>CM067312.1:50754930-51264930 GCA_034231615.1 Meghimatium bilineatum | reverse complement strand
TCGGACATGGTCTAAGTATGAATTCTAGCAGCTATAGTCTGAGTATGAATGCTAGCAGCTATAGTCTGAGTATGAATGTTATCAGCTATGGTCTGAGTATGAATTCTAGCAGCTATAGTCTGAGTATGAATTCTAGCAGCTATAGTCTGAGTATGAATTCTAGCAGCTATAGTCTGAGTATGAATTCTAGCAGCTATAGCCTGAGTTGAATGTTAGGAGCTTTAGTCTGAGTATGAATACTAGCAGATAATAGTGAATATATTCAAAACTCACATGCCGACAGCTAAATACTTCAGAAAAACATTAGAAGCCAAACCGGGGATCTGATGAGAAAACCATGCAGCGTGATATTCTCTGCGGAAAGAAAAGACAGATTCGGAAGGAAAGCAGAAGAAAAAACTATGAATCTTGGAAAAAGAACATGCAATTACACTTTAAAACAGAACATCAATCTTAAACACTTCATAGAACATTAGTCTTAACAAACATTTCAACAGAACATCAATCTTAAACACTTCATAGGACATTAGTCTTAACAAACATTTCAACAGAACATCAATATTAAACACTTCATAGAACATTAGTCTTAACAAACATTTCAACAGAACATCAATATTAAACACTTCATAGAACATTAGTCTTAACAAACATTTCAACAGAACATCGATATTAAACACTTCATAGAACATTAGTCTTAACAAAAATTTCAACAGAACATGTTAATCCAACAATCCGGAACTTGCTAATTTTATCTATTGAAACAGTAAGATAGTTATCGCGAGCAAGCTTATGATTCGCTACAGAAAGACTAAAGCTGTTATTGAATGATTTCATGTCATCTTGAACATACAATGAACATCTTCAAAACACTTCTAAATTCTGAAGGTTGGCATTGTCTACGAAACAGCAACAGGTTAGCACGGAGCTTTAGTTATATAACCTTTGCAAGAACTGGCAATCATCAATCGTATACACAAAGTATGTTTCATTCAACTCTTTTCACTCTTCTCTCTCTCTCTCTCTCTCTCTCTCTCTCTCTCTCTCCATTATTTTTCATTCCGGCAGTTCAAATCGATCATGACACTCCACCAATTTAAAACATTATATCCACATTTTTGTTAACTAGTTATGTTATCCTGCCTTGTACAATGCAACAATATTATTTCGGGTTACAGAACTAATATTTCCTGGTTATTTGCAACGTTAACATTTACTTGTCCTGTACTGTATTGTTAGGTTTAGTGAGAGACAGGCCTATTGTTCGAAACGTCAATATGTATCTGTGTTAATGTGTGTTTACAGCCACTTAGTCAATGATGATGTACACCACAACACAAAATGGAGGTCGTGGTTGATATACTAGCTGCAATGTACAAATATATTTTAATATATAATTATCAAACTAGCTAGAGGGAATTGAACAATCAAATTCTCGCAGGCCTCTACAAGGACTGTTTATTAATTTTTTTTGGTAAAGATATTTTAAAAATAATATTTTACCTGTATTTGTTTCATTTTTTTAAATTTATTATTATTATGTGTTCGTTCAAACGAAGATCTTAGACCAAAACGTGAACTTTTTTACCACCTTATTCATTTTGATCATGACTGTTTTATCATCAGTATTTGATTAGCTTTGTATTAGCAGTGGTCGATATTTGTAATACTTATTTACTTATTCACTATTATTGTTTTATTTGTTTTGTGTTTGAACTTTTAGCAACTTCTACATTTATATTCTTCATCATCACTTCCTTGGCCTACTCACTTTAATTTCGAGCAATCACTTAGGAGAAAAGCAACCAGATTCTGGAAGGCACAGTAAGTACGTGCACGCTGAATGGTCACGAACAATGGCTTTAAGTATCAGTTTAGATCTTACAGAGCATGTGTAAGGGATTAGGATAAGGGCGAGCAACTTTATTGCCGTATGTCCCTCAGTTTGTTTGATTTGTTTCCTGGGGGCAGTAGTCGGTCAATCCTTTTAAGAAGACAAATGGACATGGATACGATGAAAGGAAATGTGTTTCGATGGGTTAGTGCTCTTTTATACTATGCATTGATTCGGTTTTTTTGTTAGTTAGTTGTTGGATCATCATCACTGCAAAGTGGACACGTCCATAGTTGTTCCGATGTTTCCCTGACTGTATCCGCCATTATACGTCTGCTGACAGTACCGGTGTTCTGCTGATTGACCATCATTCTTTTGCGCCTTCTAAAATTTTCACTTCTAGCAACACCGCATTTCAAACCCTCAAATGAAATCATCTTTTTGTTATTTTCTGGAACTATTTGCGCCTATCAGTATTGTATCCTTTATTTTGTCTCTTATAGTTGTCGCTTCTATGCTATAAGTCAGGGGCTAGCACAAGTCTATCTCGATCAATCTTTCATAGCGATATAGTAGATCATTAGAAATCATAGTTAAAATCGATATAATAGATCGCTAGAATAGGCATGGTAGATCGCTCGTTTGATTGCAAGAATAAATTAATAGTTCGCTAGAGTAGATATAGTAGATAGCTAGAGTAGATATAGTAGATAGCTAGAACACATATAGTAGATCGTTAGAATAGATATAATCGCTAGGATAGGTTTTATAGATCACTGGAATATTTATGTTTGATAGCGAGAATAAATTAGTAGATCGCTAAAATAGATATAGTAGATCACTAAAAAACATATAGTAGATCGCGAGAATAAATAGTGTAGACCGCTAGAAAGACCCGTGATTTTTGCCAAGACAAGTTCAATCATGATTTTTATATCTTAATATCGATTAGTCCCGTGCATTTCGTTGATCGGCTCTGACAGGTGACATTCGGGCAAAAATAATAAATTAATAGTTACCAACAAAACGCACAGCAAGAATAAAAAACATTCAGTAAAACAATTGACTCTGCTGTGCTTGGATTCTGCTGTTCCGTCTTATTTGCGCTATGCCCGCATGTGAACCTGCTAATCGTGTATTGAATTATTCGTTTCCTCCACATTGCGTAAGGCCATAGACCTTCTAACTCCAAATATATTACCATATACTTACCTATCTACCATATACTTACCTATCTACCATATACTTACCTATCTACCATATACTTACCTATCTACCATATACTTACCTATCTACCATATACTTACCTATCTACCATTCTTCGTAGTTATCATAGTCCTTTTCCACGTAATTGGTTTTTTTTTCAACGTTTTGTATTTCAACATCATCATTACCACCATCATCATCGTTACACCCATAGTCCTTCAGGATCGCATGGACACCATTTTAGAAGCATTAACATGCAAATGGTAGATGCCCAATAAGGGGTTCTCTTTACATGAATAATATTCATAACATAAGCAATTCAGGGGAGTGCGGAGGGTGGTCTGAAATATTTTGACAGTTAGTGACTAGGGGTTAGGGTGGATGACAAATGTTGATGTCAACAATACTGTTTTCAATACACAAATTAAATTGTTTGAATTTTTAACATTTTTCAAGAAATAGGAAAAAAATGCATTCAGTTTTGTTGGTAAAAAAAAATATAAAGTAACCTATAGCATTTATTAATGGCGTAGGGGTGTGAGATGTTAGCGATCTCACATTTCAGAGGCTCTGCAAATGAGGGCGGTAGCCATCTCCTCTTCCTCGCAGTCTTTACTTCCCGGATTAATCCGGTACCCATTTAAAGCTGGGTCGACCCGAATTTTATTATTGGTACTTTTCTGCTAAAACATTTGTATGTGAAGAATTGAGGGATTAAAATTCTTTTGACATAATTAGGCATCGGTGTAAGGGCTCGGGTTGGTCATGTACTTATCTATCACGCCGAAGACGGATATGTCATATCATTAGCGCAAATAAAACGGCGACACAACGCATTTCCGTTCTCTGGACTACATCCTGCTGGAAATCTAGAATGGATCGTGCTCCTGCTACAAGAGACATCCAGCAGGAGTTTGAGAATGAGCTCTGAAGAAGAGGAAGGCGAAGTAGAAGAATTCTCAACAACTGTTGACAACAGTCGAAGATGTCAAGAAATGGCTAAAAAAAAATCAGGTATTATGAGGAGCCCCTAAAAAATTAAAATACCATGAAAACTGGATGGATAGACAAGACAAACAAGAAAACTCTAAAGATTACATTTTTTCAAGTGAAAATATAACCTGTTCGTTCACAGTTTTCTGTTTTTGTTGCAATACACCATTTCGAGAAATAAATCGATTTCCTAAAGTGAAGTGTTGAGATTAAACACGTCTAGCAACAGATAGCTCTTTCTGCAGTCAATGTATTACCAGACGTGGTAACGAAAACGAAATTTCGGCAGTCAGTTTTGCCAAGACCAATTTTGTCGAAAAATGTAAGCAATACCCAATTTCAGATACATTTCTCATTGTCGCCATGGTTACCAAGTATCCTCGTCTCTATCTTCCTGATCCCCGTGTGTCTTATTCTTCTGTTTCTTGTAGATTTACGCACAAAGTCCTGCAGATTAGAACGGAAGACTTTGTTCTATGGCTACAGATTTGTTCTCGACAGGATCTGAGTAGAATAAACAGTAGCGAACATTCACATCTATAACATTACACGCAACTGAAAAGGTTGTCAGTCAGTTCCTCTTTTGCAAAATTTGGCACATAGGCCGGATGTCATAGTTCTCCATGCCTGTCGATCAGTTGCCAAGGATTGCAGGTCTTGTGCATTTGTACGTGTTGATTTTAATTCATTCATAAATGTTCTTCTGAGCGTTGTTTTTGGTCTTCCCTGTTTTCTTTTCCCGTCTGGTGTCCGCATGAAGACTTGAAAAGGTTGTACTTCAAAAAGATACATTTTCACAATTTCGAGAATTTGTTAGTAAACACGAAAAGTTAAATTATGTCTTCGTCTTCTTCTGTGGTTTCTATTGTGTGTCTAAAATATCACAGCCTGCAAGATCAAAGTGAATTATATAGTATTAAAACATGGTAAATGTGTCGCAATAAATCTGAGAATGTCACTACATGGTAAATGTGTCGCAATAAATCTGAGAATGTCACTACATGGTAAATGTGTCGCAATGAATCTGAGAATGTCACTACATGGTAAATGTGTCGCAATGAATCTGAGAATGTCGCTACATGGTAAATGTGTCAAAATGAATCAGAAAATGTCACTACATGGTAAATGTGTCAAAATGAATCAGAAAATGTCACTACATGGTAAATGTGTCAAAATGAATCAGAGAATGTCACTACATGGTAAATGTGTCAAAATGAATCAGAGAAGGTCAATACATGGTAAATGTGTCAAAATAAATCAGAGAATGTCACTACATGGTAAATGTGTCAAAATAAATCAGAGAATGTCACTACATGGTAAATGTGTCAAAATAAATCAGAGAATGTCACTACATGGTAAATGTATCGCAATGAATTAGAGAATGTCACTACATGGTAAATGTGTCGCAATGAATTAGAGAATGTCACTACATGGTAAATGTGTCGCAATGAATTAGAGAATGTCACTACATGGTAAATGTGTCGCAATGAATTAGAGAATGTCACTACATGGTAAATGTGTCGCAATGAATTAGAGAATGTCACTACAGTTTAATGTGCTTTATATTGGAAGAGAATGAACATCAGTCACGGAATGCCATAAATCTCACAGACCGAAGAGACAGCAAAAGTTAACCCATAGTATTTATTAACGTGGTAGGGGTGTGAGTTGTTAGCAGTCTCACATTTCAGTGACTCTGCTATATGAGGTCGGTAGGCATCTCCTCTCCCTCGCATTATTTACTTCCCGGATTAATCCAGTACCCAATTAAAGCTGTGTCAAACCGGGAGCCGTTGCGATCTGAAAACAATTTCCGCCTCAACTGGGAATAAACTCAGGACCGATCATATGCGAAGTCAGTGCACTTATCACTTCACTACGCCCCCCCCCCTTTCCGACAGTAGGTCATGATCATCAGATGACATTCTTTCCAGTGTGTAGTTTTCCCTATGAATCTCTTGAATTCTCCGATGTCTTGAACAAGTTGTCTTGCCTCTTTTACTAGCATGCTCAGGCATTCTTGAATGTCTTTTGTCCAACAATGTCTTGTGCTGTCCATAGGAAATTTCTTGGCACTATACTTCTGTAGTTTGCCATTGCTTTCAGAAGAAACATACAATTTAAACTGATACCAAGAAAATCACAGACATTCTCACTCGCCATTTTGACCTACGACATTCTCAGTCGCCATTTTGACCTACGACATTCTCACTCGCCATTTTGACCTACGACATTCTCACTCGCCATTTTGACCTACGACATTCTCACTCGCCATTTTGACCTACGACATTCTCACTCGCCATTTTGACCTACGACATTCTCACTCGCCATTTTGACCTACGACATTATCACTCGCCATTTTGACCTACGACAGTTGGTGATCGCAGCAAAGTGAAACTAAGAGAAAATCGATATCCAATAAATGAGAGCAAGACAAAACTCCACAAGCATGTAACTACTCGTGACATAGATTATAGTTATTGATGGAATAAGAAAATCACACTGATAATAATTACGGTATTGATAACGTAAACGCTGACAGATGATTCCGTGCAGTGAGGTGAGAAATCTGGCTCTGGTTGAGCAGCTAATGCTAGTTATGAATTCTTTGCCGAAGGAAATGAGGCATAATTTACAACTAATTTTATTATACGGATAGATGTTGAGGTTGTTACTTTCGTCCTGATTTTGTTTCTATGTTTCCAAAATTAAACACGGAGAGAATATTTAGTTCAGGAAAGTGAATCAAAACTTGCGTCTGTGTTTCAGCACTCAGCTACGTTTTCAATTACATTACAATTGACACTACTTTAGTTAAAAAAAATTCAAATACACTACAATTTACACTACTTTAGTTAGAAAATGTACAGCTACAGTACAATTGACGATTCTTTAGTTAGAACCTTTTCAACTACAGTACAATTGACATTACTTTAATTAGAAAATGTTCAACTCCAGTACAATTGACACTACTTTAGTTAGAAAATGTTCAACTTCAGTACAATTGACACTACTTTAGTTGGAAAGATTGTAAATACAGTACAATTGACACTACTTTAGCTAGCAAGTTATTAATTGCAGTAAAATTTACACTAATTTAGTTACAAAGTTTTCAACAGCACTACAATTTACACTACTTTAGTTAGAAAGTGTTCAACAACACTACAATTGACACTACTTTAGTTTATAAACTTCGCTAAAGAGCGAGTGTTTATATAAATTCTAGTATTCCCCATTACCTCACAGAACACTACTCCGCTATATTTATTATATAATTTATTTGCTATCCGTCTTTCCCATACACAAACGATCCAATAATCTTGGTTCTAATCTCATGCCGATATTCTGAAACAAAATTAATTACAATCGTTCATTTATTACTAAATCTCTAGTACAATTTCATAAAAATATTTCCAGTTGTCAATAAGATCACGTGCATTGGGTACGTGTATCTAAGAAATGAATAACCAGGTCTGAGTGCGGAAGGAAATAGAGAGATTGACGTGAACTATATAACACTCACGTCATGAAACGAGATAGTCAAGAACGATAAATCATGTATTGTTCCTTAGCTTCTAGTATTTAGATTAACTTTTCCTTTTAGTGCGGTTAACGCTTGATTCTACAATCATATTGAATGTTCTATCGCGTGTTGCCGAGGCCCTAAAGGGGAACACAGAAATGTAGCATTGCTACTTGTCACGCATTTTGTAGGAGGCGATTAAGGAGGGTTAGACGTGAAGTAGGCTGTCCTATCTCATAAACGGTCAAAATGATTCAGAAATTATGCTGAATGATGAATCACGTGGAAATACGCATTTATCGCCGCTAAGCTGTACACTATTTCAACAGCGCATTCAATTCTCTGGAAAACATCCTTCTAATCTGCAGGAGTTTGAGAACAAACGTCTCGTGAAGCGGCAACCTTGTTCAAAAACAATATGTTTAGATATATGCAAGAAAAAATGAGAAAGAAGTAAACAGAAATCTTGCCTTTCTGTGACATGATCGCTTGAATAGTCCCTTTTTCATGAGAAAGAAGTAAACAGAAATCTTGCCTTTCTGTGACATGATCGCTTGAATAGTCCCTTTTCCTGAGAAAGAAGTAAACAGAAATCTTCCCTGTCTGTGACATGATCGCTTGAATAGTCCCTTTTTCCTGAGAAAGAAGTAAACAGAAATCTTCCCTGTCTGTGACATGATCGCTTGAATAGTCCCTTTTTCCTGAGAAAGAAGTAAACAGAAATCTTCCCTGTCTGTGACATGATCGCTTGAATAGTCCCTTTTTCCTGAGAAAGAAGTAAACAGAAATCTTCCCTGTCTGTGACATGATCGCTTGAATAGTCCCTTTTTCCTGAGAAAGAAGTAAACAGAAATCTTCCCTGTCTGTGACATGATCGCTTGAATAGTCCCTTTTTCCTGAGAATGAAGTAAACAGAAATCTTCCCTGTCTGTGACATGATCGCTTGAATAGTCCCTTTTTCCTGAGAAAGAAGTAAACAGAAATCTTGCCTTTCTGTGACATGATCGCTTGAATAGTCCCTTTTCCTGAGAAAATGCTCAATGGATTTCTTCTTAGTCTAACGTAATGACCATCTGCAAGACGCAAACGGCCATACATGAGTAGAGTAGGAAGTCCCGAAACGGCATCGTATATGCCGTAAACAGTCTTTCACATGTGTTTCACAGAAATCATTAGAGATTCAAGTTAGAGATAATGCATCATTAGAGATACAAAGAGGTCATTATCTTTTCACTAGTTTTCTTTGTAAATTCATATTTTACCTCATACACTATTTTCTTCTGTTAATACTTTACGATTACATTGTATAAAAGAAGCATGCATTATTTTATTTTATGTCAAATCTATATTTATTCTCTTCTCATCTTTTATTACTGAATTATCATCAAGTGCCGTCTCGCAACGACCATTTTCGGCAACAGAGTCTCAAAATCCTCTGTCCCGTGTTTTGGTAGTGCACTCTGCTAGACTGTAACCTGTCGATCTTATGATGTTACTCTCCCACTTGTATTTCTGTCTACCTCTTGGGCTTTACCCTCAAAGTAAAGTCTTCAACAAGGTGTCATGCCTTTTAATGTGTTCACAATATTTTATTTGCTTGATCTTTATTTCCTTTAATAATTATTTTTTCATATAAAGTGTGGTTAGAGCTACTTTGTTTTCTTCTCTTTTCCTGATGTTCTCCCTATTCTTCTATATGCACACATGTCAAAGACACCAACTATGTCTTCTTATTTCTGAATCATGCATTAATATAGAATAAATGTATAATTGTATAATTCTCATATTTAGCTTGTTTGTAATTTGCTTAGATGTTAATATTTTTACCATGTTATTGAACGTACTTTAGCCATTCCTATTCTCCTTTTAACTTCTGATTCACATCTGCCATCATTTGTGATTATGTGTCCGAGATATTGATAGTGTTCTACTTGTTGTAGTTACTCTCCATGTATTTTTATGTCCTGTATTTTTATGTCCTGTATTTTTATGTCCTGTATTTTTATGTCCTGTATTTTTATGTATGCCAGTCCTTCTGTGATTTTGGTAATCATCATGATTTTTTTACTGGATGTCTACATCTAGTCTATATTCTTTACTTGATTTATTGACTTGGTCTATTAGTCTTTGTAGTTCATGTTCACTTTCTTCTAAAAGAACAGCGTCATCTGCATATCTAAGGTTGTTTATTATTTCCCCATTGATCTTGAGTCCTGGCATTTCTTCTTTATGTTTAAATATATTCTCTGTGTAGATATAAAATAAGGGTGGTGATAAAATGGATCCTTGTCTTATATGATTTTATATTTCTATGTAATCTCAGTAGCTGTTTTCATACCTTATTAATACATTCTGTTCCCATTATATATTTCTATTCAGCCTGGTGTCTTTTCCATCTATGCATTTTTCTTGAAGAGATTCCATTACTTTTTCATGTTGGACTCTGTCAAATGGCCTGCTGTAGGCTATGAAGCAAATATAGATACTTTTCTTGAACTTCTATATATTTATCTATCAATTGTTGTATATTAAATATACGTTGTCTAGTTCCTTTGTTTTTTCTTTAAAATTAATGAATTGCTCTTCACCTACCTAAGTTTCTCTCTTGATGTAAATTCTGTCATGTATTATCTTGATTGGTAGTTTGTCTGTGTGACTCATCAAACTTATTATTCTATATTCTGTACAGTCCCCAGCCCTGGGCTTATTAGGTAGTGCTATGAATATTTATGATTTGAAATATTTACGTATGTGGCTTCTTTAACATATGTCATGGCAAAGTTCCGTGATAGTTTCCACACCAAGTTCATTTAGAGTTTCTATCATGTCTGCAGTTATGTTATTGGAGCCTGGGGCCATTTCACATTTTATTGATTTTATTGCATGTTCTACATCTGCTTTCAGTATGACTAGTCCATCATTGTTGTGTATAGCAGGTTTTTTTTGCTCCGGAGGTCATCAACTAGTTCTATCACATAATCTAACCGTTTTGTAAGTACTTCTGTTTTATCAACAATAAATTTTGCACTTTCATCTTTAATGCTGCCAAACCCATTTATAATATTTTGTTTTTAAATTTGTGATCTGTCTTATCTCCGTATGCACTTCTTGTGGCTTCCTTTGTACTGACATCTCTTCTATGTCTCTGTATTTTGTTTCTAGCCATTCTTTTTTCGCTGTTCTGCACATATTACGTATCTCGTGTTCTGTAAGTGAATATTTTCGGTATATTTTAGCTTTTTTTCTTTCTAAAATTGTCTCTAATATTTCATCTGCCATCCACGTTGTTTTTTTTCTCTTAGATTTTATCATTGTTAAATTTTCATTTGATGTTTGAACACTTGTACTTAGGTTATCTCATTTATTGCCTATGTTCTTTTCTGGATTTTCTCTTGCATTGCTCTATTAAATATGGCATTTGATGTTCATAGCTATTTATTACATCTAACAAGGTATTTTTGTTGTATGTCTGGTTCTTTTAGTGTTGATGTGTCTATCTTTGAATATGTATTTATTATATTTCTATATTGCTAAGTTTAACATGTATTTCTCACGGCACTCGATTATGGTCATAGTTGATTTCTTCTCCTGGATATGTTTTAGTGTTCTTGACGATATCTCGAAATCTCTGCCGAATATAATCGTTGACGAAATAAAAGCCGAATGACTTGCTCCCATATCCTATTCTCTGGGCCTCCGTTTGACCTGAACTGACTCACGCTAGACACGGCATTTCAGAGATTTACTTAACAAATTTGCTGGCAAACTTACTTGGGGGGAAACTTCTACAACCCCCGCCGTATCTTTCATGAGTTGTCTACCCTTGACTGCAGAATCCACGTCGTCTTCGATTTTCTCTACGGTCATCAGGCACAACATCAATACTTTTTCATCTCCGCCTTCCCTTCGCGTGACCGCCGTCTAACGACGGCCAATCAGAAATATGACTTTTTTTCACGTGACTTACAATAAAATAAATCGATCCCAGAATTCCCAAATCTAGTTGAAACGCGCCCTCCAGAGGCGCCAGTTAGGGGTAAATAAACGTACGCGAGACAGAAGATAGATAATTCACAAAACTGGACTTATATATATATATATATATATATATATATATATATATATATATATATATATATATATATATATATATATATATATATATATATATATATATATATATATATACACATATATATGTAATAGAATGCGGGATTAAGATCTAATAATCATTATATTATTAAGATTATGTAATAGCGATGATAAACTCATCTTCCTTGTAATCGTGGATACTAGTTCATTCCATCATTACTCTTTGCAGTTATCTGACAGTGGGATAAATTTAATCTTGCGTTCAGTGGTTTTCGCAAGAGTACCTGTAATCCTATGTTCTTGAGTTCTCACAAGCATATCTGTAATCCTATGTTCTTGAGTTCTCACAAGCATATCTGTAATCCTATGTTCTTGAGTTCTCACAAGCATATCTGTAATCCTATGTTCTTGAGTTCTCACAAGCATATCTGTAATCCTATGTTCTTGAGTTCTCACAAGCATATCTGTAATCCTATGTTCTTGAGTTCTCACAAGCATATCTGTAATCCTATGTTCTTGAGTTCTCACAAGCATATCTGAAATCCTACGTTCTGAAGTTCTCACAAGCATATCTGTAATTCTACGTTCTGAAGTTCTCACAAGCATATCTTCTTCTTCTTCAGCGTTCATTCTCAAACTCCCGCTGGATATCCTTTGTAGTATGACCATGTTCCTGCTAGATTCCCAGCACGATGTAGTCCAAGGAATGGAAATGCGTTGTATCGCCGTTTTATTTGCGCCAATTGCCCGACACATCCGTCTTTGGCGATCAGGCATATCTATGCAATCCTATGTTCTGAAGTTCTAACAAGAGTATCTGTAATCCTATGTTCTGACAATCTCACATGTATATCTGTAATCGTATGCTCCGACGTGCCCATATTAATATCTGTAATTCTATGTGGTGCAGTTCTCACAGTAGTATCCATAATTCAAATGTCCCGAAGCTCTCAAGGGGATATCTGTTATCCTATGTTCTGTGGTTTTCACAGGGATATCTGTAAACCTGTGCCCCGAAGTTTTCACAAGAATATATGTACTCCTATTTTCCGAAGTTCTCACACGGATATCTCTAATTCTATATTTTGGACTTCTCACAATAGTATCCATAATTCAAATGTTTTGTAGTTTTTGCAGTGGTATTTGTAATCATATGTTCCATAATTAATCTCTCCCTGCCCCCTCAAACAAGAATCAAAATTTTATTTTTTTATTTAATCATCATTATCATCGACACCGTCGTCAATCTCCCTGACAACATCCTCCTCCTTTTGACACATCTACATATTTACTCATCGAATCATCACTCGGAACATCGGCATTATCCTCCTCTGTGCAGCTACTAGATTCATCATGTGTTCAAACCGTAACTCTTCATCAGTCTAATCTCAAACATTCCTTAACTTCTCACTACTCATCCTTAACTTATCATCCTTAACTTATCATTCTTAACTTATCATCCTTAACTTATCATCCTTAACTTATCCTTAAATTATCATCTTTAATTTTTCATCCTTAACTTATCATCCTTAACTTATCATCCTTAGCTTATCATCCTTAACTTATCATCCATAACTTATCATCCTTAACTTATCATCCTTAACTTATCCTTAAATTCTCATCTTTAATTTTTCATCCTCAACTTATCATCCTTAGCGTATCATCCTCAATGTATCATCCTTAACCTATCATCCTTAACTTATCATCTTTAACTTATCGTCCTTGGCTTATCATCCTTAATTTCTCATCCTCAGCGTTTCATCATTAACATCTCATCCTTAATTTATCATCCTTAACTTATCATCTTTAACTTATCGTCCTTGTCTTATCATCCTTAATTTCTCATCCTCAGCGTCTCATCATTAACATATCATCCTTAATTTATCATCCTTAACTTATCATTCTTAACTTATCCTAAAATTCTTACCTTAACTTATCATCCTTAACTTATCATCCTTAACTTATCATCCTTAACTTATCATTCTGAACTTCTGATCTTTAACTTCTCATCCTTCTCACAATTCATCCTTTTCTTATCCTCATCATATATTACTCCATCTCTTCATAATCCTCCGACTTATCGCCACCTTCATATTTTAATTATCATCAACTCCTTACCATCATAACTCTTATCATCTACGCCACCTAATCATCAAGGCCCTGATCATCCACCTCTTTTTCTCTTAATCCTCCTCAGTTACCCACTTCTTCAGTATCATAGACAGCCTTATCTTGTATCTCCGTTAATCCACGTCTTAAAGTCTAACCTCTGAACTGTATAGAAGGCTGTTAGCGTCTTAATCAGATATGAGAGCCAGTGTCTGGAACGATGCCAGAAACAGGAAATAAATCAGAGAAACTTTGTTTTTCTCCAAAGTCCGTTTAGATTGATCCCAGAGAAGGGATGATTTCTGGTGCAGAAATATTGGCAACCAGTTATGTTTGCAACCGTTTCGTGCTAAGTTTGAATGTGTGCGCGTATGTGTATGTATGTATGTGTGCATCCAAGTGTGTGAGGGAAGGATGGTTCGAGAATTCAATTTGGTTAGATAACTAAATTTCATAGAGATTTGTTCCGTCCGTGTGTAGTCATGTATATATTCTTCAGAACATGAATGTGTGTTTATTTTAATGCAAACATTTATATCTGGGTCGAGTGGTACAATTTTTGCGACCCGTTATAAATGTTCAGTGTAAATGTGTTATTTGTGTAGAATGAAAATATAGACATTGTATGATGTTGCACCTAGGCCCAAATCTGTGACGATGAGGTACTGAGAACGCGTTAAAGAAGCATTGGCAAATTACAGAACGTTTTATGTTATTGTCATTAAAGGTGAGAGAGTTCTACAGTGCTATATAACTCCTATACTAACATATGGCTGCGAGTATTGGACAATAAACAAACTGGATTGTGGGAAATTAGAGGCAAAAGAGATGTGGTTCTACAGAAGAATGCTGAGAATACCATGGACTGCCAGAAAACTAGTCTGGAGGTGTTGAAAAGTAAAATGTGAAACGGAACTTAATCAATAATATAAGAAAAAAAAGCATTCGGCATTCTTTGGCCACTTTATGAGACAGGGAGGTTTGGAGAACATAGTCACAACAGGCAAGATTGAAGACAACAGAAACATAGGGTGACAACGTGAGAAAATATTAGACAGTTGACAGCCTGGCACAGCAGGGAAACAACAGTGATGGTGATACGTAATGCTGGAGATAAAGAGCTGTGGAGAAAGATGATCACCTAGAATAGGATATGCTACCAATATTTTACAATATCTACACAGTCAATCTTTTCTTGCTCTATTCCCGTTATATCACTTTATATCTTGTAGTGTCATGGGTAGAAGAGTTCTCTAGAGATGGTATTTTTGTGTGCTTCAAATATGACAGTTATTGTTTGTACTAATATCATTCCTTATGCGTTTTTAATCATGAGAGCTGCTTTTTCCATGTTGCGCCTGTAGCTAGAATGCAGAAAATTACGAAAAATAGTTGTAATAAATATTTATACTATACAAAATGACAGGGAGGCCTGGATAACTAGCTACAGCAGGCAAGTTAGAAGGCAAGAGAGATCGAGGACGACAGCACGAGAAAATAGTTATGTAGTGTGACATCGTGACGTGATACAAATTTCACAACGATCCTGATAAGAGATTGAAAATACAGTATGTGAGATTAAGTAATGATACGCATCTTTGACTGTAGATCGCCATGTAGCTGTATGCCATGTAGCTCTATGCCATGTAGCTCTATGCCATGTAGCTCTATGCCATGTAGCTCTATCCCATGTAGCTCTATCCCATGTAGCTTTATGCCATGTAGCTCTTTCCCATGTAGCTCTATGTCATGTAGCTCTATGCCATTTAGATCTATTCCATGTAGCTCTATGCCATGTAGCTTTATGCCATGTAGCTCTATGCCATGTAGCTCTATGCCATGTAGCTTTATGCCATGTAGCTCTATGCCATGTAGCTTTATGCCATGTAGCTCTATGCCATTTAGATCTATTCCATGTAACTCTATGCCGTGTAGCTCTATCCCATGTAGCTCTATGCCATTTAGATCTATTCCATGTAGCCTATCCCATGTAGCTCTATGCCATGCAGCTCCATGGCATGTAGCTCTATCACATGTAGCTCTATGCCATATAGATCTGTGCAATGTAACTCTATGCCATGTAGCTGCTCTATTTTGCACAGCATTTTTCTCTTGTATCGTGGTTTATTTCGAAGGCTAGGAGCTTTTATGTCCGGTTCTGTGGCAAAGTGGTACAGAGCGCGTCTGTGACGACCAAGGTACCCAGTTCCATCCCCAACACAGACATTTGTGCATCCGTACAGTTATGAAAGCTATGGCAAACTACTGAACGTATACAATGCTAAACAATCACCAGTCAACAAATGCTGGGTTGATAGCTACGTCCTGAATAGGATATACTGCCACAAATAGCTTTTCAGAGATGTTGTTCAAAATCTTAGCAAGCACAACAAAGATGACCAAAGACATAAAACTTCAGCTCCCCACAACGCCTAACATCATATGTAGAAAAGACAATATATATATATATATATTCAGTTCATTTATATTTCACATCTACCACCTTTTGTGACTATGTTCGATATAACGACAGAGTGGATGAATAAAACACATAATGTAGAACAAAGAGAACATATACAAAACGTGTGTTTAATATAAAGAACAGGCAACCTTAGCTTCAGATCTGATTTCATTGCCCCCTCAATTTATTACACGAGATTATTAAATGTTATATTCACAATTCAACGTTAATTCTATTAACCTCGGCAATTGGATTTCATGTTGTCTTTGTACCCACACTAGGAGTTAAATCAAGCAGTGATTCGTAATGAGGGAAAAATTATGGGATGTTCCATTGTTTCCAATTGTAACTATATTTGGTTAATGTCCAGGAGTGTTGCCATACAAATTAAATTACACGCTGTATGTTAAGTATATAATTATATGCTGCAAATATGATATGTCAATGATTGTCTAAAATGTAATTGTTTGTTGTGTGAATGTTTGTCTAAAGTATAACTGTTTGTTGTGTGAATGTTTGTCTAAGTATAACTGTTTGTTGTGTGAATGTTTGTCTGAAAGAAATATAAATGTTTGTTATTTGACTGTTTATCTAAAAGATTTTCGTTCGTTGCTATTTATGTACTTAGTTACGTGTGCCACAAACAGTCAAGCAGATCAGAGAAATACAGGAAAATAATCAAAAATGGGTCTTTCAGATCATGTTTACATTCTCTGATGAAACGTCTTATAGCAATGCGAAGGTCATTGTTTTATTTTGTACGAATAGCATTTTTAAAAAATAAACTATCGATGTACATGGCGTGGAGAACTACCGCTGTACATGGCGTGAAGAACTACCTCATGGCGTGAAGAACTACCTCTGTACATGGCGTGAAGAACTACCGCTGTACATGGCGTGAAGAACTACCTTGTACATGGCGTGAAGAACTACCGCTGTACATGGCGTGGAGAACTACCGCTGTACATGGCGTGAAGAACTACCTCTGTACATGGTGTGGCGAACTACTGCTGTACATGGCGTGGCGAACTACTGCTGTACATGTCGTGGAGAACTACCGCTGTACATGGCGTGACGAACTACCGGTGTACATGGCGTGGCGAACTACCGCTGTACATGGCGTGGCGAACTACTGCTGTACATGTCGTGGAGAACTACCGCTGTACATGGCGTGACGAACTACCGCTGTACATGGTGTGGCGAACTACTGCTGTACATGGCGTGGAGAACTACCGCTGTACATGGCGTGGAGAACTACCGCTGTACATCGCGTGACGAACTACCGCTGTACATGGCGTGGAGATAGCACTGATATGAGACATTGTGCAAATAGCACCAAGTATCAAACACTTGTGTACATGCGTACCAAGTACCAACTCCTTACAGCTGCCTAAATAGAAAAATGCAGTATGTACACAGTTTTCTTGTTTTTTTTGTGTAACAGGAAAGCCTCTAAAGACATGCAAGAAATGTTTACGAAATGTTTATATATCCGGAAACAATAAATCATTATGACAAGTAAAAGAACTCTTACACGCTTTTCTATTTTATCGGTAAAATAAACTTTCACGCAAAATCAAACATTTTTTAAAAATAATTTACTTGAAATATAGAAAATATTTTTTTTTAAATGACAATTTCTACAGGAAACGTAAAAATATATCGAAGAAATGGGAGATCATACGATGTGTATAACCAGAAAAGGTTTTACAAATAGCAAGAAATGTGTCTTAATCGGAAATGGCTAGAACATAAAAGAAACAACAAATCTTACAGCTGTTTGTGATGTGTGATTTATACAAATAAATGTTGAAATTTGAATAATAATTTTATGAACTAGTCTTTATGAATTGTTAGAAATATTAAAATTATTTTGTTTAAATAAGATTTCGTTGTGTTTTATTTGTGTGTATTTAGGTTTGAAAAAGTTGTCTTGTTGATTTTATTTATTAAGCTGTTACATTAAATAAAGATTAACAGGTTATTCTCAATGCTATCACGACGTTTATTTGAATACGCGCATGTTTTGACATTTTATGGTAAAGTAATACTAATTTGTTATATGTTTGATCAGAAATTGACGTTGAAGTTGCGTATAAAATATACGTAAATTTAAGAATAAGTAAATATAAATAGGGTTAAAAAAGATGTTTTAACAAAAACACAGAAAGAACATACAAGGATCAACGTTTCGAACAGACGTTTATTTAACAAGAGGGGGTTCTAATAAATACAAATGGAACTAATTGATCTGTGTTACGGCTGTCTGAACTGTCTTGTCTTCTGATGTGTATCTAAACTTATATCTGTCTTGTCATGTGGAACTGACGATATTAATCTTCATATTATATGTGTCTTGATGAGTTCTTGAATAAATTATATTGGTCAAAACGTCGATTTGTGTGTTATTATGTGCGTTTCCAGTGTCTAGCAACACTTCATTAATCTGTTCAAAGTTACTGCTGTTCCGTTTTCTCGTTGTTGCATTTTCTCAGACACATTGATTCTCTACTGACGTTTAATTTCACGTTCACATTACTTCTGAATTGAAAAGTGATGTTCAGTCTAAATGAAAGAAGTGTACGTTATGGCGTTAAGTTTCGTTTATGTATCGAATACGTAAAACCTAGAATCGGGTTTCTAGAACACGTATTTGTACGATACCTGATAGAGTTTACCCGTTATTCGTAAAATCATTCTAGACCCAAGAGTCCGGTATCGAGAGACGGAAGGGTTAATCAATGACCAGGAGTTATAGCTATACACTGTCTGACGCAGTATACGAAAAATCATGTCTTGACCATGGTGTCTTGATTAAGTGGATTACAAAGGTGTCTCAATGGAGATAAACAAAACCTAATTGGTTCAGTTTGATGGACAGTAGCGCAGGGTGAGGAGAAAGAAGATTCAAACAAAACGATGCTCATGTTGTGTATATGGATGGTATTTCACCAGGATCCCAGTTTGCAATTTCATGGGAGAGTATGCATTATTGTTGAGTTTGTTTTCTAAAGATGTCATTATTGTTGAGTTTGTTTTCTAAAGATGTTTTCATTATTATTATTCATCATATAAGTATGTGTGTGTGCGTGTTTGCGTATGTATGTATGTATGTATGTATGTATGTATGTATGTATGTATGTATGTATGTATGTATGTATGTATGTATGTATGTATGTATGTATGTATGTATGTATGTATGTATGTATGTATGTATGTATGTATGTATGTATGTGTGTGTGTGTGTGTGTGTGTGTGTGTGTATACATACATACATACATACATACATACATACATACATACATACATACACACACACATACATAAACAACACTTGTAATAACATCGGTAAATGGGGTTCAACATCATGGAGTGCCGTCTCCGCAACGAAGGTTGGCTGCAACGTATGTCCAACATCTCCTGTCTCTTGTCTTGGTTGTGCACTCTGCTAGACTGTAACCTGCCCATCGTGTAATGTTACTCTCCCACTTGTATCTCTGCCTACCCTCTTGCTCGCTTCCCTTTGACTTTACCCTCAAGTAAGGTCTTCAATAAGGTGCCATGTCTTTTAATGTGTCCAAAGTATTTTATTTGCCTGATCTTTATTTCTCTTAGTAGTTCTTTCTTCATATTTAGCGTCTTTATCACCTCTTTATTTGTTTTCTTCTCTTTCCATGATGTTCTCCCTATTCTTCTATGTACCCACATTTCAAAGACATCAATTTTGTCTTCTAATTATTTATTTAGTGTCCATGTTTCTGAGCCATACATTAATATGGAATAGATGTAGCATTTTATAATTCTCACTTTTAACTTGTTTGTAATTTGTTTATATATTAATAATTTCCTCATGTCATTGAAGGTACTTTTAGCCATTCCTATTCTCCTTTTAACTTCTGTTTCACATCTGCCATCATTTGTGACTGTGTCCAAGATATTGATAATGTTTTACTTGTTGTAGTTTCTCTCCCTGTATGTTTATGTTTAACTCCTGTTCTTATGTATCTTTACTGATTATCATGGTTTTTGTTTTTCTAATATTTATATCCAGTCCATATTCATTACTTGATTTATTGACGTGATCTAGTAGTCTTTGTAGTTCGTGTTCACTTTCTGCTAAAAGAACAGAAGAAATGTGGTTAACAACATCTTAATGGGAATACTGTGTTATTTGGTCATATAAAGAGACATAACAGCATGCAAAGATTAATAGTTGAATGCAGATTTAAAGACGATAGGGAAAGAGGGCCCCAAGACGACGAATGTGCAGTGATATATCAGATTGTTTAAACATGTCTCTAGCTGCGGCAGGTTAACTCACCCAGAATCGTGAAGTATTCAGAGAACCCATAAGGAAGATCACGTTCTGGAAAGAATATGTCACATGATTTCGACATATATAGATACATATATTTTATATGTTAACATGTATGTATGCACGCACGCAAGCGTACACACGCGAAAATAAACACGCACACACACACATACATATATATATATGAACATATAAACACACACACACATATGCACACATATACATACATACATATATACATAATGAGGCTTATAACTTCGTCAGCATAACATAATTATAAAATGATCAATGTAAAGGAACTCCATCTTGATGTCAAGAACTTCGTATATTGGAAATGTCAAACTTGCAGTTCTAGATGATAGTAATGAACTCGTGTAATTTGACATAATTCACGCGAATCTTTCAGGCCCTCGATGTATCCTCGGTAAAGTCAGACTGTCTGGAAATTACTCCAACAGCAAGTACCATCAATACACTCTTTAGCTAAGTGTCTGCAAGTGTAAGGGATTTGTAAGAGTGCAGTTGACACTTACGTCCTTGTAAGATTTAACTTACTTTTCCATGATTCTTCTTGAACGGAATTCACATGGTATTTAGAGAAGTCCTCACTTGTCGGCATTGTAGAAGATAGAAAGTAATGTAGGTCTATGTGTGTTGAAGCGTGGCAATGATCCAGTAAAGACATGTGTACAGAAAGTAAACATGTACTGAAAGACTGTTTTTATTATTTACGTGTATTTTGTTAGATCCTGTTTGGCTTATTTCGGCATGTGACTCCAAGTATATACATAGTGACTATGTAATGTAACGGCAATAATCAAAAACTTTACGAATGAAGTCTTATTTACGTTTCGCTGACATGTCTATACCGAGGTACGGCCATTATTGATGCATCCAATGTAATACTCCTACAAACCTGACCGGTTACCGCTTTATTGATCGATACATTTTTACTTAATAAATAAATAAATAAATATATATATATATATATATATATATATATATATATATATATATATATATATATATTAGTATAGATAGATTTATAGTTAATACTATAACCAACTACTAAATATCTAACTAGCGAATTGTCTAACTACTTAGTCAACTAATAAACTATCTAACTAACTAAATATCTAAATAATTATATTAAACATTCCAGCATGTCAACGTATATAACGATCTCAGTATAGACATGAACATTTTGTCCATTATGCCCAGCTATTCAAATTCTGTACAAGGAAGCCGCACACAATAGATAAAGACATGCATAATCAGGTCAAAGTGGGAACCAAATGACGCACAGATAGTGCTGCACAGGATATGTCTGGTATAAATGTAATCAACATAAAATAGTCAAGGAACAAGTAATAAATATGTCCAGTATCTGACCTCTTCTACTCGTGTCCACACTCCTCTGATCCGCTTCGATCACAGATTACCACATAAACAAGACCAGAATATCTGGCCTGGCTAATGAGACCATCGCCCGATCTATTACAGAGTGATACTTTTCGTAAACTAAGTCTGGCCCCAGGGACGTAAACTGAATTTGACTTGTGGTATTTTTTTAGAAATGACTAATAGCTGATTAACGAGTTTACTATTACTATGTGAGAGGTCATTTAGTTGAAAGGCCTGCCTGAGATTGTTGTATGTCTTTTCTTTGGAAGCCTATGATTGTAAGGGAACGATTTATGTATAGTAATAAAATTGTACAGTTTTTAATGGATAAATCTGACTTTTTTTTTGGCCCTTGGAAAATGTGTCAAGTTCTTGGGGTAGGAGAATGATCGTTGATAAAGAAAGAAAAACGTGTTTTCTATGAAAAGTTAGATATTTACTTCCAGCTCAGCAATTTTCTTTCTCGGGTTCTCATTTACATGTTGCTCAACGGCAAGTGTTGAAGCTACACCTCTAACTGGGAATAGAAAACTGTGGTTTACAAAGAGATGAGGGAGCAGACCTGATGGCGAGCTCTGGCAATGAAACCAGAGAAAGATTAATATACGAGGCCGACATACTGAATATCTTACTAGTAACAAGTAATATATAAACACGGCATTATCGAGGGTGATGACTTATTCTCCATGTCCAGAATAAAGGATCGGAGTTTTAATTGTGTCACTGCAAGAAACGAGTGTCAATATGTATGTATGAGAAATAAAGAATGTTCAAACAACAGAAATGAAGCTACCAGACGTAATGATACTTATGAAATACTTAAGTGGAGATTGAAGCATCTATAGGCTTTTCCTTTGTGCAATGATCATGGTCGAATGACTGTTTAACTGTTTAACTTAGATAACAAAAGGACTAATCAGTTCGCTAGAGTCACCACATTTACTATATCCTATATATCGATAATATGGAAGTGATATTTTGTGTTGATTTTGTGTACTGTTGGTGGAGGGATTATTTGTACTGTTGGTGGAGGGATTATTTGTACTGTTGGTGGAGGGATTATTTGTAGTGTTGGTGGAGGGATTATTTGTTCTGTTGGTGGAGTGATTGTTTTTACTGTTGGTGGAGGGATTATTTGTACTGTTGGTGGAGGGATTATTTGTACTGTTGGTGGAGGGATTATTTGTACTGTTGGTGGAGGGATTATTTGTACTGCTGGGACAGAGATTGTTTGTACTGCTGGGGCAGCGATTGTTTGTACTTCTGGCGCATCGATTGTTTATACTGCTGGGGCAGCGATTGTTTGTATTGCTGGGGCAGCGATTGTTTGTACTGCTGGAGCATCGACTGTTTGTACTGCTGGGGCAGCGATTGTTTGTACTGCTGGGGCAGCGATTATTTGTAATGCTGGAGCAGCGTTTGTTTCTACTGCTGAACCAGCGGCTGTTTGTACTGTTGGATAAGAAATTGTTTCTACTGTTGGAGTCGCGAATGTTTCTACTGTTGGAGCGGCGATTGTTTCTATTTTTGGAACAGAGATTGTTGTATTTTTGGAGCAACAATTTTTTTGTACTGTTTGATCAGCGATAACTGAGTTGATGATGCACCGGCTTTCATGTCTGGTGATTTGAGGGTCAATTCCCAGTGACACTGGAAAAATTAATAAATCACCAACATCTTCTAAATCACCGCAGACTAAGAAATGGATATGACGTCGCCAGAGAAAGTAAAGGGGTAGTATTTGACCACATTATTCCTAGCCATACCTTTTCTTAGAGAAAAAAAGATGTATCATCGCACAGATGAATACCACTCAAAGACTTGGTAAAGCGATAAGTACTTTTTACTACTGTACTTTTGGCAAGCACTAATCATTCTGTTAGTCTACTTCCACTACAAAACGATCATTTTTCTGGCACTAATTCCAAAACGGTGCCGCATTACAGACAAGTTCTAGACGATCAGTTTCAAAATGGATAGATATTAAGCGAACAATACTTTAGTCTATAACGCTCAGTTTACAAAATGGGCAGTAAATTAAATTAGCAAATAAATCTAGTATTTTTTGGGGGGATCGTTCACTGTTTGCCACGAACATGCAAGTGGATGGTAAGACCCACCTAATAAAAAGGCAACACGCTGGACAAACATATATTTTATAAAGACGTATAATATCTCTTAACGCCTAGTTAGAGAAATTTAATGCAACATTGTTGTTCTTAGAGTTTGTCGAGTTAATGCTAAGTTTCATCGTTTTATAATCCTTGATTCTTGATTAGAAACTGGCCTCACAGCATGTAGGACATTTCCATAAGTGCTCACCCTCTGTTCCAGCAGTCATTCAACTCACTGGTGTATCGAGTATCATGCTGCCGAAACAGACGTCGATATCAGGGCACAACTCTGGTCCTAGCGACATGTTTCTTTGTTGTTCCGCATACCCACGCCGTGCCCATATCTAGTCTAAGTACAACGTCAGCCTGTCAGAACAACATAGTAAATGTTATCGACTACGTTTGAAAACCTATCACAATGAACTGTTTCTTATCACTTCTTATGGGGATTTTTAATGCGATAGAAACTTTCAGTTAAGCTTTACTATACAAGACCGTCATGAAGAAAACACATTAGATGATTCCATACAGGCATATTTCCAATGTTTCAGATAATACTGTTTTTTTTGTAATTTATGAATTTATTTCAACTGCAAAATGTGGCTCCTGGCGGAGTGGTTAGAAAGTTTGTCTCACAACCGTGAGGTTCTGGTAAGGTTCTCACTCTGTCATGGTAACTTCACATAGCATCTCTCGTTAATCCGCATATTTTTCTTTAGATATCCTATTGATTGATAGCATTTTTTTTTAAAAATCTTGCTTTAACTTAGTTGCAAGACCGTTAACAAAAAGTGATTTGGTTTCTGTGTACACATAACGTGAATGTAAGCGCGGGTACTGTGTACACGAATCGTGAATGTACTCTCATAAACGAGTGTACTGTGTACTCTCATAAACGAGTTATAAATGAAAGATAAACATTGTGTTTTGTATGGATCATTAAGTCGGTGTATTTGATGTTTTCGTGAAGGAAACATTAACTAATATACTTGATGTTTTCTGTCTTGAAGGAAACATTAATCAATGTACATGCTATTTTCTGGAAGAAAGGATTGACCAATTTATTCACGGCTGTTCCAATTCTTCATCTACCTACATATATTTTTATGTGTTCCTGTCCCAATATGAACAAGTGTATTTGTGTGGTTTTTTCGTTCGATGTAAAACTCCTCAGGGTCTCTCTTGTAGCATGGTGGTTCAATTGTTTTTTCAGCAAAGTGTTGTCCAGAGAATGGGGACGTGTTTCTGCTTATTTGCTCTATTAGCCCAATACATCCGATGACAACTGTTGGATGCCATCTTTTAATATATATATATATAGTGGAAGATTTTAACAGATGTTTAACAGATGGCCTATGGCGCAATGGATAACGCGTCATACCAGAATCAAAAGAGTTCAGGTTCGACTTTCGGTAGGCTGAAATTATTTTTGTCTAACTCTGTGGCGGCGTGGTGCGGTGTACACCTGTGACGGCCAGGGAATTGAGTTCAAATATTGCTGCATGCAATTGTGCACCGTACCGTTCATAAAGAAATAGCAAATTACTGAACTTGTTTATATTGCCTGGAAAATAACTACAACCAAAAAAATACCGGTTTGATTGCTACATCCTCATTGAGATATTCTATCAATTTGTGTTAACATATATCGTGTGAGTGGTTACAAATGTGCTCCTTTAAACAGATAAAATGTGTGTGGGTGTTTATATATTCATATCCTACACCGAGACGAAATCAGTAAATCAACATTTTCATATTCATCCTCATTATCCCCCATTATCTCCCTTCTCTCCCTTTTACTGATCCATCTTTCATAAAATCACCGTGCCCTAAATCAATTGAGATCAATACGAAGACATCCCGTCAAATTATGAAGGAAAGATGAAATAATAAATAGCCTGTCACAGAAAATTGATCCAAATCTTTCAATAAAAAAATGATTCTTTCTGATTTTCCAAATAAATCACCAAGAAATTAATTCTTCTGTTTTTGTTTGGACCTCTTCGACGGAGAAGTTCTACATCAGAGCGGGTTTAAGGCCTCTTTGACTAAATGAGCCGACAACCCTGAAGAATGTTTCCTTTTTGTTCGAGTATAAAGATGTCTGAACGGAGTTATCTGTCTTGGGTAAAATCCCTGGTTTAGAGTTAATAACGTAGACAATTTGTGCTTACTTGAAGTGTTAGCAAACCAGGCTGACTTAATGGTTGTGATGTCGTGTTGTGTTTGTGATGGTCTTAACCGTTGTAACTGTTTCTGCTAGTGTCTGAGGTTTGCAGTTTTATTGTTGGCTTTTGTGTGTATCTATCTATCTATCTATCTATCTATCTATCTATCTATCTATCTATCTATCTATCTATCTATCCATATATCCATCTATCCATCCATCCATCCATCCATCCATCCATCCATCCATCCATCCATCCATCCATCCATCCATCCATCCATCCATCTATCTATCTATCTATCTATCTATCTATCTATCTATCTATCTATCTATCTATCTATCTATCTATCTATCTATCTATCTATCTATCTATCTATCTATCTATCTATCTATCTATCTATCTATCTATCTATATATCTATCTATCTATCTATCTATCTATCTATCTATCTATCTATCTATCTATCTATCTATGTATCTATCTATCTATCTATCTATCTATCTATCTATCTATCTATCTATCTATCTATCTATATATATATATATATATATATATATATATATATATATATATATATATATATATATATCTATACATCTATATATCTGTCTATCTATATGAAATGATAAGATACGATACGATAAGATACGATACGATAAGTTACGTTACCGTGCGACGAGACAGGATATGATACGGTACGATATGATATGGTAAAATATGACACGATATGACATCCCATATAGGATCAAAGTAACCCAGAAGTCATGCTGAAGTCAGATTTGCAAGTATGAATGGTGAATATATCGCAGCAAAGTTGTAAACTATGACACAACGATTTCCGATCTCCGCAATACACGCTGTTCTTTTTAGAGGTTTGATAACACAGTACACACAAAGTAGGATGTGTAATATAATATACACCACACACACACACACATTCACACACACACTCACACACACTCACACACACACACACCTCTACCTACCTGCATATCTTATTTTCACTAAATCTAGGAATACATTGGAATCTGTTGGAATATTTGATATATGTTGGAATATGTTGGAATATGTAGGAATATGTTGGAATAGGATAATGTATGTTGGAATATATTGGAATATGATGCGATATTTTGGAGTATGCTGTGATATGTTTAAATATGTTGAGATATGGGGAATATGTTGAGATATGGGGAATATGTTGAGATATGGGGAAAATGTTGAGATATGGGGAATATGTTGAGATACGTTGGTATATGTTAATATATAGTGTGGATCAGAATTACCTTGTCGATTATTTGTATATATATTTATGCCATATTCATATCTGTGACTAGTTTATTTGCTACCAACAGATGCACGTGATTGCTTACAATAGTGACTTGTATAGGAACATGGCCGATGCCTCCAGGGCAGTCAAAGGATTAGCAATCATTGCTGTTTTCATGGAGGTATGTGGTCATTTTTTAACTTAGCTTCATTAAGTATGTTTCATATAAGATTTGAACTAGACCTGCTCAGTGTACTCCACCTCTCATCACAATTTAAATGAAGTTACTAGGTGAATGGGTGAAATCTGTGCAGACCTGATTCAAATACCGTTATGCAATACGATTTTTTTCTTCATTAATAAATCCCCAATGTATTTACACATTTTATTATTTATTAAATACTCTACTGACATATGTACAATTTACATAACGCTGTCATTTGTATAGAAGAAACAAAACTGCAGATATAAGTAATTTCTGAGCGAAAAAAAGAAGATTGTTCATTCAAGTATGTTTCCAGTAGCAGGTTATGCCTGTGAAACATGGACAGTTAATGAATGTGTGGCAAACAGAATTTGTGCATTCCAAATAGGATACTTTAAAAGGATTTTGATATCATGCACATCGAAAAAAGACTAACCAAAAGTGTTATGAACGGTAAACATCGGAGATGGTTGTTCATCAATCACATTGTAACAAGAAAACTGAGAATTTTGGGTCATATAAGCAACATGGAAAATTAATAATGGAATATATGGTTGCTGTGTGGCGCATGGCCGAGAGGTTAGAACGTTAGTCTCACACGAGTGAGGTCTAGAGTTCGATCCCCGGTAAGGACTGGGTTTCTGTCGGAGGATAAATTTTACAAAAATTACCCTGTACATGACGTGGCGACAGCAAGAGCATGCGGCCTTCATCACACATCTATTCAATCCCCTCCCTGCAACTCCTGAACTGGTTAAATGCAGTATTGACAGTTTTTTTTATGTTTGCTGGTAACAGAGGTGAAGACCACCCAAGACGACGATGGTCAAGAGATTTACCAGATGGCGTAACTTCATATCTCCGTCAAACCTCTAAAATAGTTAGTAACGCAGCCTCCTTCTGCCGATAAGCAGCTATAAGCACTTTGTACAGTTGCTTTACGAAAGGGTACACGAACCATTAAGGCAAAAGCGTGCCCGTGACTGTAAACATGCCCGTGACATAAACATGCCCTGGCTACAACATGGTCAACTCTCCCAGGATTTGGAGCACTTACGAACATCCACTAAAATAAACTACGTTCCGGAAAGAATTTGTCAATGGAAGAATTCTTTACATATCTCTTACACGATCTGTCCCTCCCCTCAACTATTGACATAATTTATGGACAACCACTTTATTCAACCTCCAATAGTTTTATGGAATCGTGTGTGTATCATATTTCTCATTTATGGTATTTTTACTGCATTGATTTGTAGTCTAGTTTAATGTATTTATTAATAATATCCCTAGCGTATTTGTTGAGACGTTCGATATGTGCACAAGAGGATGCGGGTTCGAATTCGTATCGCGTCGTCTTGTTAATAGAATGTATTTTTTTCGGAGATCCATATGGATGATCGTTGGAGCTACGGAGCACGTGCTGTGTGTGGTACTCCCGGCACACAGTGTGATGCTTTCTTGAAAGGGACGGGGTACAAGTTGGGGTTCTGTGTCTTTTGAACCTTATTTTAAATCTACGTATCCACCGAGGACGGATTGATGGAGCCATTTGCGCAAATAAAATGTTACAACGTGTTTCATTTCTCTGAACTAAATCCTGCTGTAAATAAAGTAACATCAATGTCTTGTTACAAGAGAGAACCAGCGGGAGTTTGAGAATTAAAGCCGAAGAAGAAGAAGATGAATATATGCATTATATAACTATTTTGGTATAGGCATTACCAAGTGCAATATTTTTTTTTAATTTCGACAGGTCGGGTCGGTAACCAACAAGTTTTTATACCACTTAAATAAAGAATTGAAATCTATTGAGAATAAAGGTAAGTTTTCAGCTAAGTAGAGATAGTTGCTATTTTTATTTAATTGAAAGTAGCAAGAATACTTGATAGATGAATACAATGAAAATATATAACAGAAACATAATCTCAGATCTGCGTTGTTGCGTGGTATCCTGGTTACTGTCGTGGCATCCTGGTTACTGTCGTGGCATCCTGGTTACTGTCGTGGCATCCTGGTTACTGTCGTGCTCCTCTTGGTTGGTTGCCTACGTCTCGTTACCTGTACTTGATAGAGTTTAGGAATGACTGAACAGTCTTATCTTTCAGACCCTGTTCTGTTGACTAAACTAAATCACATCTCACCGCCGAATACGGATGTGTTGGACCATTGGCGCAAATAAAACGGCAACACAACGCATTTCCATTCTCTGGACTACATTCAACTGGAAATCTTGTAGGACCATTGTCTTGTTACAAGAGAAATCCAGTGGGAGTTTGAGAATGAACGCTGAAGAAGAAGAAGAAACCACATCTCCGCAGTAAGTATTTGATATCGATGGGGGAAAGCAAACTCCAACACACGATGACAATCATATTATTAACAGACCAGATCAATCTGTCATTCTGCGCCTCCGAAAATGACACAACCGATTCAGCAACCATATGCGTACGCCGTTCACGATTGAGAACATAGATATGTGTGCATGTGGGCATGTGTGCATGTGGGCATGTGTGCATGTGGGCAAGCACCACTGACAGCAGAGCATATTCTTCAGGAATGCCAGGAATATGAAATGATGAGGCATGTACACTGCCCCAGAGAAACAATAGTGGAAGGAAAACTCTACGGATCTCTGGATTTTTAGAAACAAACTTTAGATTTAACCACGTTTCAAGCCAATGAAGGAAACAAACGGAAGTTGTAACATTGTTTGTCATGTGACGTATTCCTTCCAGAACGTTGTCTTCCCAATGAACTCTCTGAACCTCTCTCTGTCTTGGGCGATGTGGCTTGCATTTTCTAGCGATGTATTCATGTTATCTTCAATGTCGTCAGTCAATAGTCTTCTTGGTCTACCCTTTGTCCTCCACCCAGGTACTCTTTCCTCCATTATTTGTCTTTCTAAATAGTTGAGTCTCTTTATATGACCAAACAGGCGTAGTTTTCTTTTTGTTATTGTGTTTAGTAACCAACACTCTGGAATCTTCAATGTGTTTATAATATCTGAGTTTGTCCTTCCATGATATTCTAAGTATCTTTCTGTAGCATTTCAGCTCGAAGGCATTGATCTTCTTTGCCGCTGTTTTACTTAGTGTCCATGTTTCACAGCCGTATGTTGCAACAGGAAAAAAAGTTCGTAACATTAGCGTATGGTGCCTAGAAATGTCCAATGGTTATAACATTACAATGAATAATAATATATTCATGCTTTAGGAAAATATAATTGCCAGGAACACGTCCTGTCAGCAAGATCTCCTATATAATGTTCACTCTAAGCTTGAAGGATGATGTCCTGACATCCATCCATCCATCCATCCATAAGCCCATAATGCATCATAGACGTGGTGGTACCACATTGCAGGCATAGGCATACAGTCACCAAGCGATCCCTGTCTTCAACAGATGAGGGAGAGTGTGGTAGAATCTGGACATCTCATCCTTCATGTTGTCTGTCTATGATTCTCCTTCATGTTGTCTGTCTATGATTCTCCTTCATGTTGTCTGTCTATGATTCTCCTTCATGTTGTCTGTCTATGATTCTCTTTGAATCAGGGAACTTCCGACTTCGTTCACCTTCGACTGTGCCATGTAGCATCATTATTGACAAGTAATTATGCCGACACACATATATTTTGACAAGTAATTTAGTCGACACATATATTTTGAGAAGTAATTATGTTTACAAATATATATTATATTTAAAGCACGAACATTTTCGTTGCTTTACTTTAGAAATGAACGGTTGTTGTGGACCTGTTTATATCTCTATTTGATTTCCTGCGTCCACATGTCTTATTTTATAGAAACTGTGCAGAATTCGTCTGCAAAATTATTATTCCAAGACATGCAGCCGTTTCATTATATCTGCAGTGAGTGTACAACCATACAACCATAAAACACAATAGAATGTACTAGTGAGTTATAAACTTTGATTCTTACTCTAACACAGATGTTGCTTTTCCACATTACTTGTTTCGTAACATGGTTACATGGGGAAATGTTCACTATTTGTTGATATGATGTTCTTTGACGACAACTCTGCGGTTGAAATACGTCGTGGTGCCATAGACCTGGACGATGCTTACAACAGAGCACATTTTTGACTTCCTAATGAACCAACTTTAATAATCTAAATTCGCTTTTTCCTTGTGAATTTGATCCATCAGCATTTTGTAAAAATATTGATGTTTTCTTTTTTGCGGCAACTGGGCAGCGGAGATTACTGCGATGCATCCAGACATTCAGCTGGGATCACCGCTACACCATGTAGCCTGTAATGCCTATAATTTGAGAGTTACAGATGAACATAAGACGGGAAGAGGAACCACTCTATCATTGTTGACATTTTAGTATATCGTTACTTTTGAGATACGTTGAGATATTTTCCTCTTTCATTTATCATGTTGAACTAGTGATACCATCAGCTAGAAAATGTCTGAGTGCGATGAACGCAGTAAATTATGAGCATAGTCACCATGTTCTTCTCTACTAGGGGGATGGTCCTTTCAGTTATTAAGTGACTCTTAGCCACACGTAAACAGAGAGTCTGGAGAAAGTGCAGATCGAAGCCATGCTCGTATCATACTTGGATCAACTTAGAGCACAGCCTACGCGTGATGAACCGCGACCTGTTTGATTGTCCAACTATAGGAGACAGAACACGGATCCGCTGATCATGAACTTTCCTTTGAGTGTGGGCTGATATACCTCATGATATAGACAGAGAAGGCTGTGGGATACACGAAAATAAACTTAATAGAGGAGCATTTTTGATGGCTCAGGACATTTATATTATTCAACAAGTACAAGTGTTTACTTGAGGACATCAAACTTAGGACAGAACATTAACAAGTGCCAACAGAATTGATTATGCCTATTTAGTACACATCAATCTGAACAGAAAATTTCAACTGCAGAACATCGTGGTTGCGAAGGTAAGAGGCACACCGAGAACACTAGAGGCAGAGAGGAGCTAAGATGGACACAGAATATCAACGACCGTTTGAATATGGGACTAGAAGAGGCTTGACATTTTGCATGAAAACGAGAGGCTTACAAAGTAAGCAGTGGCGATAACGTTCTTCAAAGGCTCGTCATATCAAAAGAAGAAGTTAGCTTTTTCCTATAATGTATGCACTTTTTTTTTATTTCAACCAATAATCTGAAATTGTAATCTCACATACCTCCTTTTACTTGAGTACAGGTAGTCAGACAGATATTGAAGAAATTCAATTTAGTCAAATAGTTCCAAATACGACTGAGTATGTCACCTATGAGGGCTCACTGACACAGCCGGGGTGCTATGAAACTGTCACCTGGATCCTGCTTAACAAACCTCTATGGATAGCAAGAGACCAGGTCAGTGATTAAGCAGTTTTACCAGGTCAGTGATTAAGACGGTTTACAGGGTCAGTGATTAAGACGTTTTACCAGGTCAGTGATTAAGAAGTTTTACCAGGTCAGTGATTAAGACGCTTTACCAGGTCAATGATTAAGAAGTTTTACCAGATCAGTGATTAAGACGGTTTACCAGGACAGTGATTAAGCAGTTTTACCAGGTCAGTGATTAAGACGGTTTACCAGGACAGTGATTAAGCAGTTTTACCAGGTCAGTGATTAAGACGTTTTACCAGGTCAATAAATAAGAAGTTTTACCAGGTCAATGATTAAGAAGTTTTACCAGATCAGTGATTAAGAAGTTTTACCAGATCAGTGATTAAGCAGTTTTACCAGGTCAGTGATTAAGCAGTTTTACCAGGTCAGTGATTAAGCAGTTTTACCAGGTCAGTGATTAAGACGTTTTACCAGGTCAGTGATTAAGACGTTTTACCAGGTCAGTGATTAAGACGCTTTACCAGGTCAATGATTAAGAAGTTTTACCAGATCAGTGATTAAGACGGTTTACCAGGACAGTGATTAAGCAGTTTTACCAGGTCAGTGATTAAGACGGTTTACCAGGTCAGTGATTAAGACGGTTTACCAGGTCAGTGATAATGAATTATGTAAAAAGTATATTCAAAGTAAAACTAACGTGAAGCACATTATGTTGTAAACTACATAGCTTCTTTGAGGGAGCTACCGAGTAAAGTTCACGTTTTCCATGTGACTTATCTCCTTAGCAGAACTTTTTCTGTGATCTCATTCTGTAATACAATTATTTTTGTTCAAGTTGTCCTGTTTTCTGCAGTATCATTTTCAACAGGTGATGCTTCAAACAAGGTAATGAACTTTTGCTAATTATACGAAAGTCACATAGGCACACACACAAATCGACGTTTCGACCGAAAGGCCTTTATCAAGGAACACAAACACATATAAATAAAAAACAACAAGAAGGGACGACACAACTTGCATTCACATGTAGTATGTTGGTTGAAGTGGTCGAAGCACTTCAAATATCAGTGTTGTATCATTTCTCTGTCCATAATATTCTTATGTTCATTATATACTATTTTATTTCAAATTCTGATAACTTCTCAAATACATGCCCACATTTCATAATCGTATATCACCAATAATCGATATTCAGAAAATATTGGTTACTAACAGTTATAACTGTTTTTCTACTCACTTCATGCTATATATGGACTGTTCATAAATTAAGACACATTTGCGTTAGTTTAGGAAATGCTTAATTTCGTTAGTCATACTCATGAATGATGTGTAAAATGTTCTTTAATGACTGCAGTACACTCACTATAATCCCCGTAGAATTTGTTCTCTCTCTATCTCTCTCTATTCTCTCTCTCTTTCGGAAGATGGCGAACGTTATGTATGATGATAGTTGTATGATAGCCTGACAACTTGTCACCTTCGAAAAGATCATAGTTGTCGTTACATGTCTTATCTCTTTCTCGTAGTTTTGTTTCTTCTATTAAATAATGGGCATGGATGGTACAGATAAGCAGGCAAACAAACCCCTGGTTTATATTTTATTTATTTGTTAAATAGAAATTATAATACAACAAACGTTATTTTATTGCTTTGTTACAGACTTCTCGATATCGGTGAATGTAATGTGTTCCATCACTGCTAATGTAAGGTGTTCCATCACTGCTAATGTAAGGTGTTCCATCACTGCTAATGTAATGTGTTCCATCACTGCTAATGTAAGGTGTTCCATCACTGCTAATGTAAGGTGTTCCATCACTGCTAATGTAATGTCGTCCATCACTGCTAATATAAGGTGTTCCATCACTGCTAATGTAAGGTGTTCCATCACTGCTAATGTAAGGTGTTCCATCACTGCTAATGTAAGGTGTTCCATCACTGCTAATGTAATGTGTTCCATCACTGCTAATGTAATGTCGTCCATCACTTCTAATGTAAGGTGTTTCATCACTGCTAATGTAAGGTGTTCCATCACTGCTAATGTAATGTGTTCCATCACTGCTAATGTAAGGTGTTCCATCACTGCTAATGTAATGTGTTCCATCACTGCTAATGTAAGGTGTTCCATCACTGCTAATGTAATGTGTTCCATCACTGCTTATGTAAGGTGTTCCATCACTGCTAATGTAAGGTTTTCTTCTTCTGCTTCTTCAGCGTTCATTCTCAAACTCCCACTGGATCTCTCATGTACGGCAGGACAATGGTCCAACTAGACTTCCAGCAGGATGTAGTCCAGAAAATGAAAATGCGTTGTGTCGACATTTTATTTGCGCCAATGGCCCGACACATCCGTCTTCGCCTGGGTAAGATGTTACATCGCTGCGGATGGATCAACTAAGCTAAAGGAATTGTACGATGGGATAGTTAGCCCAGAAGTGTATGTAATCAAACCATGCCAAATATAATTAATGATATTCCATCTTGCTATATTACAGCTGACGGAATTACGAGCCATCTTCAACAGCAAAGAGAACGAAACATTTATGCCATTAGAAAGCAATATTCGACCCATAATGCAACTAAACCATCGGGTGGTAAGGACCAACATCAACTCTCATAAACGGGTAAATAAACCTGCTTGTTTATATACTGTTTAAAACAAAAAAAGAAAAAAAAAGAAACGCAACATTGCTAATGGACACCAAATTTCAAACGTGTACCAAAATTTTCTTTTACGATATTAATGTTTCAACAGTGGCATGAAGAAACTTTCAAACTTTAACAATAAAATCATGTTTATTAAATTTGGTTTAGTTTTTATTATTTGCGACTAAGGACTCCATTTTAGTAAGGTGTATGAACCTCTCCACCCCCCCCTCTCCCCAATGTTGTCTCATTCAGAGAACGAACTGCATCTTCATTGGATCTGCTGATGTTGAATGGCTGCTCATTGTTTCCGCAGTGCAAGAGACAACTGTCGGAGATTGGCTGGAGCCACGTCTCACTGGCCGAGTCGTATGTTCTTCATCACATAAGTGTTCTTTGGGGTTCACGTCTGATGACATTTCTGGCCACGGAATGGTCTGGACGATGTTGTCAATGACGAACGGTGAGTTGTGACACATGAGCTTGAGTGTTATCCTGCTGAAAAATGGACTCTCGTACAGCCAAAAATTGAATGCACTCAAGGTATTTCAGCGACGTCTCGTTCGGCATTCAGGAGTCCTTCAAATTTCACCAGGTCACTTCTTCCCATGTTGTTGATCGCCCTATCCCCTCCCCCACCTCGGTACGCCTCCACCACCATGTGGAGGAACCGTATTAATGCTGTTCTGGGCGTAGCGCTCACAAACTCTGCGTCAAGTTTCCATCTCTCCATCTGTCGTATCACTGGAGCAGAAACAATGTTTCATCACTAAACCAAACCGGACTCCTGTCATTCACAGCGGTCCATTGACGATACTGATTCGCCCACTGCAGTTTGCTCTGACTATGCCGGTCTGTATGAATAGGACCTATCTAAGGTTTCTAGCCCAAAGACCTGCTTTGTGCTGCCGGTTCCTGATCAGAGAGGCTTGTGATGAGTAAATTTCACGGAACTCTCATAAACATATCACGAGTTATTGCTAAAAATGTTTATTGACCTTCACCTATTTCATGACCTCATGAATCATGAAGTGAGTACAATTCACGCAACAACAGGAAGTTAATGACCAGTTGCACACAGTCGACAGAATGAACGATGCCCAATCAGCGAATTCCTTTAATAAAGTAGCTCCAAGAAAGTTGCGTTTCTTTTTAGAAAACAATTTTCAGAATAAAATAGAGTTCTGGAGATAGAACATGACTTCACCTAGTGCTGTTCGAAATTAGAGTTCAGAAATGATTGTATTTCGATTGCAGTACTAAGACGCCTACACGTAGTTCTTTTCTGGGTTTTTTTTTATAAAGCATCCAAGGACTAGAATAACCGCTCTAAAACCTCTAAAACCTCCAAAAAAATGTAACATAAAATTTTGTGTTTATCTAAATCTCAGGCACTAATACTGAATGTGACTCTTGGATCAATAAAACATTGACTAAATCAATTCATTTTTGGTGTATTGTCCAGAGATTAGAGAGTTGGTCTCACGTCCATGAGATCCTGGAATCGAATCCCGATACGAAATTCTTTTATTTTTTTTTTGTAGTAGGATAAATATTTTTATTTTAAATTAACCCTTTATATGACGTGGCAACAGCAAGAGGATGTGTACTTCCTCACACAGCCACAAGCATCTCATTACTATATCTATCCAACCGGAACATTGAAATTTCTTTTTAAAAAAAAACAACTACTTTTATGTAGGCCTATATACTTTTTAGTAAATTTATATGTATCTGTATTAATTTCTCTACTTGTTTATTGAGATTATGCTTTATGTCTTCAGATTTACCTTTAAATATATAAATATTTATTTATTCAGATTTATCTTTTTTTATTTCGATTTATAGTTGTTTTTTTATTCAGATTTATGTTCATGTTTTCAGATTTACCTTCATATTTATATATTCAAATTTAATACAGAAAAATAAAGATGAAACTGAATAGATAATGATAAATTTATCATTTTTATTTAGATATATCCTATCAAACATATACGTTTACCATGTCATGCATGTCAACTTGTGTTATCTCTTTTACAGTCCAGATTATGCTCATTTGAAAGAGATATGTTCTACCAAGGTACATTTTTTATTCTAACACATATCTTTATTCACATCGCCATCATCCAATAATAAAATGTGTATTCATCATCAACAAGTGCCGTGCCGAATGGCGTTGGCGATCATATTTCTCCATCATCTCTGTTGGTGTCATCAATCGAAGCCAGTTAGTCAAACTGTCCAATATCCTTTCTCTAGGTCTTCCCTTGATCTTTTCTTTTCTATCTTTCCCTGTTGTCACTATATTCTCAATGTCTCCTCTTCTCAGTATGAGCCCAATAAATGTTGACTGTCTTTTTTTTTATATTATCAATAATGCATCTTTTCACATCCATCCTTCTAAGACATTCTTCGTTAGTAATCTTTGCTGTCCAAGGAATTTCTGCTGCCCTCAATAATTTTTGTGAAGTCTTATTTTTAGTCCATGCTTCACTTCCATACAATAGCACTGGTTCAATGTACCAAATGTGTATTCACATCACCAATGTTATGTTATGTTCCTCCAGGGCCATAGGCGGCGCATAGGGCAGAAACCATAGCTTTCCATTTCTGTCTTTGTGTTGCCAGGTCTTTCAATTGTTGCGTGTTGTTTAGGTTCATTGACATGCCTTCTCTATTAATGGTTCTTCGTAGAGTTTCTCTAGGTCTCCCTCTTCTTCTTACTCCAGGTGGCACCCAACATCAACAATATTCTTTACTAAATGTGTATTCACATCACCAATATTCATTACTAGAATAGTGAGCCGCGTTAGCGCAGTGGTTACCGCACTTCAGATCGTGGATTAATCCGGGAAGTAAAGACTGCGAGGGAATATTGGTGATGTGAGATCGCTAACATCTCACACCCCTACGGCATTAATCAATGCTATGGGTTACTTTACTTTTACTTTACTAGAATATGTGTCCACCTTTTTTTTATAAATTTGTCTGGATAGAGAAATGGAAACAAGATGTCAAAAGACAAATGATTTGACATATCAGCTGTTAACTGTGCTATTGTATCAAAAAATCAACATGGGAGAAAATAAACAAATTATTAAAAGCATCTTTATACCAACAGCATGCTACAATGTCAGACTTGCCAACTGAAATCTACAAATAAGAGAACGATCACAAATTGCGAAATGAAATGTCTAATGACGATTATGATGTGAAAAAACCACTAGCAAGTTCTAACCAGTATCAACAACAGTGAATTAGGAAGAGTCACAGTCACCAGTTTTGAAAACCTTGGTTCTTTAATCAACAGTAACGTCTATTGCTATGAAGAAGTCAGAAGGAGGTTGGCTATCACGTTGAAGAAACTAATACAAATGAAAAACATATGGCTGAGCTGCTGCAAAACAACAAAACTAACAATCCCAAGAGCTTGCATATTCTAAGTTGCAATATATAGGTGTGAATCCTGGACAATCACCAACAACATAAAAAATTAAAATAGCTGTATCTGAAACACAATATTACAGAAAATCCTCAGAATACCATGGACCAAACACATTACCAATGTAACTATCCTGAGAGAAAGGAATGTAAAACATAACTACACTATTGTAGCCATATCAAACCCCATGACAACCTAGAGAAGACCATAATGGAGGGTATGATACCAGATAGACAAACAAGACGCAGACAAAGAAAAGTATATGGACGCAAGACATCAAAGTCTACCTGAACATGAAAGCAACAGAGGCAGGAAGACTGGCTCAAGATCGACATAATTTTCGACTGTGCTACATTCAGTTCAGGATATGCAACCTGATGATGATTATTCTTTGTAGCCTGAACTAGGAGTCAAGGCCAAAGTTGCCTCCTTCGACACGCCTGGAAAAACGACATTGACCCTATTTTTTAAATCCTATAACTAGACATCAAGCTTCAGTTGCCACGCGGAAGGGCCATAAATTATTGTAGAGTATATGTAAACATCTACAATCTCTAATGTTTAGTTCATAGTTATTTTATTTGGATGATGTTAATACGCCTAAGATTAAATTTATACTGATAACATTGCGATGATGTTAAGGTTTTACATGATAATTTATAAGCGATAACTTAATTCGCACATGTGTACATTGTATTTCTAAGCCCCATACTCACAGGACCTGAAAATTAACACGAATCAATTTTTTATTTACAGTAAACAGTCGTTACAACAAGACATGACTTGGTCACGGGAAGTTTCACAAAGGTGGTCTTGCCCATATCTCTGGTGAATTTTGGAGCGACACTGCTTTAAATATTCACCCTGGTGTCTGATGAATGCACGCTTCCAAAGAAAACCACGTCGTAAATATAAATTGACGCGGAACAAACTTAACGTTATTTACTTTACTATCAAAGATTGCAACAACAAAAAGTTCCTTCTCGATGAACAATAAGCAAACATATTTGTCTTTGGCTTGAATTACGTGCCTCTACTCTTACCCATTTTGAAATCTGACATCTCTTTATTGTATTATTATAACTTAGTTCGTGTTATTTATTCAAACCTTGTTCTTTGTTCGACATACATTAATTTGAATTTTCCCTTATTTCACACTTCCAACAAAATTTTCTCCTATATCCTTTCATTTTCTTCATTCCCTATAATGTTTTTATCCATATATTTTTCGTATATTTCCCATTTGACAGGTTTGGTTACGTCAATTCATTTCTTTGTTACTCTTAATCTAATTTCACTGCATTTTATTTATGCTGATCTACTCGTCACATAATTTTGTTTCAAAAAATTATATTCTACATTGTCTAACATCTGTGTTTTACATGTCTGTTTCCACACGCACTATCTCTCACATTCACATCTCACATTCACATCTCACATCTCACATCTCACATTCACATCTCACATTCACATCTCACATTCACATCTCACATTCACATCTCACATTCACATCTCACATTCACATCTCACATTCACATCTCACATTCACATCTCACATTCACATCTCACATTCACATCTCTTATTCAGTTGTTATTTCACTTTCTCTTTACCTCCTACTTGACACCCTAGCACGTGACACATTAGTACGTGACACCCTAGCACCTGACACCCTATTACGTGACACCCTAGTACCTGACACCCTATTACGTGACACCCTATTACGGTGACACTCTAGTACGGGACATATCACAGTATTTATAAGCCCTATACACAATTACTTAGGATGATTAGTATGACTTCATTCGTTACGTTTTGGATTATTGTCATTATTTTGGTTGGTCATTGTTTATGTCCTTGCAATCGCCTAGGTTTTTTTGGTATGCGACACCTAGTATATAAATAATGACCAACGGAGAACACAAAAATGATAAAATACGTAACGAATGAAATCCTAACTAATTCAGTGCGGAGTCTTCTGCTATTGATGGTCACGTGTTCGCCCTCCTTCAGGTATATTCTTTTTCTGTATCCTCACGCGAATTTGTCATACTGTGTAATCTCCTCATTTCTCTTATCTGCATTATAATGTTCTCCTTTCTCTTATCTGTATTATAATCTCCTCATTTCTCTGCTCTGTATTATAAACTCATTTCTCTTCTCTACAGTCAAATCGCATTTCTCAGTTCTACAATTCCATCTCCTCATTTCTATTTCCTCAATGATTTCATATCTGTGTTTCTCTGCTAACACTCTATGCAACCACCTACTCATAAGCAACATTTCTTTCTCTTTAATACATGTTGCACTTGCATTTGTTCTTTGTACTAGGTAAGCATATGTACCTCGTAAGCCTCTGAACTCCGTAAGCAGCCGTACACAGCAAGCCTTGTTCTCTATAAGCAGGTATATTTAGCAAACCTCTGTTCTCAGCAAGCAGGTATATTTAGCAAACCTGTGTTCTCAGCAAGCAGGTATATTTAGCAAACCTCTGTTCTCAGTAAGCAGGTATATTTAGCAAACCTCTGTTCTCAGTAAGCAGGTATATTTAGCAAACCTCTGTTCTCAGCAAGCAGATATATTTAGCAAACCTCTGTTCTCATCAAGCAGATCTATTTAGCAAACCTCTGTTCTCACTAAGAAGATGTATTTAGCAAACCTCTGTTCTCAGTAAGCAGGTATATTTAGCAAACCTCTGTTCTCAGTAAGCAGGTATATTTAACAAACCTCTGTTCTCAGCAAGCAGGTATATTTAGCAAACCTCTGTTCTCAGCAAGCAGGTATATTTAGCAAACCTCTGTTCTCAGCAAATATCCTAACAAATATCAAATGGATATCCAAGCCTCGTGTATCAAATACCGTTACTTTTAATTCATCACCTTTCAAGTGATAAAACAAAGACTGGAGATAAAACAAATAATTTCTGATGAAAACTGTCTGTAGTAATATTTCTCCTCAAAGTAGACCCTTTCATCTTGAAATTTTTTTTTTTTTTTTTTATACAAGGGCAGATATAAAAGATAAATTCAAAATGTTCATGGAATTACTGGTTTATGTAGAAATATGTATGAATATAATTATGTACATTTCCTTCAAAGTAGTTCCCTTTGTCAATTATACATGTTTTCCAGCGTGCATACAGATACTGGAGACATTAGTGGAACCCATTCTTTGACGTCTCTCTCAGCTATCTTGTCGCATTGGTGATAACGTCATCTGCATAATTCATTCATTCTCATTTCGTTACCGATTTCAGTCGAGGGAACATGAAAAAGAATAAGTCTGTGCAAAGTCAGGAGAATGTATAGATTGTTCCAAGGTAATCACATTGTGCTTGGCGAGGTAGTTTTACCAGTAAGAATCGATGTGCCCGCGCATTGCCATGCAGCAATGTGAGACTTTGTTCTCTATTTTTCTAATCGTTTTAATCTGACTGCATCTCTTAAACGATGAAGGATATTAACGCACATTTCCTTGTTTAGCGTTCGTTAGTTTCTCTGATGTAGAAATCAATCAAAACACATAATTTGAAGGTGTTTAATCAATTCATGTTCAACTCCGGCGACGCAACCATCGCGACACACAAACAAACATTTGCATTTTCTTTTTGAGAGTGTATATGAAGGTAACGTTTGCCTTGTCCTTTCTTTTAGATCATTACTAACTAGATCATTACTAACTAGATCATTACTAACTAGATCATTACTATCTAGATCATTACTAACTAGATCATTACTATCTAGATCATTACTAACTAGATCATTACTAACTAGATCATTACTAACTTCTATACATAACATCGTCATAAAGTCATATTTCATTCTAAATGTTGGTCAACTATTCCCGGAACTGTGTGAAGCTACCTGGTCTGTACATTGTGGCAGTGTTGGAGGCATGCAGGCATATGAACTGCGTTGTCAAAAACTGGCCCGCATTGAAATCAGAAAATACGTAAAGACTTTAATTCTGTTCTCTGGATACAAAATGGTGTAACATGTCCTGTATACATAGACCTCTGTGAGTATGAGGCTTGTTCTTCAAAAGATTGTATATTGTACAACGCTTAGAGTTAAGACTTTCTGGTTACAACAGAACATACCCATCTGCTAAGAATAACACATAGCAGGAAATGCAGAATGGTGTCCCACGGCTGTGGAACACGAGGTGCAAGCTTTGGTCAGTGAAAATGCCAAAGAGGAGAATATGATTATATACACTGATGGATCTGTGGTTAAACATGTTCGCAGAGCTTGGGCCTTCACAGCTCAGTGCGCAGGTAAAACAATCAGGGAGGAGAGTGGGGGCTTTGGTATGACTGCGAGAAACATGACCATGGTGATTATGGCGGTGACCAGGACATTTGAGTGGGTAGGCACACAGAAGGCAACATGGGTCTGCATCTTGAGTGATTGTATGATTGAGAAATTACATAGTTGGTCTCGTTCGCGAACAGTGGATTGAGGCCATGGAAAAGGCGAGGTTGAAAGTAATTACATTTATGTTTGTGCTGGGACTGCAGCGAGATCCCTACTGCTGCGAGTGTTCGATGTTAAACGAAAAGAGCAGATCACCTGGCGTCAAGTGCTATTGTGGCAAAGGGCAATGGGGCAATGGGACGAACTTACGTTCTGAACTGCGTAAGAGATATATAACGCTATAGTGAGACTAGTGGGGTTGATGATTCCGTTTCGATGGCCAGGATTACATAACAGGGTTTGAAATGCGGTGTTGCTAGAAGTGTATTCTTTGGAGGGCGCAGAAGAATGATGGTCAACCAGCAGAGGACTGGTACTGTCAGAGAAGTATAATGACGGATACACTCAGGGAGAGATTGGAGCAACTATGGAACTGTCCCATTTGCAGTGATGATGAACCGACCACTTACTGACTATTAAATGCTCATCTGTTCAGCCATATGTGTAGTGTAATGTTTAAGGTTTTTATATATATGCAACTTTTGAATAGTCGTTTCTGGCACAAAGGGAGATTACACATACATGTAACTGCTTTGAGGACAAGCAACAATGTACTTACTTCTTTAATCATTCAGCTGAAACATATTTCCTCAGTTAACTATCCAAGAATGAGACTAGAATTTAATCAATTTTAAACGCTACAAACATTGCCTTGTACCTTGTAATTGTTTTAATATTAATGTGAAAATAAATATTATTTCATGCAAAAACATACTTTGCACTTTTTCTGTCAGTCAGTTGTCCCTAGACTGATAGTACTTGTAAATATTTCCTATAAACTGCTAATTATCCTTAGACTGTTAGTACTTGTAACCAGCTCCTGCAGCTTGCTAAAAAGTACATGTCTACAAGCGGTTTTCCACACAGAATGACACTTTTTTATGTAATAGCAAGCCTTTTCTTATATAAATATTTCTGTGTTAGTAATATATAGGAATATATATATATATAATGTCTCAATTAATGTCAACTATGGTACTTGTATGCAATAACTTATTTCTAAAATTCAGTTTTCATGACTTTTTATCTGTTTGACATACCGAATGTACGGTGTTTCATTACTCATTTTTTTAAAAAATAATCGCATGCCTTTTCTTAAACAGACAATTCTGCATTAGTACTATTTATTTGTATGTAATATCTCGACTAACGTCGTGTATGGAAACTTGTATGTAATCACTTATTTTTAAGATCTAGTTTTCATGTCTGTGAATCTATTCGGCATGTAGAATGTATGAAGCTTCATTTATTCACTTTTTAAAAATAATGCTTGAACATTGAGATTGCTGAGTTAGGCCATGATTTTCTAAAATGTAAGAACTACTGGCAAACAGGAAATCAAGCCTTTCTAATTGTTCGTTTGACTATTCGCGAGATTTTGATTAATAATATAAATAAAGGCATGGACAGACAACATCAATGAATGGACAAGGCAAGATATTTTAACACTCATCCGCATCGCTGAGGATAGAATTCGCTGGAGAACTCTGTGTGCTGAGGCATCCAATGTGGTACCCCTTCGACCCTGAAGGGTTGCGGGTTTATTGATTGATTGATTGATTGATTGATTATACTTTGTGGTGACATCAAATTATAATAGGGAATAACCACATGCGTCATTTAGAAGGCTGAATGTCCCATTTGCCAATAGTTTTTATAATGAAGAATGTAGATGGTCATCGTTAGGCTGTCCTATATCTGTATGTTTATAAGATACGTTTCCATTATACCAGCTTCAGTAGTATCGGGTTAGAATGCTTGGCCTGTGCATTTCATTGGTCAATGTCATGTCAACATATGATACAGTGTAGCCATCCATGAAAAATGGACAATATAAGACTTGTGGTCTACTTAGAAATCAACATTCTAAAGTGAGTCATTTGATTTCTCCTGCGATTTCCTTTGTTGTCAGCATCATCTGTACAGAAAATGACTAATGAAAAACACAGAAAACGTCAAAGGAGTGCCTTAAGAAGGCTTTTTGGTAAAGCCAACAGGTCTTAAATTAATTATTGGTCACGAGTCACCTAGCGGCATCTACGTTCCCAAATTATATGACATCTAATTTATTTGGCTAAATCAACCCAGAAGTCAGCTGTGATTTTGAAAAAAAAGTATTTCCAATTGAACCTTTCATCAATGGATACAATGAAGCCAGAGCCTTAACTACTAATATTTAAAACGTGCTAGCTGTTAATTGTGAATTTCTCTTTGACACAATCTGTTTTATTCATTAGTCTATCTACCTGTATGCAGAGATTTAGGGTTTGAAAAACTATTGTTATCATATCCTGTACATGACATAGACATCAACCCAACATGTTTTGGCTGTCGTGATTTTCTTGGCAGGATTACGTTCATTAGCTCGCCATTGCTTTCTGAACTATCCTTTCTGAACAGATGCACAACTTCCTGAAGCGGACGTTGAACTCATAACTTTTGCCGTTACAGACGCGCTGTGTAGCTCCCAGCTAAAGAGCAGAACATGGTTGAGAAAAACTTAATTCATGAATCAACTTTCCCACCGAAGACGGATGTGTCGGGCCATTAGCGCAAATAAAACGGCGACACAACGTATTTCCATTCTCTGGACTACATCCTGCTAGAAATCGAGTAGGACAATGGTCTTGCTACAAGAAAGATCCAGCGGGAGTGTGAGAATGAATGATGAAGAAGAAGAGAAGAAGAATCAACTTTGAAGTTGGTGTCTTGAGTATCATCCAGTGTCACGATTTTGAAGTTGGTGTCTTGAGTATCATCCAGTGTCACGATCTTGAAGTTGGTGTATTGAGTATCATCCAGTGTCACGATCTTGAAGTTGGTGTCTTGAGTATCATCCAGTGTCACGATTTTGAAGTTGGTGTCTTGAGTATCATCAAGTGTCACGATTTTGAAGTTGGTGTCTTGAGTATCATCCAGTGTCACGATTTTGAAGTTGGTGTCTTGAGTATCATCCAGTGTCACGATTTTGAAGTTGGTGTCTTGAGTATCATCCAGTGTCACGATTTTGAAGTTGGTGTCTTGAGTATCATCCAGTGTCACGATTTTGAAGTTGGTGTCTTGAGTATCATCCAGTGTCACGATCATGAAGTTGGTGTCTTGAGTGTCATCCAGTGTCACGATCTTGAAGTTGGTGTCTTGAGTGTCATCCAGTGTCACGATTTTGAAGTTGGTGTCTTGAGTATCATCCAGTGTCACGATTTTGAAGTTGGTGTCTTGAGTATCATCCAGTGTCACGATCTTGAAGCTGGTGTCTTGAGTATCATCCAGTGTCACGATCTTGGGCACATTCTCAAAGATACTCACATCAGACATCCAAGGGATTATACCCTCCGTGTGCCTCAGTTGTTCGCTATGCGTTCTTCGGGTTTGTCCAGAGAGGAGGCACTTTCATTCTTCTTCCTTGTCTACTCTCATTTCTTTTTTTCTCTCTTTCAAAGAACAATTACATTGAAAAACATAATGTCTGATGATAATATCCACTATAGTCTTCTTGGGTTGGTTAATCTACACAAATTTTTTCCTCAATAACTGATTAATGTGTTATTATATAGTTGGTTGCTGATCCAGCTGTCCATGGGCTCATTCCCTATGAAAACTTTTGAAACAAACTCACAACACATAAATAAACAAACACGCCAACAAACACATACAGAAACAATACATAAACAAACTAACACATAAAGAGACAAAATCACACAATAACAAACACACCAACAACACACAAACACATAAACAAATAAATATACAAAAACACACACATAAACACACAAACAAACACAAACACACACAAACAAATAAATACACAAACAAACAAATGCGCAAATACGGACACAAGCAAATACACACACATGCACACAAACAAATACACACACAAACGGATGTTTAACATTAAAGAAAAAAAATGAAATTATTCACAGTACTTGTGGTAGTTCCATATTAAAGTACAAAAACATGTATTTAACCACATACCTACAGGTATATTAGCATCCTGTATCACACGTATCTTCTAAGAGATTGCACTGGAAATGCCACGTCAGGTGGTGTTTAGTAAAAATGTTAACGACTTATCGCAGTACGTCTGGAGTGGGGACGAATATTTACCTTTAACAAAACATTTGTCTATTTTTGTCTAAAATTATGGCTATGAAATGTATTTTTGGTGATTTTTTTAAATTATTGGTTTGTTCCATAACGTATTAAAATTTAGTGGTACAATAATTGTGTTGCCATATTTTACCTGATATGTTACTAGTAAAAATGTCCACGTCAACAAGCTGACACCACCGTGTATTTATTTTCATAATTATTTAATTTTTTTTTTTAACTTTAAAGCAGTTTATTTTGTTTCCATGAATAAGATATATGTATTGTTTATTTCCTTTATAAATCAAACTATTGCTTGAGGAACACACACCACTATCATTTTTACATCAATATTTATGCAAGTTGTTTGTTTCATTACTATGTTTCTTCTAGTTGTAACAGTCTGGCTCTAAAGAGAACCATCTAATGGAAATCATCTAAAGGGAACCATATGAAGGGAACCATCCGAAGGAACCTTCTAAAGGGAACAATCAGATGTATACTTTTCGTAAAGTGCAGAGAAAGGTCAAATACTTTGTGGATTAGCCCAAGTTTTCATCAACTCGTAGAAAAAATTTAACTAAACTAAAACTATATCACGTAAACAAAAAATGACACAATGGGATGTGGAATTGTGGACAAAATAAGTTGAATGAACAGTGAACTATGTTTTATTTTCGTAAGGAATTCCGGTGCTTTCCTCGATCGCACCCTTAACTCATGAACTTGACCCGTTATAGGGGTGTTATTTAAAGTGAAATGTAGATAATTATTTCTTAAAATGACAGAATGCCGTTGGGGAATTCATACATATATGACTGGCGCATATTTCGATGAGTGCTAATATGTCCAGTGAGTGACATTAGTTTTAAAAACGAAACTTTTTTGTAACAACTTTAACACCCCTCCTACGTTTCACGTCCATGTAGTACGGGCGTTAACGGAGAAAACACCAAGTGTTCATATTCTGCCGTATTATTTAGCAGTAATTATAAAATGTATCGGCTTGCTGGCAAGTTGTTGGATTTAAGTTTCTGTTTTAGCGGCTTGTCGGATACAGGAGGTTAAACATATGCGATGGTGCTAGTTTTAGCTTCGGCGTTTTTATGTTGGTTGCATGTCTTGTGCTCATGTATAATACATTTTTGCGAAGCTTCTTTTATTGAAGAGTTTGTGTTTTCTTTATATAGAAACTAGCTGGCGTATATAGTATAATTGATTATCTGTATCCATGTATTTAAATGTCTGTATTTATCCAGCGACGTAAGACTGTGCGGTTTCCACAGGAAACTGGATACCCTTTACGGTTATCTTTAAAAAAATAGAAAAATGGGGAAGGGGGAGAAAATAATTGCCTAAAGCAGAGGTCGGCAACCTTGTGCTAACTATGTGCCAACTTAAGGTTTCAAATTATTCATAGTGCCAACATCACATATCAAGAAGAATGTGAAGAGTCCAGGTTCCTCACGTGTAAAGAGTCTGCGTGCCATTTGAAATTGCTTGGCGTGCCAAGTGTGGCACGCGTGCCATAGGTTGCAGACCCCTGGCCTAAAGAATGACTTGAATTGATAACATGCGGGAATATCAAAACGACATGTTCCTCATTAACCATTTGCTTAGAAAATAGCTGTGCGGTGCTTTTTTGTGCTTACGACTGTTGCACCACTGCAAAACCAGATTAATCCCTCTATACCGCATCCTTTTATAACATACTTCCTTATTTAACAGCACTTTTCGAAATCCCCATTTATATGTATTCTTTATTACTTGAAATGTACAAAGCGAATTTGTGATTACGTAAATATATTCGTGGTGGGGATCAAATTGTTTTATCTGGGATTCCATTGGTTGATTTTATTTGCACAATGTTTTTCATTTCATTTTCCTTTTGCGCTGAAGTTAGCGCATAGGGCAGAGGTCAGATCTCTCCAATTCTGTCTGTTCAAAGCTATTCTGTGCAGTTCTTGAATAGTATGAATATTGGTTGTTTTACTTTCTCTAAGTATTGTTCTTCTGAGTGTTTCTTTTGGTCTACCCCTTGCTCTTTTGCCTGTAGGTATCCATTCAAAAGATTGGTGGTGTATTCTGTTGGTGTCTGCGTGTAGGACATGTCCGATGTAGGACCAACGGCATTTTATGATAACATCTGTGATGAAATTTTGATGTGTCTCTTCTCTGATTTTATCATTCGATTTGAATTCACTCCAATGAGTGTTAGTTATCCTACGAAGACATTTGTTCTCTGATCTAGTAGTTTCTTTTCTGAAGATAAAGATGCACAATATGTCAGTGTTTGTTCACATATTGATATGTCGTTTAGAGTCTATTCTCTATCCTTGCATAGTCTGTAGAATATATGCATATTTTGTGTTTGCTGACTTATAAATACCTTCGTATTTGTATGTATTTACATTTTGTAATGGACTTTTTGTTCCTAAAATAATTGTGTCTGCGTGTTCACATATCTTTGTGTGTGTGTGAATCTACATATCATATGTCTGTGTGTCCAAATAGCATTGTGTATCTATGTCTATGTATCATTGTGTATCTATGTCTATGTATCATTGTGTATCTATGTCTATGTATCATTGTGTATCTATGTCTATGTATCATTGTGTATCTATGTCTGTGTATCATTGTGTGTCTATGTCTATGATAATTGTGTATCTATGTCTATGTATCATTGTGTATCTATGTCTATGTATCATTGTGTATCTATGTCTATGTATCATTGTGTATCTATGTCTTTGTATCATTGTGTATCTATGTCTATGTATCATTGTGTATCTATGTCTACATATCATTGTGTATCTATGTCTATGTATCATTGTGTATCTATGTCTATATATCATTGTGTATCTATGTCTATATATCATTGTGTATCTATGTCTATATATCATTGTGTATCTATGTCTACGTATCATTGTGTCTGTATACTAACATATTATTCTGTATGCATTGTCACGTACTATTGTGTATGTCAACAAATTAAAATGAACAAATCAAATCAGATAGATAGGAGAAAAGTGGGGGGGGGTCTGGGGGTTAGGACTCAAATACACCATTTTAGGATAATAGGACATTACAAGGACATATACCAGTAACTAACAAGTATACTATAGATTTAACCCCAAACATAACTATCAAGTTAATCACCAAGTTAAACACAAAGTCAACCACCAATTTATCCACCAAGTTACCCACACAGTTAACTACAAAGTTAAAGTTAACCACATAATTAACCACAAAGTTAATCATCAAATTAACCATCATGCCATCCACCAAGTTAACCACCACGTTCACAACAAACTTAACTATTAAATTAACCACTACGTTAACCATTATGTCATCCACCACGTTAACCAATTAGTTCATCACATAATTAACTATCAAGTTAACTAACAGCGTAACCACCAAATTAACCACAAAGTTAACTCAAATTAACCACCAAGCTAAAAAAGCAAGCTCTTCTTTCTCAAACCCCCGTTGGGTCTCTCGTATAGCAGGATCATGGATCTTTTAGATTTCCAGCAGCATGTAACCCACAAAATGGAAATGCTTTGTGTCGTCATTTTATTGGCGCCATTGGTCCGACACACCCCTCTTCAGCGGAAAATTTTTGACTATTACGTTTAACACAAAATCAACTATGACTTAACCATCAAGATGACCACCAAGATGACCACCAAGTTTAGCGATGATCCATTATTCTTTAGCGTTCATTCTCAAACTCCTGCAGATTAGCAGGATGTAGTCTAGAGAATGGAATGTCTCAAACTCCTGCAGATTAACAGGATGTAGTCTAGAGAATGTCTCAAACTCCTGCAGATTAGCAGGATGTAGTCTAGAGAATGGAATGTCTCAAACTCCTGCAGATTAGCAGGATGTAGTCTAGAGAATGGAATGTCTCAAACTCCTGCAGATGAGCAGGATTTAGTCCAGAGAACGGAATGCGTTGATGTATGGTGTACATTTGGGCTTCGATATATGCGGCTTTTGGTTTGAGACATTTGACTTGAGCATGGTTTCTGGGTTACTTTGATATTCTATTGAATGGGGCAGAACACGCCACTCTGAAAATATTCTTAGTTACTTCCTGCATGGTGGATAATAACATATTAGCTCCCTTTTCGTTCTCCAAGAACGCATGGGATATTGGTTTTTTGAATGATGTCTCTTTACTGACTTTGTGGCAAAGTGTTACAGCACAAGTCTGTCACGATCAAGATGCCTGGTTAAAAATCGCGTCCGACATGTGTTCATTTAAACCCTTCAGAATACAATAGCAAACTACTGAACGTAAATATTGTCAAGAAAATCACTGAGGCAAAAAATGATGGGGAGAACTCTACATGTCGGATATATTAACACAATACTGAAACAATCTAATATGAGGCACATATGCACTATTAAGTATTGGTTATATTAGGGCGTATGACCGTTAATTAAGTCAAAGAAGTTAACTTCCATATAATGTGATATGAAATCACATCCAACTATTTAAATATACACAGATCATAGAAAAATGATCATGACACATAGACATAACGGTTATAAAGCCAGAGGCAGACCATGTAAAAGATGGATCACAGAAATCAAAGAAGCCACAGGAACAAGCTTACAAACAGCGCACAAGAAGGCCATCTCCAGAGAAATCTTCTACCCCTGACGCCGCAAGGCAACAAGGGCCACATCGTATAAATAGATAGAGATAGACAGAAAAATGTATTCTAAATCTATTCAACACTTGGGTGTGTACAAATATACCTAACTCAATTAAATTTCTACGTAAGTCAATTATGCCAGACATTAGCATGATCTGAATAACAAAACTCTAAATCGCACATTTAGTTTTCACTTTTTACGCTTCTTTCACCTGGCAATGTTAATGAAAGCCAACGTGGCCTATTACCTTATATTCAATTTATATGGTGGTCACCACATTTAAAATTAACAAATATTTCTACATGTTTGTCCGATAAATGAAGAGTTATTGCTGCTATTTGGGGGATATGTGTCACTATATGTAGTTGTATGTTCATCTAATAGGAATTGTATAGAACAGAGGACATATATATTTGCCTGGCAGCAAATAAACAAACTTGCAGGTTATCAAGAACCACTTCTGGCAGTGATAAAATTGTTTAAACACGTTTGGTTTGGATGTAAATAACCAAATGGTTGGAGAGTGTCCGACAAAAGTGGAGGGTGACGAAGTAACTGAACAAACAAAAGGAAAAGCAAGATAAATTAAACTGGTTACTAGAAAAACTGACCGTACCTATGAATAAAAATATATAAAAAAGTAAATAAAATAGATACATGATCAGGCAAATAAAATACTTTGGACACATTAAAAGACATGACACCTTATCGAAGACCTTACTTGAGGGTAAAGTCAAAGGGAAGCGAGCAAGAGGTAGGCAGAGATACAAGTGGGAGAGTAACATCACATGATGGACAGATTACAGTCTTGCAGAGTGCACCACCAAGACAAGAGACAGGAGATGTTGGAGATACGTTGCAGCCAACCTTCGTTGCGGAGACGGTACTTAATGATGATGATGATTGTGCTGATGTCTCCAGTGTGTCAACTTACGACACTAATGTCTCCAATGTGTCAACTTACGACACTGATGTCTCCAGTGTGTCAACTTACGACACTAATGTCTCCAATGTGTCAACTTACGACACTGATGTCTCCAATGTGTCAACTTACAACACTGATGTCTCCAGTGTGGCAACTTACGACACTGATGTCTCCAATGTGTCAACTTACGACACTGATGTCTCCAGTGTGGCACCCCTGCTTCCCTAGCGGATTATGCGTCTTATAATACGGCAATTGATAACAAGTAACACTGCAGTAAAACCTATAACAATGACATTACCGTAAAACACAAGATGAATCAGTTGTACAATCAACAAACAACATCAGACTAAAAGTAGCGGGTATATCAAAAAAACAGATAATCGTGTACAAGACAGTTTCAACCTTATACATTTCATTTGCATGTGTCTCTTTACGACAATACGTATATGTACTTCATTGTTACCTTGGATATCTCTGCTGTTGAATGTAGTCTTATGCATGTGTGGTAGTTTCCTTATTATTACTTTTTGTCTCCTAGTCTCTTGAAAAAGACTTTATGGTCGAAACTTTCTTGTAAAATCTCCAAAATGTAATTATTAAATACAAAAAGTAAAACCGAATTAAAGGCTACAGAGATGTGGTTTCAGAGAAGAATGATGAAAGTACCATGGACAGCTAAGAAAACTAATGCAGAGGTTCTCATTGATGCTGACGTGAAAAGATCAATCATATCAAACATTAGGGGCAGACAGTCAAGGTTTCTAGGGCATGTGTTGAGAAGAACACAGCTTGAACACTTAATAAACACTGGAAAGATCAAGAAGAGAAGAGATAGGGGACGACAAAGAGAGAAGTTGCTAGATGGACTTGTATTGTGACACGGTGGAAGTTCACCAACCGAGCTTATTGACAACACAAGAGACAGAGAGTCGTGGAGAAACATGATCGCCTACATCATTCGTCATGGCACTTGATTGATTGATTGTTTCATATATGTCATTGAAAAGTTATGTGATTGTTTCCACACCGAATTTATCTAGGGTTTTTATTATGTCTGCTGTTATGATGTCAACACCCTAAGCTTTCTACATTTTATTGTTTATATTGCGTTTTCTACTTCTGATTTGAGTATAACTAGTATAACAGGTCCAACATTGTTTTTCATTGTTAACTATCTGTTCAGTTTGTCATCAAACATGTCTCACATAATCCGCTCATCTTGTCCGCACTTTTCATAATTAATTTATTTCCATTTTTATCTTGAATGCGGACACCCCTATTTACAGGATTAATCTTATTTGCAATCTGTCTTATTCTGGTGTGCATTTTTTAAGTCTTCTTTCGAAGTGACATTTCTATTTCTCTGCATTTTGTGTTTAGTATTATTTTGTGGGGTTCTCCACATGTGAAATGTCTTTCAATGCATATTTTGTGTTATTTATGTATTATTGGATTTACTTAATTCTGATATTCTACATTGAATGACATCCATGTTTGTTCTTGGTTCTTCTAATTGTTAAATTTTCATTTATTGTTTGAATGCCTTTTCTTAGCCTATCCAATTTCGTAACCATTACTCTTCTGGATATTCCCTTTTTTTATTGTTCCAGGACTTTTATCATTAAGTGTTCATATCTGTTCTTTTCTTTAACAAGGTATTTTTGATTTATTTATGGTTGTTTTAGTGATTATGTGTCTACAAGTGAGATTATGTGTCTAAAAGTGATATTATGTGTCTACAAGTGAGATTATATGTCTACAAGTGAGATTATGTGTCTAAAAGTGAGATTATATGTCTACAAGTGAGATTATATGTCTACAAGTGAGATTATGTGTCTACAAGTGAGATTATGTGTCTACAAGTGAGATTATGTGTCTACAAGTGAGATTATGTGTCTACAAGTGAGATTATGTGTCTACAAGTGATATTATGTGTCTACAAGTGAGATTATTTGTCTACAAGTGAGATTATGTGTCTACAAGTGAGATTATGTGTCTACAAGTGAGATTATGTGTCTACAAGTGAGATTATGTGTCTACAAGTGAGATTATGTGTCTACAAGTGAGATTATGTGTCTACAAGTGAGATTATGTGTCTACAAGTGAGATTATGTGTCTACAAGTGAGATTATGTGTCTACAAGTGAGATTATGTGTCTACAAGTGAGATTATGTGTCTACAAGTGAGATTATGTGTCTACAAGTGAGATTATGTGTCTACAAGTGAGATTATGTGTCTACAAGTGATATTATGTGTCTACAAGTGAGATTATTTGTCTACAAGTGAGATTATGTGTCTACAAGTGATATTATGTGTCTACAAGTGAGATTATGTGTCTACAAGTGAGATTATATGTCTACAAGTGAGATTATGTGTCTACAAGTGAGATTATGTGTCTACAAGTGAGATTATGTGTCTACAAGTGAGATTATGTGTCTACAAGTGAGATTATGTGTCTACCTGTGTATCTTCCTTTCTCTCATTTTAGCGGAGAGTAGCTAGAAAGTACCGGGCGGGCCAAAATCCATCTACATTGTCCGAACTGTCCAAGGATTTTCACGGATAGAATAAGGCTTATTAGCCATCTACAAATTCATACTCAAGGACTTAACTGTAACTGAATTACCAAAGTGGGTGTAACAAATGTTCATCATCATCATGTGGTGGGTGAACAACAGAAAAATTGTTCACCTTATTCTATATATTATATATTCATATATCCGAAGCTTCCACATTATACAGCTTCTTATGAAGGACACACCCAAAACGTGATAGATATTGTCAAACCGCTTATTGGAGCGACAAGACCTTTTATTGACTGCACTCGTTGTATTATTTGCAACATTATTAGAAGATTCATCGGTTGTTTTTTGTGCACTTAATCCAAGATGTTTCCACTGACAGATAAAGAGGCGTATCGTGTACGGTTTAATGAAGCAAGATTTAAGGAAATGGCTGAAACACGCTAATAATGTCAACATGTCTACCTGCGTCAGTTGAAGGATTCATGGGAAATGTAGTGTATTAATATCTTTTTGATCTGGTATTGTCCAGGTATTTAACCAGGTGTGAGGATTACATGTATTCGTGTTGGTGCATTCATCAAAAGGAGGAACGACTGCATGACATTCAGGCACGGAGTTGTGTGACATTCAAGTAAGTATTAGTGTGACATTAAGGTATTGATTGATGTGACAATCAGGTATGGATTAGTGTGACATTAAGGTACGGATTAGTGTGACATTCAGGTATGGATTAGTGTGACATTCAGGTATGGATTAGTGACATTCAGGTATGGATTAGTGTGCCATTCAGGTATGGATTAGTGACATTCAGGTATGGATTAGTGTGCCATTCAGGTATGGATTAGTGAGACATTCAGGTATGGATTAGTGTGATATTCAGGTGTGGATTAGTGAAACATCAATGTTCTACAAACGAAATGACAATGCAATGCTGGATACGGCATAGGCGCCTTCTACCCGTCTGCCTGGACTTGTAGTGCAGGGTGCTAAAAGTATGGTCACTATTTTCTTATAAGGTTGTCGTAGAAAGCGAGTAAGGAACGTTGGGGAATATGCTGACAATCTGTCACCTTAAGTAGAAAAAAACAATGTCACTTTATGTCTGGAATCGATTTCGTACGTCGTCTTCGATCAAAAGGCTACCACGAATAACGAAGATATGAGAACAGTGAACTTTGCAACTTTTTCCGTTTGTGGTAGACTCCTAGGTTGCGGTGAATAATAAGTGCGCCTTCACTGCCAGTGGGTCAGCACTGCCATCATTGCTAGTAGGTCAGCACTACCATCACTGTCAGTGGGTCAGTACTGCCATCACTGCCAGTGGGTCAGCAGATCTGAAAGAAAACTGATGAACTTGTTGACCAAGAATTGGTTGAACTAATGATGACGAAGTGTTTGCTAGACTAATGGTAGGACTTGATGATTCTGTGATACTCCTGCAGTGAAATGTTTCCCCTCAGAGACAAAACATGTATCAATAAATATCCATAACACAATAACCACGCTTTTGAGAAAGTGAAACTACTACTACTACTTTGTGTGCTAGAGAAAGTGAAACTACTACTACTTTGTGTGCTAGAGAAAGTGAAACTACTACTACTTTGTGTGCTAGAGAAAGTGAAACTACTACTACTACTTTGTGTGCTAGAGAAAGTGAAACTACTACTACTTTGTGTGCTAGAGAAAGTGAAACTACTACTACTTTGTGTGCTAGAGAAAGTGAAACTACTACTTCTTTGTGTGCTAGAGAAAGTGAAACTACTACTAATTTGTGTGCTAGAGAAAGTGAAACTACTACTACTACTTTGTGTGCTAGAGAAAGTGAAACTACTACTACTTTGTGTGCTAGAGAAAGTGAAACTACTACTACTTTGTGTGCTAGAGAAAGTGAAACTACTACTACTTTGTGCGCTAATGGGATATCAAGAGGCATCTCCTCACAACTATATGTATTTTTTCATTAGTATCATCATCATCATCATCATCAATATCATCATCATCAATATCATCATCAACATCATCATCAATATCATCGTCACCAATATCATCATCAATATCATCATCTTCATCAATATCATCATCATCAATATCATCATAAATATCATCATCAATATCATCATAAATATCATCATCAATATCATCATAAATATCATCATCAATATCATCATCTTCATCAATATCATCATCATCAATATCATCATCGTCATCATCATCATCATATACACCGCTGTTATTGAGACCGTCTGACAATCCTATCTTTAAAAATACTAATTCGAAGTTCCATCTGATTAGCGTTCATCATTTCATGTTTTATAAACAATGTCCCAAGATAGATAACTGATTCGTAAAATTCAAATCACAGATTACAAGCAACAAGAATTGCCCAATTCAGTTAGGTGTTCTTGTGAATATTTATAAACGTATATAAATACTATACATACATGTGTGTATCTGCGTGTGTATGTTAATGTGTGTACGTATGTATACAGTAAACGTCAAATCATTTTATTTTGTATTCTTCATTTACTTTGTATAATATATCTTTCACAGCAATTGTCGTCTCAATGTGTCGTGCACACATTTTCAATACGTGGGGTGCATGATACGACGGTTGATGGTGCCCCTCTGCGCCTGGATATTCCGATTTCAGCACCTGTGCTTGCTTGGGTAGAACTTTGATCCTGTACGATATATGGAATTTTCAGTCCAATTTTAGTTTCCAATCTCTGTTGGATGAACTAAGCCACATCTCCACGTCAAGGAACTGGTCTGTATGCGCTTATGTAAAGACTAAATCGTTCTTAATTTATAGAATACTCACAATCGACTAAAATGACAAGATTTTAATACACACAATTATTAGCAAATATACGATAACTTATACAATATTTAATTATTCTTTTTAATACAAAAATTATGATAAAAAAATTAACGTGAAGGATCACATACACTTTATTCACGCATTCATGTAAACATATATTGTTTATATAAACATAAAACAGAAACAACTTCTTTCATGTAAACATATATTGTTTATATAAACATAAAACAGAAACAACTTCTTTCATGTAAACATATATTGTTTATATAAACATAAAACAGAAACAACTTATTTCATGTAAACATATATTGTTTATATAAACATAAAACAGAAACAACTTCTTTCATGTAAACATATACTGTTTATATAAACATAAAACAGAAACATAACTTCTTTGGAGCTACTTTTATAAAATATATTGGCTGATTTAACATTATTAAATCAATCAAATGTGTTCACCTGTTCATTAATGTCTCGTGGTTACCTGAATTATACTCACCTCTCGATTCGTGAAATTATGACAGAGGTCAAGGTCAAAACAATATTTTTGGCTATAACGGGACACATTCATGATAATCTCGTGAAACTTACTGATCACAAAACTCTCTGGCCATATTAGTGAATGCATGTAAAAGATTGACGGTCCTTGAATAAATTCAGTGAGCAAGTATGGCTCATCTCACTACAGAACAACGACGCTTCATCATTGGACGTTTACAGACTGGACAATCACATACTGTAGTGATCAGATATCATCATTGGACGTTTACAGACTGGACAATCACATACTGTAGTGATCAGATATCATCATTGGACGTTTACAGACTGGACAATCACATACTGTAGTGATCAGATATCATCATTGGACGTTTACAGACTGGACAATCACATACTGTAGTGATCAGATATCATCATTGGACGTTTACAGACTGGACAATCACATACTGTAGTGATCAGATATCATCATTGGACGTTTACAGACTGGACAATCACATACTGTAGTGATCAGATATCATCATTGGACGTTTACAGACTGGACAATCACATACTGTAGTGATCAGATATCATCATTGGACGTTTACAGACTGGACAATCACATACTGTAGTGATCAGATATCATCATTGGACGTTTACAGACTGGACAATCACATACTGTAGTGATCAGATATCATCATTGGACGTTTACAGACTGGACAATCACATACTGTAGTGATCAGATATCATCATTGGACGTTTACAGACTGGACAATCACATACTGTAGTGATCAGATATCATCATTGGACGTTTACAGACTGGACAATCACATACTGTAGTGATCAGATATCATCATTGGACGTTTACAGACTGGACAATCACATACTGTAGTGATCAGATATCATCATTGGACGTTTACAGACTGGACAATCACATACTGTAGTGATCAGATATCATCATTGGACGTTTACAGACTGGACAATCACATACTGTAGTGATCAGATATCATCATTGGACGTTTACAGACTGGACAATCACATACTGTAGTGATCAGATATCATCATTGGACGTTTACAGACTGGACAATCACATACTGTAGTGATCAGATATCATCATTGGACGTCTACAGACTGGACAATCACATACTGTAGTGATCAGATATCATCATTGGACGTTTACAGACTGGACAATCACATACTGTAGTGATCAGATATCATCATTGGACGTCTACAGACTGGACAATCACATACTGTAGTGATCAGATATCATCATTGGACGTCTACAGACTGGACAATCACATACTGTAGTGATCAGATATCATCATTGGACGTTTACAGACTGGACAATCACATACTGTAGTGATCAGATATCATCATTGGACGTCTACAGACTGGACAATCACATACTGTAGTGATCAGATATCATCATTGGACGCTTACAGACTGGACAATCACATACTGTAGTGATCAGATATCATCATTGGACGTTTACAGACTGGACAATCACATACTGTAGTGATCAGATATCATCATTGGACGTTTACAGACTGGACAATCACATACTGTAGTGATCAGATATCATCATTGGACGTTTACAGACTGGACAATCACATACTGTAGTGATCAGATATCATCATTGGACGTTTACAGACTGGACAATCACATACTGTAGTGATCAGATATCATCATTGGACGTTTACAGACTGGACAATCACATACTGTAGTGATCAGATATCATCATTGGACGTTTACAGACTGGACAATCACATACTGTAGTGATCAGATATCATCATTGGACGTTTACAGACTGGACAATCACATACTGTAGTGATCAGATATCATCATTGGACGTTTACAGACTGGACAATCACATACTGTAGTGATCAGATATCATCATTGGACGTTTACAGACTGGACAATCACATACTGTAGTGATCAGATATCATCATTGGACGTTTACAGACTGGACAATCACATACTGTAGTGATCAGATATCATCATTGGACGTTTACAGACTGGACAATCACATACTGTAGTGATCAGATATCATCATTGGACGTTTACAGACTGGACAATCACATACTGTAGTGATCAGATATCATCATTGGACGTTTACAGACTGGACAATCACATACTGTAGTGATCAGATATCATCATTGGACGTTTACAGACTGGACAATCACATACTGTAGTGATCAGATATCATCATTGGACGTTTACAGACTGGACAATCACATACTGTAGTGATCAGATATCATCATTGGACGTTTACAGACTGGACAATCACATACTGTAGTGATCAGATATCATCATTGGACGTTTACAGACTGGACAATCACATACTGTAGTGATCAGATATCATCATTGGACGTTTACAGACTGGACAATCACATACTGTAGTGATCAGATATCATCATTGGACGTTTACAGACTGGACAATCACATACTGTAGTGATCAGATATCATCATTGGACGTTTACAGACTGGACAATCACATACTGTAGTGATCAGATATCATCATTGGACGTTTACAGACTGGACAATCACATACTGTAGTGATCAGATATCATCATTGGACGTTTACAGACTGGACAATCACATACTGTAGTGATCAGATATCATCATTGGACGTTTACAGACTGGACAATCACATACTGTAGTGATCAGATATCATCATTGGACGTTTACAGACTGGACAATCACATACTGTAGTGATCAGATATCATCATTGGACGTTTACAGACTGGACAATCACATACTGTAGTGATCAGATATCATCATTGGACGTTTACAGACTGGACAATCACATACTGTAGTGATCAGATATCATCATTGGACGTTTACAGACTGGACAATCACATACTGTAGTGATCAGATATCATCATTGGACGTTTACAGACTGGACAATCACATACTGTAGTGATCAGATATCATCATTGGACGTTTACAGACTGGACAATCACATACTGTAGTGATCAGATATCATCATTGGACGTTTACAGACTGGACAATCACATACTGTAGTGATCAGATAATTTAATGTAGTTAGAAGCACCATTACTCGCCTGTGATGATAATTTTAGAAAGCTGGTTCAGTAGCAGACTGACCGTGCACAGGAAGACCCAGAGACATCTGTATATAACCGCATAATATGCTTCATATTGTCTCCTGAATTACGGGAAAAATGGGCAGGCGTGCCACAACAGATCCAACTGTTAATGACATTAATGCCAATGAGATGTTTGTCGCTGCTTTTGTTGTTTTGACCTTGACCTCTTTCACGACCTCACGAAAAATGAGGTGAGTACAATTCAGGTAACCACGAGAATTTAATGGCAGGTGGACATAATCGATAGGTTGAATGATGTCCAATCACATAATAATATCTTTTATAAAAGTAACTGGGCAAAAGTTGTGTTTCTTTTTTTCTTATTTCTAACAGTAAATATTAATATTCAGACAACTTAGGGAGCAACAGTTAGTCATCACAGCGATGAATGATCCAACAGGTAATTCTAGTTTAGTTTAGTTTTCAGAATCGACGTTGGCGCACTCTGGGCGAATCCATAGTCTATAGTTTGTCGGTCTCTCCTAGCACATGAAGAACAGATCTTAATGTGTCATTCTTGTTCATACCTACTTCTCTTTGTATTAGTGCTTTCGACGCTAATGTCTTCGTTCTTTCATTGACGCGGACTCATGCATGTCTATTATAATACTCTATAAAATTAATATGCAGTGTACATCACTTATCTCGGACCCACCTATCTTTCTAAGCCTGGCTTTAGATTATGTGACTGTTACAGCTACCAGTGTTACAGCTACCATTGTTACAGCTACCAGGGTTACAGCTTCCAGTGTTACAGATACCGATGTTACAGATACCGATGTTACAGCTACCGGTGTTACAGCTTCCAGTGTTACAGCTTCCAGTGTTACAGCTTCCAGTGTTACAGCTTCCAGTGTTACAGCTTCCAGTGTTACAGCTTCCAGTGTTACAGCTTCCAGTGTTACAGCTTCCAGTGTTACAGATACCGATGTTACAGCTGCCGGTGTTACAGCTACCGGTGTTACAGCTACCGGTGTTACAGCTTCCAGTGTTACAGCTTCCAGTGTTACAGCTTCCAGTGTTACAGCTTCCAGTGTTACAGCTTCCAGTGTTACAGATACCGATGTTACAGCTGCCGGTGTTACAGCTACCGGTGTTACAGCTACCAGTGTTACAGCTACCAGTGTTACAGCTTCCAGTGTTACAGCTTCCAGTGTTACAGCTACCAGTGTTACAGCTACCAGGGTTACAGCTTCCAGTGTTACAGATACCGATGTTACAGATACCGATGTTACAGCTACCAGTGTTACAGCTACCAGTGTTACAGCTACCGGTGTTACAGCTACCAGGGTTACAGCTTCCAGTGTTACAGCTACCAGTGTTTGTGTGCCCAAAATCAATTTTATTTCCGCTGTCTATTGTCTATGCCAAGGTGATTGATGGTTGATAGTATTTACACTTGCCGTTAAGCGTAGGTGTGGGCGTTTCAATTGTCGTTCCAAGATCAGAGGTGTCGCCTTGGTCGTAATGCGCCCATGTTTGTTCAAGGATATCTTGGTGTTTTCTATCCACAGTTGTCTTGGTCTACCTTTGCCTTAGGTAAACTGTAACTGCTTCAATACTCATGCTGGAATTTTTTGCCGTTATTTACAATCAGAATTCGAGGTAGAATTGTAATAAGACATGCCAATTTGATGGCACCGATGAAATGTTGTGTCTTGTCAAACTTCTACATCTCAACAAATAGATTTTTCCAATAAAATTAATCATATTCTCTGGAATTATCTATCGCTGGAACTACTTTTATCTGCAACACCTTGTATCATAAAAGCGCACGTAAGCGTATGAATATTTTCCATACATAAACAATATCTATATAACATTAAAGTAACTTTTAACAAAAATATGTATATACATAGACATCTGCTTACATATATACGCACATATACACATCAACACATACATACACACATATAGTCCGGCTACAGTGGTCATTCCATGCCCGAACTGTCCAAGGACACTTACAGCTCGAATAGGGCTCATTAGCCATCTAAGAACTTATAACGAAGGACATAACTCTAATTGAATTTTCAAATGTGGATGTAACAAATGGTCATGTTATGTTATCCCTTGCGATGGATGAACACACACACACATATACACAGGAACACATACATACATACATATACACAACACCGCATATATACATACACACTATACACATCCAGAAATATACATGTAGATGGATAGCTGGCATGTCATGACACATATGACAAATGAGAATAACCATTGTGCACTGCCGTGGACACAAGCCATATCACTTAATCTTACACGTGTCTGCGGGTTGGTCACACTAAATCTCTGACATTTGATTCATCATTGCTGGTCATTTGATGGCGACGAATTTTATACGTAAAATGACAAATGAAAACATCAGATGGTTCCTCGATCATGGGTGATGCTTTCCCCAAGAACTATATTTGAAATGTAGATACACAGACACAGACAGAAGGATTCAGCATTTTGACAATACATGCTACAGACGTTTGGTAAGAATTAGTTATATAGAACAAAAGACAAATGTATTTGTCCGCCAGCAAGTAAACAAACTTGCAGGTTATCAAGAACTACTTTTGTGACTGCTAGAAAGGCGTAATCTTGTTTCATTTCCACATGTAACGAGACCAGACTCGCGTTCTAAAATTATTTTGCATGGATCAGTCAAGGGAGAAGGAAAAGAGAAGTGCAGAGAAAATCTTGGATTAATAACATCAAGGGATGGCGTGGGCCTAATTTCTCTACAAGATTGAGTTCACTGTACTCAGTTTCCCATATGTACTCTGTCACTATCAACGAAGCGGCACGCCGCCTCCGAGAGTACCACTCATAGCACGTAACTCCGTAACTTCAAGTGATAACCCACACAGATCTCTGAAAAAATGCACCTTATAAACAAGCCGACACGAGCTTGATTCGAACCCGTGACCTCTTGAACACAAGGTGAACAGCTTAACCACTACGCCAGGGACATCCCCCAAGGCAGAGTATAATGTGTAAAGGACTTTTTGTTCTGGTGTCTCCAGTGTCGCACCCTTAGAACATTGATTGATTATGGGTCTTGTAATAATATTTGGAAGACAGATGTGACACAAAAATGCTATATCATCCAATGCTGGCCATAACCTGTAACTAATTGATTGCATGAAATGTACTAGTATTTGTACTTGTACAGAGACAACAACAACGGCTACACGGATATGTGGACAGCAACATCAGACTTCAGAGCAGATTCATCAAGAAAAACACAGTAAGAGTTACAAAACACAGTCAAGTTTGTAGAAGAAATAAAACTTCAGATATAATCAAGTTCCAGGCAAACGAAAGAGTAAAACATCCGAAAAGAAACAGACTTACTGCAGAAATGATTAGCAAATCTTCCAGTGAAATATACAACGCAGGTAGCCAAAGAAAACGAAAAAATTTTTAATGGTCATACATAATGATATAAGCAAGTGGAACCCAGTTTTTATTTGAAAGCCTTGTTTTCTGCTCAAATTAATTCCTTAATGTATCCTATTCCCTCTGATAGGTACACACTTTGCAGTCAAATTTCCACTCCACTGATTTAAGGCTCTACATTTAGAAGCAGCGCGTCCGTACAACTTGTAGCCCTGGTGACACCGAAACTGGCATCGAGTTCTAAATGGAACACTGGGCAACATACACATAGGTGGATGTAGATATCCATTTTCTGGGATAGGTGCTCGGTCACAAGAAAACGCCCCTGAAATCAAATAAGACATCATAACACAAATATTTTGTCCAGTATATGACATTGTATAGTAGACAAATGTATAGACATTTGTCGAGTATATAGCATTTTTCAACGTGTGTCTAGTTTACGTGTCAGTTTATGTCTAGTTTGTATACCTAGTGCTTGTATCTAGTTTGTATTTCTAGTGTATGTGTTTATTGTGTGTCTAGTCTACGTGTCTAGTTTGTGTGTTTAATTTGTGACGCACAATTAATGACACACAAACTATGTGTCTAGATTTTGCGTCGTCTGTGTTATGTGGCCAGTGCATGTGCATTATGTACGTGTCTAGTTTGTGTGTCTAGTGTGTGTATCTAGTTTACGTGTCTAGTTTGTGTGTCTAGTTCATGTGTCTAGTCTATGTGTCGATTTAATATATCTAATTAAAGACATCTAGTTTACAAAAGAGAAAGTGACAATACGAAACATAGATAGAGAGAAAATAGACATGCAGAGTTATAAATAGTGACACCGAAAGAAAACATAGAAAGTGAGATAAGAGAGAAAACTGAAAAATATATAGAAAGTTAGATAAGAGAGAAAACAGACACAGATAGAAAGTGAGATAAGAGAGAAAACAGAGAAAGATAGAAAGTGAGATAAGAGAGAAAACAGAGAAAGATAGAAAGTGAGATAAGAGAGAAAACAGAGAGAGATAGAAAGTGAGATACGAGAGAAAACAAAGAGAGATAGAAAGTGATATACAGGAGAAAAAGAAAGAAGGAAAGTGAGATACGGAGAGAAACGGAGATATAGAAAGTGAGATACGGAGAGAAAACAGAGCGATATATAAAGTGAGATACATAGAGAAAACAGAGATAGATAGAAACTGAGATATGGAGGGAAAACAGAGATAGAAAGTAAGATATGGAGAGAAAACAGAGATAGAAAGTAAGATATGGAGAGAAAACAGAGAGAGAGAAAACAGAGAGAGAGACAGACACGGAGAGAAAACAGAGAGAGATAGAAGGAACGACACTGGTGGGGGGGGATGTAGAAAGAAAGAGAGCCACAGAGAGAAAACAGACAGAAAAACAGATAAAATAAAGAAAGCAAGAAAAAACACATAGCGAGAAAATATAAAGAGAAACGATAAAGAAACAGAGATATTAGCAGACAGATATAAAACGTGCGAAAAGAGAGTAATCGACAGTTAAACAGAGAGAAAACAGAAAAGGGGAGAATAAGAAACAGTCGAGAGAGAGAGAGAGAGAGAGATAAACTGAGATAGAAATTAGAAAAAACAGCCAGAGAGATAGAGAGACAGGCAGACAGAGGGATAGAAAGGAACAGACAGACAGAACGGGAGAAACAATACAGAATACCAACGAAAAGAAAAAAGACCTTATTTTCTTACTGCGCTATCTGGGTTTTGTTAAAACAAATTATATCTTCTAGAAATGTAATTTTTCCGTGAAAATTCATAAATGTAATTTATAAACAAAATATTCAAGACCTGACTAACCTTTACACTCTGCTTCTAGGCCAGTCCACGTGAAATTAGACAGACATGTTCTATTTTCAGACCCTTCAATCTGTAGGTTACCCCGACATTTTATCGAACACTCTGTTCCAGGAATAACATGGTGACCTTGACCCATTTTACTGCACTCTGTGGTCGTAAACTTGGAATATTTTGGAAGATTTAGTATAGGGCACTGAGTTGGTAAACAGGTTTTGTTGTCTGTTTCTAGCATAAATCCTTGTTTACAGGAACAGAAAAACGAGCCTTCCGTATTGTTACAAATATGATCACAGTGGTGAGTGTTCTTTGTGCATTCGTCAATGTCACTACACTTTTCCTGCAGTTCAGGGTTTCCATAGTAACCAGAAGGACAGAAACAGCCTTGAACAGATTCAGTAGTTTTACCAGTTGTCGTCATGTCATGGGGACATAACACGCAACTTGCAACTGAATCGGTAATACTTCGATAACTTCCCTTGGCACAAGGAATACAGTTTTGGCCTTGTTTGTAATAACCTGGATCGCAGTCACACATGAAGGAACCAGGGACGTTGATACATCTGTGCTGGCATACCCGACCTTTGGAACACTCGTCAATATCTGAGAAGAAGAGAAACATTACGGTTAGGATGTATACAGCCAAATCCCGTTATAGCAACTAGGTCTGACCTGATGAAATATGTATGTAACAATAGAAATTCGCTATATACAGTAACAACCATAACAGAATAAATATAATTGTTGCTTTTGAAAAATTGGTATATAAGAAAGTTTGTTATAAAAGAATGCGCTATAGAGGGGTTCTACTTTATTAAGAATATGTTTATTATTCTAGATAGCTGTCTGTCTATTGAAAGATAACTGCATTGACCACCGTTGCATCTTTATATATTGCATTGGTGGTGCACTCTGACAAATTGTATCATATCTATTTCACAATTTCCCTCCCCCTTCTTTTGTACCTCTGCCCTTTCTTCACGCTTGTTCACTCCTATGACAACATTAATCTCTCCTGTAATCATATGATAACATCAATCTCTCTTATAATCATATGATTACTATCGGTGCCTAGACTCTAGCTCAACCTATGAATAAAGAATTTAATCAGTGTTCTAGATTCTAGAGCAATTCCCAAGAGTTTCCGGGAAACAGTAAATAGCATTTGGTTACTTTTATTTACCTGACTTAATATAGTCCATATAATTTAAGACAATTATACCTCTGAGGTCTCTTTAGACATGTCCGTTACCTCCAAACTGTAAGGTCTCTCCACGAACAGTCTGCAAATCATTACCCTCTGCTATATAACACATTGACTAATAGGAAAACAATCCTTCTTAGTTCATTAGACTATACCCTTGATTTTCATTTACTGTGAAACAACGTATTACCCTAGTGATCCATTGATATCACGGTAACAGTCAAACGAGATAAGAAGGCGTGTTCTTTCATTTGTCTGTAGATTTTATATTGTCAGCGGTAACGTATAAAAAACAATGAATAAATATATCCAACGCTTATAATCACATATCGCAGATACTTATTTCCTCATTAGACAATGTACGCACAACCTACCTTCACAATGTACTCAATACATATATTGACAATGTACCTACTACATACGTTGGCAATGAACCCACTACATACCTTCACATTGTAGCCAATACGTACCTGGACATATACCCAAAAGCTACGTTCACAACGTGCCCAATGCCTAACTTGACAATGTACCGAAAACCTACGTTCACATTGAACCCAATATATACCTTGATAATGTACCTACAACCGACCTTCACAATGTACCTAATACATACTTTGATAATGTACCCAAAACCTACCTTCACAATGTCTTTTGTCTTGTGCAAGCGCATATCCTTGTTTGCGGCAATAACAGGAGAACGATCCAATAGAATTGTGACACATATCTTCACAAATATCTTCAATTTCTACACACTCGTTTATATCTACACACTGTTTGCCGTCCCTGTCGAGTTTGTAGCCTGGGATATTGCACTCACACTTGAAGGAACCAGGTTCGTTGATGCAGGTGTCAGTACACCCTCCATTGCGGTAGGAACACTCGTCAATATCTATGAAATAAAACAATGAACATACGAGTATGTGGGGAGAGATACATCAACATCTGTGGAATGTTATTGTTACTGCATGTTGTTGTTGTATTGATCAATGGAAATTCCTCTGCGTTTTATCGGTCTGACACATCCGACTTCAGCATGACTCATCTGTCTATTTTACGCATTGTGGGCAGTTATTCATATCACCATAACCTCCTTAATCGCCTCTTGCATCAGGTTACTATGTCTTGACACTTGCGCCAAATTACTATATCTTGCTTCTTGCGTCAGGTCACTATGTCTTGACCCATGCGTCGTGTTACTATGTCCTTGACTCTTGCGTCAGTTTACTGTATCTTGACTCTTGCGCCAGGTCACTATGTCTTGACTCTTGCGTCAATTTACTATGTCGCTATTCCTTGCTCTCTCTCTCTCTCTCTTTCTCTATCTCTCTCTCTCTCCGGGCATTGGTAACACGAGAGAATAAGAGTACAAGACAGTCTCAACTTGTATAAAACTTAATAATTGAAGACTTCACGAGCTATCAACGTTTACGTATCTGAGAGGTCAGATTTAATGATGATAGTGAATCAACAGCTGAAGTGAAAAAAAGACTATCATAGGAGAAGGCCACCATAATACGATAACTAACCACCATTTGGAAAAGCAGTATCACCACCTGTGTTATGAATGACTTATATAAATCTTTATTTTGGCAATATTTCTATGTCTGTGAGACCTGGACCATAACTGCCGACATTCATAGATAGAAGAATCCTGGCATCTGAAAACAAATGCTAAAGACGTGTGTGTTGGGTATCTGTTATCGAGAACATAAGACCAATGTTTTTGTGTATGATATAATGAATGTATTAGCTGGTAAACAAGAACCAATGTTAACAATCGTGAAACTTCGGTAAACTCCGGTAGTACATTCACGTGATGAGATATTCATATGAGAAATGAAAATGAAAATTTGTCGATGAATTTCCACAAATATGACTCGTGCATTTGTCGATGAATATCCACAAATATGACTTGTGCATTTGTCGATGAATTTCCACAAATATGACATTTGTCGATGGCTGTCATTCTGTGAGATCAGTGTCATCAGTATATAAAATTACGTTTTTCTTACCGACGCATAACACCCCTCTAAAGTACCGACACATAACACCCCTCTAAAGTACCGACACATAACACCCCTCTAAAGTACTGACACATAACACCCCTCTAAAGTACCGACACATAACACCCCTCTAAAGTACCAACACATAACACTCCTCTAAAGTACCGACACATAACACCCCTCTAAAGTACCGACGCATAACACCCCTCTAAAGTACCGACGCACAACACCCCCCTAAAGTACAGATACATAACACCCCTCTAACGTACCGACACATAACACTCCTCTAAAGTACAGATACATAACACCCCTCTAAAGTACAGATACATAACACCCCTCTAAAGTACAGATACATAACACCCCTCTAAAGTAGGGACGCATTACATCCATATAAAGTATCACATCCATGTAGTACGGGTGTTAGTGAGGACAGTACCGCAGTGTCAACCTATCGCCTACTTGAGAAATATATACATCACACGAATTATTACATACCGTTGCATTTCTTTCCGTCTGCCAACAACTCATGACCAGATGGGCAAATACAAATGGTGGTTGTCTGTGCACGTGTGCACCTGTATTCACATCCTAGCTCCAAATGATCACAGGTAACCACATCTTAAAGGAAATTGAAATTTGTTTTTAAATTACATTTTTTTATAAGATAGTTAATGCACTATATATGGCGTGATATGCGAATTGATATTTGGCGTGGCATGTGGCGTGACATTTGATGTAACATGTGACATGCTATATCGTGATATATTTTGCGAAATCTAATCTGATATTTGATTTGATAATATGTGTCACGATTTTTGAAGTATTATTTAGTATGTGACAAGATCTGGGACGGGATGTGTGACAAGATATGTGACGAGATGTGTGATATTATATGTGACAAGATATGTGATATTATATGTGATATTATATGTGACAAGATATGTGATATTATATGTGATATTATATGTGACAAGATATGTGAAGAGATATGTGACAAGATGAAAGTACACTAAGCTAAATGCTTAACTGAAGTCTAGCTTTAAATAATTAAACTTGCTTTACTGCAGGTTTTTTTCTTGTGTAGGGACACATTCTATGGGCTGTGGAAATAAAGGCCGCTGTGCCACACAGACGTCGTAACATGTACAGGAAGGATTTTGATTGTTCCTCCGAAACAACCAAATCCTGTCCAAACCGGGTACGAATCCGGATCAGAAGGGTATGAGAACAAGAACGGTGTTCTGACCACACGGCCATGCTCTAGATAATGATTGCTGAAAGATATTTTACAAGTAAGATCGCAGCCTTGGTTTCCCTCCTCTCTTCTGCCGATTTGATTATAGTTTAGCTCTATTAACATTGTCATTACTATTCATTGTTTTCTTTTTCCTCTTCTGTGTTTGTTCTAAGACTCCTACGGAGCAAGGGGGATGTAGTCTAGAGAACAGAATGCATTGTGTCATGGTGTACTGCTTTGCTGTGATACTTGCGCCGTTCGGCCTGACATATCCTACTTCAGCATGGCCTCAAATCAATTTGACCGTTATGTTGATGTCAGTAAATTCCATTCACGCAATCTCTTTAGTCGTCTCTGCCGACAAACATGGCCTGTATCAGTATTACTGTTCTTTTCTTCCCCTTCACGCCTCGGAAATACATAGTGAATACTATTAACTACTTTTCAATTATCTAGTTGTTTTTTTCTCAGCTAAATACAGGTAACAATTTTATTATTATGTAACTGACACATTTTATCTTGAAAAACTCACCTTCACAAGAAACTCCGTCTTCTGCCAGCTTATATTTATCGCTAGAGCACTCACAATGGAAGGATCCTAGTGAGTTGACACATTTGTGTTCGCATCCACCTTTTTGTACAGCGCATTCGTTAATATCTGAATGCAGTTTAAACTTTCAAAGTCAACATTTTCATCATAGTGTCTTCATTTATTATTATCGCTATTTTTATGTAATTGTTTTATATTTATGTAATGATAGAACTTCACACAAATTTAGCTTTAACTTACCAATTAGCTAGCCTGGTCAACACAACAGACGGTCAACCTATAGACCGAGCAGATATACTTATTGCTCTTCGTTAGTCCTCACGATCATAGGATTTTGAGATGAATAAGCCTGAGTCAATATCGAATGCGAGAATTGAGAGTGAGGCGTGGCTCGTAGAGAACACCTGACAAAGATTTCAAAAAGAACAGTGAACCAACATAGAACCGGAACCATCAGCCGTTATACCCTGAGAGATGTACTGAAATGGTGATCTGAGCACCTATGGACGTATCCGGTGTGCAAAGAGGATAATCAACAGACATAATACCTAATAATACAAATTTAGCTTAGTTATCATAGATTTGGAACTTCAATGGAGATAATATTGCGTAATAGTACATTTCTAATCAATGAAACATTAAAAAATTATCCATGCTACAAACGGTTACCAAACTAGATATAATAAGAAATGAAGAAATTAGGAAAAGAGTTGGTATAATATCATGTATGGAACATATTGAGAGACAGCAAGTAAAATGGTTCGGTCACCTTATGAGAATGAAGCCAAACCAAATACCAATAAGAGCATATAATACAAGAATATCCGGACGTAAAGCAAAAGGTAGACCAAGAAAACGGTGGAAAGAAAACATCAAGATAGCCTTGAACAAACATGGACTAAATGCATCCTCGGCGACACATCTGGATTTGGAAACACAGCTTAATCTCCCACCCCTACGCTTAACGGCAAGTGTGAATGCAATCAACAATCATTCACCTGGGGAAAGACAATAGACAATAGTTCATGGAATGTCTCGGTACGAATGACTACGCAAAGGAACCCAGCTTCCTATTGATTCAATGGGTAGAAAGGCGCCACATAGCACGTGGTGGAACTGTGCGTGCACAGCGAGAGAGAAAATTGCACTGATCATCTACTGCACCCTGGCGCACAACGTCTTGAATTGTCTTTTCAATGAGATTTTGTGTGTAGGTGCAAGAAAGTGAGATTGTGTGTGTAGGTGCAAGAAAGTGAGATTGTGTGTGTAGGTGCAAGAAAGTGAGATTGTGTGTGTAGGTGCAAGAAAGTGAGATTGTGTGTGTAGGTGCAAGAAAGTGAGATTGACGACATTGTGCACGTCTTCCACATTCTAATCCAATTTCATCTCTCGAGTCATGACATTATCTTAATCCTGCGAAGAAGCTTCGAAATCAATAAATTAAACATCAACACACAATTATCGATATTTGGACAGAGAACCGAATACTGATATAGTATGAAAAATCTACAAAAGATTTACAATAGAGCATTGCCGTCGCCAATATAAGACTTATTGTCTAGTCCGGAAATCCGCCTTCTAAAGTGATAGCTTTGATTATTACCTTGATTCTCATTAGCTGTCACACAAAGTATAATCATTTTGACCCATCACAATGTCGGAAACAGTCAATGAATCACTAACAGGGCATGATTTCCAGTTATACATTTGTTCTTATATTCTTATATTGATATTCGAATCATCGGAATAACAATAAGAGACAGAATCAGAAAAAAAGACCAACAAACACAATTACAATCCAGGATTACATCAGCAGACACTAAATTAAATCATTTTCGCGTGCGTTCAGACTACCACCAGACAGTGGCCCTCAGAAACATTACTATACAGATACGATGGTACACAGACAGACTGGAGGAGACCTTGCAAACGATGGATTACAGAAATAAAAGTCTACAATAACAAACATATATGAAGAACACAAATAAGCCATCACCAGAGAACTCTTATGCCGCTGACGCAGCAAGGCATAAAGCCATCTCCAGAGAACTCATACCTCTGACGCTGCAAGGCGTAAAGGCATCTCAAGAGAACTCTTCTACCACTGACGCTGGATGGCATAAAGCCATCTCGGTCATCCCCAGGGAACTCTTATACCGCTGACACTGCATGGAATAAAGCCATCTCCAGAGAACTCTTATATCTCTGACGCTGCAAGGCATAAATCCATCTCCAGAGAAAGCTTATACCTCGGAAGCTGCAAGGCATAAAACCATCATCAAACTCTTATACCTCTGACGCTGCAAGGCATAAAGCCATCTCCAGAGAACTATTTTACCCCTCACGCTTTAAGGCATAAAGGGGTATAAAGCAGAAAGAAAGAAAGATAGACTACCTTAGAAAGATTGAAAAAATATTTTTGACAGAATATTTTTAATCTGACAATATTTGTCAGATCGATAATGTTGATACATACGCTACATTTACTTACCTTGACATGATGTCATGTCTCCTTTCAAGACAAACCCAGGGCGACAGAAGCAACTTGCTGTACCTTCAGTATTGACGCAATTGTGTTGACATTGAACTTGTTTCGTCTCACACTCGTCGATATCTGGGATTCGATACCAACATGATTTAGCACAAAATCCAGTACTCACATACAACACACCCACAAATATATGTTTGCTTGTACTCTCACACGGTAATACATGCATACACACATATATACATACATACATACATGCATACATAAACACCACACACGCCGCAAGCATCATTGTTAGTGACTTCAAGCTATTTGACATGACAAAGCCGTTAGTGAGACGGTTATTACGAACAATGATAATGACGTTAGTGAGACGGTTATTACGAACAATGAAAATGACGCTAGTGAGACGTTATTACGAACAATGATAATGACGTTAGTGAGACGATTATTACGAACAATGATAATGACGTTAGTGAGACGGTTATTACGAACAATGATAATGACGCAGGTGAGACGGTTATTACGAACAATGATAATGACGTTAATGAGATGGCTGTCATGGACAATAATAATGGAAGTGATTTCACCTATACAAAGTTGTATTCCAGTCGGATCCTGCATGTAACCAGGCACACAGGTACAATCTTTTACTGATGTGCTACCAGTCTGTGATGTATTAGTCTTCGGAGGACATTGCATGCAACCGGCGTCATCTTGAGCTCTGTAGGTTCCGTAATCACAACCTGTAGTAGAAAGATTTCAAGCTATTTACTCGCATTCCAATAATCTAATTATATTAAAAGTAACAGAAACTAGACGTATTAAGCAGCATTATTTACTCTGGACTCATAAATGGCAAAAATATACTTTATGAAAGTAACAGCAACTATACGACACAAATATACTTTAGTAAAATAGCAACGGTTTTACGTTGTAAACGTATTATATTTGATACAAGAATATACCGAAGGATACCAGCACTTACCAAAAGGGGGATATCAGAAAATACCAGAATTTATCTGAAAATACCAGATAACAGAAAATATCTGAATACAAGAAAATACCAGAAAATGCCTGAAACCAGAAAACCAGAATATATTCCATACGATATACCAGAATATATCAGAAGGTTACAGAAAATACCAGAATATACCAGAATATACCAGTACATACCAGAAACTATCAGAAAATACCAGAAAATATCCGAAAATACTAGAAATATAGACCGATACAAGGAATTATATAACATACAATAAAACAATTATGCACCACGAACTAATTTGTAGTAACATTAAAAAATAATTTAACCTGTTATATTTTGTTATGTTACATTTATTTATAATTTACTTATTCCTTGTCTATTCTTATTACCAGTGAGATCTCTCTTACAGATGGCGGTCTGTCTCAGATTTATCAAGTAAACATGAAGTAGTACAACTTTCTGTAGCTGATCACCGAAAAAAAATTAGCATTTAAAATATTTGTAAAACGTAAAGTTTGAAGATAGGTCGATCAATATACCAGAAGTATAGATTGCGAGAACTAGGTAGAACTATTACAAGAGAGCGTTTCACCATCAGTATCAGAAATTATGAAGATCTTATGCATGTCTTTGTATATCATAGGAACATCATCATCATCATCAAGTGCCGTCTCCGCAACGAAGGTTGGTTGCAACGTATCTCCAACATCTCCTGTCTCTTGTCTTGGTGGTGCACTCTGCTAGACTGTAAGCTGTCCATCGTGTAATGTTACTCTCCCACGTGTATCTCTGCCTACCTCTTGCTCGCTTCCCTTTGACTTTACCCTCAAGTAAGGTCTTCAATAAGGTGTCATGTCTTTTAATGTGTCCAAAGTATTTTATTTGCCTGATCTTTATTTCTCTTAGTAGTTCTTTCTTCATATTAAGTGTCTTTAGCACCTCTTTATTTGTTTTATTCTCTTTCCATGATGTTCTCTCTATTCTTCTATATACCCAAATTTCAAAGGCATCAATTTTGTCTTCTAATTGTTTATTTAGTGTCCATGTTTCTGAGCCATACATTAATTTGGAATAGATGTAGAATTTTATAATTCTCATTTTTAACTTGTTTGTAATTTGTTTAGATATTAATAATTTCCTCATGTCATTGAATGTACTTTTAGCCATTCCTATTCTCCTGTTAACTTCTGTTTTACATCTGCCATCATATGTGAACATACAGTGTAAAATGTGATGTAAATGTATGTATATAGAGAGACAGAAAGGTCAGATATATTATTAGAAACACATCCAATATAAACATTCTGCAACAGAAAAAGATAACGTGTTTAAAAAGAGAATAACAAATACAGACACCATATAATAACTTTACTAATGCATAGTGATTGGTTCCTTTCTGGTGGTTCGTCATATCCTTCCGGACATGCGCATCTGTAACTTCCTTGCGTATTAATACACTTGTAGAAACATGGACTTGGAACTTCATTACATTCGTCGATATCTGCAAACATTTGAAACAAAATAGTTCAGGATGTGATTTATCTACAATTGTTTAATATTCAGGTAACCTGCAAATTATTTTTATTTGTATGCAGATATGGATAGAAGGTAAAACATTCATTTAATTTCATACATGGCAATGTATTGAGCAAGTTACACAATACGACATAGCAGACGTGCTTGATGTTGAAGACTATGTTTTAGTTTGAATATTCCACGAAAAGATATCAGATGGAGGCAGAGCCGGATTTAGACTTGATAATGACCTACGTTATTTGAGATATGGGGCCCTTTATCTGTCCAGATATTATATGTCAGTGCCAAATACGATTATTTGGAGGCCCCCAAGAAGGTGGGGTCTAAGCTATAGCTTGTGTAGCTTATACGTAAATCATGCACTGGAATGAGGGACAGATAGTTAGATAATTATTCCACACTGAAATGATCAGAAGGAGGGACAGATAGTCAGAGAAAGATAGATTCAGACATACAGACGGGCAGACAAATATCGGATACAAACTTTGCCGATAGATACAAATATAAGGATTACTGATGTTTTTTTTCGGGTACTTTATTTGATACACAGATAGATTCACATGAAGAATGTATCATGCCACAGCAGTGTAGACAAACCCGTGGTTAGGCAGACTGAATCCCAAATACCAAATGCTGTTCCTCCTTCGCAAGAAAAGATGGACATGACACTAAGACAGGTAAAGTATGGCATGAATGTTTGTGAGTCCTAGACTGATGAGTCCATACTCTGAAAGATTTGCTACAATGTGAGCAATAATGTAGTAGGTCTTGAGATGAGCTAAAACAATCTGATCTCCCCTTTTGTTTTTGGTTTCTTTTTCTTCTTCTTCTTCAGCGTTCATTCTCAATCTCCCGCTGGATATCTCTTGTAACAGGACAATGGTCCTACTATATTTCCAGCAGGATGTAGTCCAGAGAATGGAAATGCGTTGTGTCGCCGTTTTAATTGCGCCAATGGCCCGACACATCCGTCTTCGGTGGGTGGTTTCTTTTGAATGGCATGTAATGTTCTACTATGTTCAAACATGTCTTATATCAGTTCTTATCTAACTGTTCCATGCTGGATGGTCAAGAGCTGTGGTTTCCCAAGAGCTTGGGTCAGGTTTGAAAGTGCTTGAGCAATGACTTCAAGTAATTCTTGAAGCGTTTCTTCTAGCCTCCGCTTGAAAGCTTACCGTCACACAGTCTGAAAAGTGATCCTACCAACATGGACCAAGGATTCTCAGACACGGTAGGTGGAAGGAATGAAGCTGTCTAGTATATACAGTTCAGGATTTGGGTGCGTATAACAGCGATGGAAGAACGACTGCGCGGTATACATTACATTTCGTTTTCAGACGCAGGCCACGCCCGATCCAGACATTTGCACGAAGACTACCAAATGCTGCAAAATTACGAGCAATGCGCAGAGCAACATCCTTGTGGATTGTTGTAGCTATTTGACTGAGGGCTGCCGAGGTTCCAAACCTTATTTGCATTGCTGAATTGTGTTTACTGTAAAAGAGGATATAGTGGTTTACGTAGGAGACTGATGGTACTGGTTTGTGCATCACGACTGTTTTTGATGCACTTATGGTGAGGTACTGAGAATACATATTCAGGCAGACAGGAAAATAAATAGATCGGTAGGTGTGACATTGTTATTAGTGATGAAAAAATACAGTTCTGCAGTGCTATATAACTTCTATACTAACATATGGATGCAAGTCTTGGACAATAAACAAACTGGAAAGTGGGAAATTTGAGGCAACAGAGATGTGGTTCTATAGAAGAATGCTGAGAGTACCATGGACTGCCAGAAAAACTAATGTGGGGGTGTTGAAAGAGTGACATGAGAAACGGAACGTAATCAACAATATATAAATATTTTGGCCACTTCATGAGACAGGCAGGTTTGGAGAACATAGTCGCAATAGGTAAGATTGAAGGCAACAGAGACAGAGGGCGACAACGTGATGAAATATTAGACAATTTGGCAACCTTCCATGGCAGAGAAACAACAACGATCTTGATACATAACACTGTAGACAGAGAGCTGTGGATAGCCATGATCGCCTACGCTAGCCGGCATGACACCTTATGATGATGATGTGTGACGGCAGATAGACATATCTGTATATCATTAGATAGACATGCATGCAGACAGGCACAGAGAAACAGGTAGGCAAACAGAGAACAGATAGATATACAGAAAGGCAGACATACACAGGTAGATAAATAGTTGAAATGAAGGATGAATGGATGAAATAAAATTACCTTCACACAGTGATGTACTGTTTGATAAGTGGTATCCTGGTCTATCACAATCACACACATAGGACCCAACTGTATTCACACACACATCAGGACACGGGGTATCACCTTCCATGCATTCATTGATATCTATGTGGAAAAAAGTAATAGTGTTAGGTATAGAAGGATAACAAGGCAAAGATATAGTAATTGAGTACATCTATAGTCCTATTTGAAAAAAAAGAATCATATAGTAAATGCTTAATTGTATAGTTTTATGTGCAAACAAGACAAAACATGCATTACCATGCATTACCAGACAAAACATCCCAATTTCTGACATAATCTAATATCTGAAGAAAGGAAAAGGAAATTTCATGGAGTTGGTAAAAAGTCTGTAGAAACAACAAACTGTGTTTACAAAACAGTCTTCAATTCAAGATGCCGTAACAGAGGACAGTTTGGTGTTGTCACACAAAATTGTGAAATACAACAATCCATTTTCTGATGGTGAATTTATTAAGGAATGTTTACTAGATGCAACAAACAGTCTGTGTCCAGAAAAAACAACAAATTTGACAGTATTACATTATCCAGAAGAAGTGTGGTCAGACGTGTTGAAAAGATAAGTGAGATTTGACACTTCAACTTCAAGATGTAAGTAAGCATTTTTGGTGGTACTCTCTTGCATTGGACGAGAGTACTGATGTACAGGATACTGCTCAATTATTAGTTTTTAAACGTGGAATAAACAATTCTTTTAAACTCTTTGAAGAGTTACGGAGTGTTGAGTCGATCAAAGACACTACCACTGGCCTCGATATATTCAATGCTGTTAGTAGCTGTATTGAAAGAGCTGGGTTAATGTGGAACAAGATGGCCAGTATTACAACTGATGGTGCTCGTGCTTTAACTGGAAAAAATATAGGACTGATAAAGTTGATCAATGATAGGATTAAGTCAGAATATCCTGACCACGTAATATTACCACTTCACTGTGTGATTCATCAGGAAAGTTTGTACAAATCTGTTTTAAAAATTAAGCATGTTATTGACGCAGTTGTCAGTGTCATAAACTCATCAGATCACGAGGACTCAATCACAGGCAGTTCAGAGCATTACTAGACGATCTAGAAACTGAACATTCTGATGTCCTGTACCACAGTACAGTTCGATGGTTGAGTCTCGGAAAGGTTTTAAGTAGAGTATGGGATCTTAAAAAGGAAATAGTAATGTTTCTAGAGATGAAGGGCATAGAATGTGACTTCAATGCTAACATTGTTGATACAGAGTGCAAGCTTGACTTTATATTTGCCACTCAAATAATAGAAAAGTTAAATGAACTGAATGTTAAACTTCAGGGCAATGGTTTGTTTGAATTTGTGAACAGGCATTTTCTTTCTTAAAAATCAACAAATCTAAGAATAGGTCTTTATTATCTGATTGCAACTTAAATGCAGTCATGCAAATTTCTACAAGTAAACTTGTTCCAGATTTCAAAGGAATTATAAAATCTTACAAGCAATTACATACATCTCATTAGAAATTAATAATATCAATAAAGTTGTAACTGTTGTGACTGTATGTGTATGGTGTTTTTTTTAAATCTTCATTAAAACCCATATTGTAACTGTATGCAACATAATATTTTTCAAATATTGTTAAAATATTTGCAAAACCTTTTATCCATATTAGAAAATATACTGTTATAGTGGAAGTCTGTTAGAAATGTAATTTATTTCAAAAGTTATCTACATTATGCAAAATTACCTTTCTTTACAATAATAATATTTAATCGATTACTTACCGAGAATTGTAAACAAAAATATACATAATATTATATGCGGCCCTCCAATAGCTTTACAATTTTCAATGTGGCCCTCTGCACAAAAAGTTTGCCCACCCCTGATCTAGAGTTATGTCCTTCATTATGCGTTTGTACATGGTTAATGGGTCATATTCTTGCTCGCAAATGTGCTTGGACAAGGGATGAGCACTGTGGATGGCTTTTTATCTACCCGTGACTTTCTGGCTACTTTCCCCTAACCCCCTTATTACCCTACAACAATGTTGCAATAGTTTCCTACCCGTGCCCCTTAAACTAACGAGTGAATATAAAATTGCGATATAACTTTATTAGTAAAACATTAACTTTATAGCTAGAAATAGGCTATATATAGAAAGAGAGATAGATAGAGATGGATGAATGAATGAACGGATGGATGGATGGATGGATGAATGGATGAATGAATGGATGGACAGATTGATGGACAGATGGATGGATGGATTAATGGATGAATGAATGGATAGACAGATTGATGGACAGATGGATGAATGGATCGATGGATGAATGGAAAGATGGATGGATGAACAGATGGATGGATGTATGAATGTACAGATGGATGGGTGGATGGATCAATGGATGGATAAATATGTAGTTATGTAGATAGATAGGTAGGTAGGTAGATAGATAGACAGATATATCTCAGACAAGTAGAATTTGAGAATCGTTAACATAGCGTTACGTGTGTCGTAAACACAGAGATACATACGAATAGCTAGACAAGGCGTGTACAATATTACCTATGCAGGACGACATGTCTCGTGACAGTTTAAATCCAGGTCCATCGCAGTGACACGTGTAGGAACCTTCTGTGTTGGTACAGTTGTGTTCACAAGGTGACACATCCAACATACACTCATCAATGTCTGTATTGAATAATGTAGCATATATATCATTAAAGATGTTTTGTAGTAATCTGAGATTTCTGTTGTATGTAAGTTCACAAATGTCTTGTAGTAATATGAGATTTCTGTTGTATGTAAGTTCACAAATGTCTTGTAGTAATATGAAATGGCTGTTGTATGTAAGTTCAGTAATGTCTTATAAAAAACGAAGTGATACTGATAGTGAGCCTCTTCAAGCTCGTTGGGATGTCACACTGGAGACATCAAGGTCACAGGGATGTCATACTGTAGACATCAAGGTCGCAGCGATGTCATACTAGAGACATTAGCTCAAAACGTTCTTCAAACATTGACGTACTATACCATTCGGACAAGTTTAGAAAAGTAATTCCCGGGCGATTCCCTGATATGAATCCCGGATTTATTTTCATTTACTAATCATATCCTTCTACCCTCGACTTATCCTTGCAAAATAGTATTAGTAAATGTATCGTGTCTCGTTACATGTCCAGACCAAACACTTTAATGACGTTTCATTACTCCCAATATTGGTTATTGATAAAACCTACCATGTGTGTCTTTTTGTTGCCATACAAATATAGTTGTACATACACAAGGGTACTTAGCACTAGCGATCTCAATGGATTGATCTTTACAGTGATAATGATCTTACTTTTCAAAATAAAATTAACCTATTCATGGCAGTCATCGCTACCTGACGAATTAACTTGGTATCATTTCCCAAACTGCCGTCATCGCCTACTTGGATTAGAGATAAGAGAGATCCGGGTACAAAATGTTGGATATTTTTTCCGATCATTGCATGCAATACAATGCATAATTTTTCTGGATGTAAACATTAATTCTGGATTATTCCCCCCACCCCACCCACCATTACAAAAATTGCACACATGAAATAGGAACTCCATCACTGATAAATCCTGGAGATGAAAAGCAAACATACATAAATGAACACATTCATAACATAAACACAACATGAGAAACAGAAAAACGGTAGGCCTTAACACACACAAGTTGGTACAACATAGGCAGAATCTTACCATCACAGTGTGTGAGATTGCTAGAGAGTTGGTAACCTTTCTCACATATACACGAGTATCCGCCATCCGTATTCTCGCAGCCGTGTGAACAGATAGCAAGGCCAGTAGCACACTCGTCAACGTCTGCAGAAGATATATTCCTCAACAGTATAAATGTATCGCTAATTAAACAAATTTCCGTATATATTTATTAAACGTGTTAAAATCTGAGCAACGCAAACTAATAAGGTAGCTTTCCGTCTTTCCAGGCGATAGTATTATTGTTATATAAAGTGCATATCAATAAAAGCGCATCATCTTGTGAAAAGAGGAGAAATGCAGCATCTCAACAGCGGAGAGCAGCTAGAAAGTCACTGATAGACCAAGATCCGTCTACAGTCGTCATTCGATGTCCGAACTGTCCAAGAATATTTACGGCTAGAGTAGGGCTCTTTAGCCATATACGAACTCATAATGGAGGACATAACTCTAAGTGAATTTTCAAAAGTGGATGTAACAAATGGTCATCATCACTTGTGATGGACGAACGAACATTATTGTTATACTATGAGAAATATAATCTATGATTCATGACCATGGTGACGTACATCACACATCTTACGTAGTAGACACCTTACTAATACTCTTAACGATATATTCATTTGATCAATCCATCCTATCAACTACCAATTCTGAAATGATATATATCAAACCTGTACAGGTACGACCATCATCTAAGATCCGATATCCTGAAAAACATCGACAGTTGTAAGATCCCGGTGTGTTATCACAGATCTGCGTGCAGTTGTGTAGATGAAGCTTGCACTCATTTATGTCTAAGGGAGATAAACATAGTATTTCACTCAATTATTTACCTGTAAATGTATTCAAACTTTTTTATTTCGTTACAAATATTGCTATGAAAAAGTTCCGAATTTTAAATGTTTGTTTGTGTACTTTCTTAAACCCCCACCAGATCTCACTTATAGAAGGATAACTTAAACCCCCACCAGATCTCTCTTATAGAAGGATAACTTAAACCCCCACCAGATCTCTCTTATAGAAGGATAACTTAAACCCCCACCAGATCTCTCTTATAGAAGGATAACTTAAACCCCCACCAGATCTCTCTTATAGAAGGATAACTTAAACCCCTACCAGATCTCTCTTATAGAAGGACAACTTAAACTGCCACCAGATCTCTCTTATAGAAGGACAACTTAAACCCCCACCAGATCTCACTTATAGAAGGATAACTTAAACCCCTACCAGATCTCACTTATAGAAGGATAACTTAAACCCCCACCAGATCTCTCTTATAGAAGGACAACATAAACTGCCACCAGATCTCTCTTATAGAAGGACAACTTAAACCCCCACCAGATCTCTCTTATAGAAGGACAACTTAAACCCCCACCAAATCTCTCTTATAGAAGGACAACATAAACTGCCACCAGATCTCTCTTATAGAAGGATAACTTAAACCCCTACCAGATCTCACTTATAGAAGGATAACTTAAACCCCCACCAGATCTCTCTTATAGAAGGACAACATAAACTGCCACCAGATCTCTCTTATAGAAGGACAACTTAAACCCCCACCAGATCTCTCTTATAGAAGGACAACTTAAACCCCCACCAAATCTCTCTTATAGAAGGACAACATAAACTGCCACCAGATCTCTCTTATAGAAGGATAACTTAAACCCCCACCAGATCTCTCTTATAGAAGGATAACTTAAACCCCCACCAGATCTCTCTTATAGAAGGATAACTTAAACCCCCACCAGATCTCTCTTATAGAAGGACAACTTAAACCCCCACCAGATCTCTCTTGTAGAAGGATAACTTAAACCCCCACCAGATCTCTCTTATAGAAGGACAAATTAAATTCCCATCAGATCTCTCTTACAGAAGGACAATGGTCCTGCAAAATGCCCTGCATGCACTGGATGTAGTCCAGTGACGGGAAATATTATGTGTCGTCGTCCTTACTTTAGCCAATTGTCTCACATATCTGACTTCGGCGTTGGGTGCTGATTCAGTCAGTGTTTTCACTACGTTCACTGAACTGTGGACGTCTGTAATCTGTCAATAGTATGCCAGTAAAGATGGATATTTTGGTCCATTGGTGCAAATAAAAACGGCGACATAAAGACTTCCAGTTTTCTGAACTACAACTTGTGGAAAATCTTGTAGGACCATTATTCTGCTATAAGAGAGATATGCTGGAAGTTTGAGAATGAACGCTGAAGAAGAAGACAATATAGAAAGTATAGTTGGCCGTTTTTCTGAACTAAATTGCATTTTGCTTGACTGCATTCCATTTTGCTGGACTACATTCCGTTTTGCTGGACTACATTTCTTTTTGCTGGACTACATTCCGTTTTGCTGGACTACATATCTTTTTGCTGGACTACATATCTTTTTGCTGGACTACATTTCTTTTTGCTGGACTACATTCCGTTTTGCTGGACTACATATCTTTTTGCTGGACTACATTCCGTTTTGCTGCACTACATTCCATTTTGCTAGACTAGATTTCATTTTGCTTGACTACATGCCATTCTGCTAGACTACATTTCATTTTGCTGGGCTACATTCCATTTTGCTAGACGACATTTCATTTTGCTTGACTTCATTCCATTTTGCTTGAGTACATTCCGTTTTTGCTGGATTAAATTTCGTTTGGTGGAGTTCACACTGAAGATATCGAAAGTGTAGCTGGCCAGCCATGTAAAAGAACTAGTTCCTGTAACTTCCTGTTGGTCACCCCGCTGAAAGCTAGCCTCGGTCAATGATGCTTGATCTATTGTCACTATTATCACAGCCATTGACGCCGACAGTCAGAAGTGTTATATTATGTATGTAATTACTGTCGAAGAGTGACGTGTCGGGTCATTGGCATAAATTATACGGAGACACATATCATTTCCATTATGAACTACACCCTGCTGGAAATCTAGTAGGACCATTGTCCTGTTACAAGAGAGAGCCAGTGGGAGTTTGAGATGAACACTGAAGAAGCAGCAGGCGTATATAACTATATTGTAAGTAAATTTGTAATGTAAAAATAATGCATGTCTTTACTTTACTATGCTACAATAGATGTTAGCCGCCCACTGCAGGCAGTGATGACAACAGTTTCAGATTTATTCAGATTTGTAGTCATGCGTTTCTGTGGTGTGTGTGGGGGGGTGTGGGAGATGGCTGAAAAGTCAAATACTGACATAGAATCCCATAACATATTTGTGGGGAGATGGCTGAAAGTCAAATATTGGCATAGAATCCCATATCACATTTGTAGGGAGATGGCTGAAAAGTCAAATACTGACATAGAATCCCATATCACATTTGTGGGGAGATGGCTGAAAAGTCAAATACTGACATAGAATCCCATATCACATTTGTGGGGAGATGGCTGAAAGTCAAATATTGGCATAGAATCCCATATCACATTTGTGGGGAGATGGCTGAAATGCCAAATATTGGCATAGAATCCCATATCACATTTGTGGGGAGATGGCTGAAATGTCAAATACTGACATAGAATCCCATATCACATTTGTGGGGAGATGGCTGAAAAGTCAAATACTGACATAGAATCCCATTTCACATTTGTGGGGAGATGGCTGAAAAGTCAAATACTGACATAGAATCCCATATCACATTTGTGGGGAGATGGCAGAAAAGTCAAATACTGACATAGAATCCCATATCACATTTGTGGGGAGATGGCAGAAAAGTCAAATACTGACATAGAATCCCATATCACATTTGTGGGGAGATGGCAGAAAAGTCAAATACTGACATAGAATCCCATATCACATTTGTGGGGAGATGGCAGAAAAGTCAAATACTGACATAGAATCCCATATCACATTTGGAAGTATTACGTTGTTAGGTCAGAATTGAGCGTCTATATGATTTTTCTTCTGTTTTATCCAGCAGCAAGTTGTATAGGTGCCGCTGAGATTCGATATTTCTCTGCGATACAAGCATCTTTTCTAGTGTTGCTGCACAAAACTGGGCGATACCGCGCAACAGACTACCTGGATGTGGTGTCGATCTTGAAGCATTTCTGAGAGAGTTTAATAGGATGGTTAAGGTTTAAAGATGGCTGGATATCTATCTGCAACAAATGTAACATCAGTACCATCCTGACAGGTTATGAGTTATAATATATTTATTATATAAAAATGTGTGTAGCAAATATAAAAACATGTTTTTCTTGGTGTACAATAAACATAACAATTACCTTGACACGTTACTTTGTCACCTCCTATAGTTTGCCCTTCCGGACATGTACAGTAAGAACTCCCTTTAGTGTTCACACATTGATGGGAACATGGCATTTCTCCGGTATGACATTCGTTCGTGTCTGATCACGGAAAAAACATATTCTACTAATAAAATTACATTCTTCATAAAATTATAAACATGTCACATAAATGTATCACATAAACATGTCACATAAACATGTCACATATACATAATATGTAACCATATCTTATAAATATATCTTCTTCTTCTGCGTTCGTTCTGAAACTCCTGCAGATTATCAGGATGTAGTCTGGAGAACGGAATGCCCAATGTTATGGTTTACAGCATTGCAGCGGTATCTGCGCTTTTCGACCTAACATCAGACTACAGCGTGGGTTTGGGTCACTGATATTTTATGGAATCGGACAGTCAACTCCATCCCATAACCTCCTTAGTCTTACGACATGCATGGAAGGTAAACAGTTTTGCTATACTTTGCTTCACTCTCGGGCCCCGACAACACAGTGACGATAAAGTTATCATAATAAAATATTATATAAATACATTATATAAACATATTATATAAACATATCACATAAACACATATTATATAAACATTATATAAAAATAGTGTATGCATATAAAAAGCGTTCGCCTGCGTCCAACACAAGAAATCATAGGAGATAATGAACAGAATGGGTTTGCCAAAGGATCTGATTCATCTAATAGAAGAACTTTACCAAGATCACAAGGCTGCAGTGAAGGTAGAGTATGATCTCTCAGAGTGGTTTGAGGTACAGAGTGGAGTAAGGCAGGGATGCACACTGTTCCCATACCTGTTCAATATCTACTCAGAAAGTATAATGAGGAATGTGAAAGAAGACTTACACAACGCTGACTACCACAGTTTAAACATCGGTGGATTCGAAATCCCTGAACTACGCTACGCTTAGTTCGATCATTCGATCTGCGCGCAATGCACTGAGAGCCCCCCATCCGATGTCTTCCAGTAGAGGAGTGGGGGCGCTCATTTCGTTGCGCGCATTTCGACAGATTCTGCAGTGTATGCGCCGTTAGCGAAAGTTTGTTTCGTTACGTAATGTATGGTTTATTTCGTAAACAAATTGGGACACATTAGACCGTAATGTACCCCTAAATAATTTTTTCTCTCTATTAATTGCCCTTATTAGTATACGCTCCTTCAAACGAGGATTGTTTAGTCGACACCTCTAACGTTTTCGTTCTTATTTATTTTATTATCAAGAAAGACTAAAATCGGCTACAAACGATGATTCTCATCCAAGAAAGACTAAAATCGGCTACAAACGATGATTCTCATCCAAGAAAGACTAAAAGCGGCTACAAACGATGATTCTCATCCAAGAAAGACTAAAATCGGTTACAAACGATGATTCTCATCCAAGAAAGACTAAAATCGGCTACAAACGATGATTCTCATCCAAGAAAGACTGAACGTCGAGATAAAATATGATCACCACTAAAGAAAGGCTAAATGAGGATACAAAAGATAGTTATCCTCCAAAAATGGTTGAAGACGGATATAAAAGATGTTTTTTTCATCGAAATATTGTGTTTTCTTGGAATTAGATAAATTTTGTACAAATTTTCCCTATGGAGCTCTATGGATTAGTTCATGAGATCCGAATAAACATAACAAATATGAATACTTGGAGAACAAAATAGATTTGGTAAGAGATTGTACATTTCATTTCTTACCTTGACACTCCACACCAAGTCCAGGGTTACCATGGAAACCCTTGTCACATCTGCAGTCACGAACAGTTAGCGCTAGACCGTCACGTGCATGCGCGTTGACAGGACAATTTACACATGATAATGTTGTCTGGTTAAAGTACTGCCGACTTGTACAATCTGAGAAACACGTAATGTTAATCACTAAACAATCAAGATTGAATAATATCGTGGAGTGTATCAATCAAATGTCATGCGGTCATGTAGGCAATCATGTTCCGCCAAAACTCTCAATCCCTTTTGTTGTATTGTCTTTAGCTGGTGACTTTCTCTCATTCCACAGTGACAACCCATCTAGCAATTCAACTCTTTGTCTTCCTCTGCCTCTTCACTCCCTGATCTTTCCGGCGGTTAATAAATGGTCAGGCTTTGCTATTCTCATCACATAACCTATAATGCAATAACACAATCATGAATGCTTACTATTACTACCAAAGGACACAATCATGAATGAATTCATACCCTGCTTACTATTATTACCAAAGAACACAATCATGAATGAATTCATACCCTGCTTACTATTATTACCAAAGAACACAATCATGAATGAATTCATACCCTGCTTACTATTACTACCAAAGGACACAATCATGAATGAATTCATACCCTGCTTACTATTATTGCCAAAGAACACAATCATGAATGAATTCATACCCTGCTTACTATTATTACCAAAGAACACAATCATGAATGAATTCATACCCTGCTTACTATTATTACCAAAGAACACAATCATGAATGAATTCATACCCTGCTTACTATTATTACCAAAGAACACAATCATGAATGAATTCATACCCTGCTTACTATTACTACCAAAGGACACAATCATGAATGAATTCATACCCTGCTTACTATTATTGCCAAAGAAACAGTATTGCAATGGATCACTTGCCACTGTAGCACATTTGAAAATTAAAAGGCTGACCGATCATCTGGCAAGGGAAGGGTGATTGCTAGAACACATAAGAAGTCATATTACATACTATGATGTAACAGAAAGTGATATTACATACTATGAATGTAACAGAAAGTGATATTACATACTATGAATGTAACAGAAAGTGATATTACATACTATGATGTAACAGAAAATGATATTACATACTATGAATGTAATAAAGTGATAAAGCGACATTTTCAAAAACGTGAAAACATATACGGAAAAGCGGTCGAGAAATGACGAGCCGGATTTTTTTATTTCTCCAATCAGGGTTTCGATTCGTGCACGCTGTGCTACAGCGCTAACACGACGCCACTAAGTGCCACCAGTACATCAAATGGTATTGTCAGAACACTTTGCATAGTTTACTTTGTAACCACGAGTACATTATACCGCGATGTATGTGTAAGACTAGTCCTCTAGCAACTCAACCACCAAACCGACAACATTGTATGACATATATTAATTTAATTACGGTAAGTCAAATCAGGAAAACATAAAATAAACAATGCATGTAACATGAATAAATAATGTGCACACATACCTGTGCAAGTATACTGGTCCGTGGACAAAACTTTTCCAACGTGAGTACATACACATTTGAAAGAGCCAATAGTATTGATACAATGGTCTTCACATCCACCCTTTTTAACAAGACACTCGTTTATATCTATAGAAAGAATATAATTTTATATTCAATATTCAATTTTTATAAATGAGAATTCCATTATGGATTTTCTATAAATTTCGTCAACATTGGTTATTGTCAATTAGGTAATTAACCCTCCATCCTCATCTCCCCCCCCCCCCACCCTCCATCCTCATCTCCCCCCCCCCCCACCCTTTCAATTACAACATCTCTGCTTCTTATTCCATAGGACACTGAAATTTAACGCAAAATAGAGATTTTAGAATTTGAAACAAACTTTTATAGAAGAAGTATCAGAATACCATTAACTAAAATGACCACCATTATGAACATTATGACAATTTAAAGTAAAGTAAAACTGGCTAAACAAGGATTTCCCTGGAAACTGGCTAAACAAGGCTTTACCTTGAAACTGGCTAAACAAGGATTTCCCTGGAAACTGGCTAAACAAGACTTTCCCTGGAAACTGGCTAAACAAGGCTTTCCCTTGAAACTGGCTAAACAAGGATTTCCCTGGAAACTGGCTAAACAAGGCTTTCCCTTGAAACTGGCTAAACAAGGATTTCCCTGGAAACTGGCTAAACAAGGCTTTCCCTGGAAACTGGCTAAACAAGGATTTCCCTGGAAATTGGCTAAACAAGGCTTTACCTGGAAACTGGCTAAAAAAGGATTTCCCTGGAAACTGGCTAAACAAGGCTTTACCTTGAAACTGGCTAAACAAGGCTTTCCCTGGAAAATGACAATATGTTGAGCATATCAAACTAGAACAGATCATTATGGAGAAAAACGATGGCAGAGCAACGAAAAATAGGTAGAGCAGGAAGAAGTTGAACACAAGATGTCAAAGACCAACTTGAACATAATATACAAGCAGGAAGATTGGTTTAATATTTGCAGGAGATTTGAAAGTCCGTGATGACTGTTACATGCTGTCCATGATACACTACCTGATGATGATGGTGAGTTCCTCCTACTTTAACTAGTACAGTTCTTCCTTGTATGTTAGCTAGCTGTACTGTATCTGCTACAGCAGCGGAGCACTGGTCACTATAACAGTACAACAGTGGATCACTGGTCACTATAACTAGTACAGTTCTTCCTTCTATGTTAGCTAGCTGTACTGTATCTGCTACAGCAGCGGAGCACTGGTCACTATAACAGTACAACAGTGGATCACTGGTCACTATAACAGTGCAACAGCGGATCACTGGTCACTATAACAGTACAGCATCGAATCACTGGTCACTATAACAGTACAACAGTGGATCACTAGTCACTATAACAGTACAACAGCGAGATGACTGGTCACTATAACAGTACAGCAGTGGATCACTGGTCACTATAACAGTACAGCAGTGGATCACTGGTCACTATAACAGTACAGCAGTGGATCACTGGTCACTATAAAAGTACAGCAGTGGATCACTGGTCACTATAACAGTACAGGAGTGGATCACTGGTCACTATAACAATACAACAGTGAATCACTGGTCACTATAACAGTACAACAGTGGATCACTGGTCACTATAACAGTACAACAGTGGATCACTGGTCACTATAACAGTACAACAGTGGATCACTGGTCACTGTGGTATACTTGAACATGAAAAGGCGAATCTACTGGCAAGGGAATGGGATGATTAGAACACATAGAAATGGATACTACATACTATGAATGCAAGATTATGATGAAAGTAGAATTTCAGAAAAAGTGGAAGCAGATGCACTCAACTGCAGAACCACATTACCCATACCACTAAATATTACGCAGAAAACAAACCGTTATCTTCAAACTAGGAACTGGCCACAAAAGACTAAGAAGTCATATGTTTAGAAATCTCATTATAGACGAAACAGATTTGTAGACTGAGTGCAGAGACTGGAAACAGATTTGTAGACTGAGTGCAGAGACTGGAAACAGATTTGTAGACTGAGTGCAGAGACTGGAGAATATACATTTTTCATGCATGTCAACTCTACCAAGAAGAGAGGGAGAAAATATTGGCCTACTGAGACGGCACTATTTCCATACCTAACGGGTACCATGGATGATCTGAAGCGAATTACACAGTTCATTGAAGCTGTAACCTGATAACTGACTGAAGAACAAACAAATAAAAAGACTGACACTATTATTTACTCACAATATTTATATTGACCTACCTCTGCAGGTAGATTTTCCTTCATTGAGAACATATCCGATCTTACACAAACACTTAAATGAACCAGGTGTGTTCTGACAGATCTGAGAGCAGCCTCCGTTATTAACTGCACACTCGTCGATATCTGTAACAATTTTTCAATATTTCTGCATTGATTCATGGGAACGTATGTACATTTCAAAATTCATAATTATGTAATACTGAGAATCTCGTTCAAATGAAAACCTTAAAAGTATGATAGAAATTAGATATTAACGTGGGGCCTATGTTATCCCTATTATTTTATGATAGGGGATCTCCCTGGCTTAGTGGTTAAGCTGTTCGATTTGTGTTCAAGAGGTCAAGGGTTCGAATCCGGAAAGTTGAGTCTTGTTTATACGGTTGATTTTTTTTCTGAAATCTCTGTGGATTATCACTTGAAGCTACGGAGTTACGTACTATGAGTGGTACTCTCGGCAGGCGGCGTACCGCTTCGATGAGAGGGACGGAGGACGTATGGGAAACCGAGTACAGTGAAGTCAATCTTCTACGGCTTTTAAACCCTTTAATGTTATGGTATTGTGTCCAGATATAACCTAGTTGGATTTTGTTGTCTGCTGGTTGAAAAGTTCACACCTCTCCAAAAGAGAAGCAAACTCATTAACTACCTACCATGTTAGAAATTAGAGTACCCATGGCATTGCCATTGCTTGACCTCTAGCCTTCTAGTGTTAACTCTTCTGGTTTGCATCTTTATTTAGCTGTGCCATGTGAACGTGAATAGTGCCATTCTTACTTGTCGTTTTTGTAGCGAATATATTCTTGATAAAGGAGTTTCGGTCGAAACGTCGATTTGTATGTGTTATTATATGTGTTTCTGCTGATTAGAGAAACTTCATTACCCTGTTTCAAGTTTCACCTTACAATATTGTTTATATAAATGTTAAGTATCCAATTGCAGCTCGTAGTCGAGATGTTAGAGCTTTGGTATCACATCCGCGAGATCCAAGATTCTACTCCATTTAAGGACTGAGTTTCCCTCTTCTGTTGGAGGGTAAATTAAAGAAACCATTATGTACACGATGTGGCGATAGCAAGGACATCCGGCTATCACACAGCTACGCGTACCATCTCAATGAAATTCCCTAACCGGAAACGCGCTTTATTGGCCCTTTTCAGTTTGTGAATCAAAAACGTGACATCACAATGCAGACAAGTATTGTGAAGTCGTTAAAAAACTGTCAAAATGGTGAAGTCAAAATGGTAAAGTCAAAATGGTGAAGTCAAAATCGTGAATTCAAAATGGTGAATTCAAAATGGTGAATTCAAAATGGTGAAGTCAAAATGGTGAATTCAAAATGGTGAATTCAAAATGGTGAAGTCAAAATGGTGAAGTCAAAATGGCATTTTAAAGATGGAGCCACACTATGTAGAGGAACCTCGTTCTGGTCTTTGATTTTTTGTCAATGAAGGTGCGAAACCAATATAAATTAATCTTCGACAACAGTAAACAATGACAATAAACAATTGTCAGTAAACTGAAAGATGTAATGTAGCACAGGTAAGTAGATCTTTTTTACAGTGTTATGTTTGTACTTGCTGTCCAGTACAGAATTGTTTCGTCATGTATGTGCTTGTTTCTATTAATCTCTTCACTAGACCATCCTGAGTCTACAAGTCCTTAGAGTCAACAATATCCCCTTTGTTTCTTCACAAGGCCAGTGGTGTAGCTAGGGGGGGGCGGAGGTGTGGACTGCCCCGGGCGGCATCATCGGGAGGGCGGCAAATTTATTTTCTTCCAGTCTTTCACCATCACTGACATATTGTTTTTAATGTCACATGGGCGAAAATTATGATTCCGCCCCGGGCGCCATTGACCCACGCTACGCCACTGCACAAGGCCCCTTTCAGGGTTTGAGATTACCTAGACGACGATGCTAAGGCTAGTGCTATTATAGCCAATGTCAAGAATCCCATACTCTCTTTCAAAACTTCTGTTCCGTCTCCGGAAAAAGACATGTGTAGAGAAAGTAACCTAACATAGAAGACCAATTTATTTTTATTATTTCTGTGTATTTTGTTCCTCGATCTTGGACATTATTGTCATGCGACTCCAAGTATATAAATATTGACCAATGCAAACACGAAAATTATCAGTAGTACTTGCGTAAGTACTGTTGTTATACAGTTTCACGGCAGTATTACCTTTTATCAGTTGAAAGTAATCGAAAACGAAACGAAGAAAGTCTTGTTTATCTTCTGTACAGAGGTTTTTACTGCCGACGACCTCGGAGTGGACCACATGAGCAGCTCTGCAAACGTAATTGTGGGGGACCCACAGCGAGCTACAATATTCCGCTCCATACATCATCAACAACTAAATGGTGCTAGATAGTGATTGATAACAGAAACGCTAGTGTTGACGGGGGAGGAAGTGGAGCAAAGAATAACAACACTGTTAATATTAAATGCATGTCCTACGACGTGATTAAGGAGGTTTTGGGGTGAAGTTGGGGGATCGATTTCACATCGGTCAAAGTGAGCCAGTAGCCCAACTGAAGTCGGATGTGCCAAGTAGAAAGCGGCAGAAATAGCAGTCACGTTGATTTGTTGTTATGTTGTTCGTCCATCACATGATGATGATGACAATTTATTACATCCCCTTCTGAAATTCAGTTAGAGTTATGTCCCTGAATACAAGTTCGTACATGCCATAATAAGCCCTATTCGAGCTGCAAATGTTCTTGGACAGTTCGGGCATGCGATGAACAGTATAGATGGTTTTTGATCTTCCTGTGACTTTCTAGCAACTCTCCGCTGTTGAGCTGATGCAATTCTTCAACTAAGCTGTAAACCATAGCACAAGGCATTCTGTTTTCCGAACAATCTCCTGCTAATATGTAGGAGTTTGAGAACGAACGCAGAAGAATAAGAAGTTCGCAGAAGAAGATATTGCCAGTGCTACGGATCTGTTGAGTGGTATTTAAAGATTTAAGATTATTCGAAATGTAATGTCATCTACAGAATAGCTCATTCAGACCAACCTCTTGAACTGAAGATGGGGGCTTATTCCATCCAACAGAGGCTTGAAACTAAAATTGGTCGGGCATCTAGACATCTAACAGGACAACAGTCCTGTCCAAGGAAGTACTGGTGGTGAAGTCGGATATACTAGACCGATAGGCTATATAATTACAACAACCATGGTATCACGACTAGCTAACATGTTTTTGTAATAACAAATAATGTATTATTACGAGGATATAATAAGTAATAAAATTATATATGCATGTATTCATTATTATGTAGCATTTACCTTCACAGAAATTAAAATGCTTGGATTGCTTATATCCATGATTACATCTGCAGGTGTATGATCCATCTGTGTTGATGCACTGTCCATTGGGACATGCTTTTGTTTTGTACCGCGAGCATTCATCAACATCTTGTAGAGTAAACAAAATACTAGTTATCTTTGAAACAACATTTTCCATCTTTATGTCACCCTTAAACTCCAAGTTTTTCACATGTTTGTCTGTGCATTTGTTAGTTTATTAGTTTCTTTATTTGTCTGTTTGCGTGTAATATTTGAAATTAGATGAAATAGAATACGTGTAGAATTTTATACAATTGAAAATACAATGTTTTCTTCTGAACTTTATTTCATACATTGTAGGTTTCTACTATCATTGTCGTGCATCTCTTTGAAGAGACTATCATCATTAAGTGCCGTCTCCGCAACGGTTAGCTGCAAAGGACTTCCAACACACTGTGTCTTTTGCTTGATGATGCACTCTGATAGATGTTACATTTCTCTTGAGCATATCGCTCGCGATATTTACTTCCCACTGTGTATACACGTGATATAAATACGTACATTTACACAGATACACTCATACACATTGACGAGCATTTACACACACACACCACACTCGTGTATATATATATATATATATATAATGATGTTCCTCCTTCTCAAGCGAAGGTGAGCATGGCATGAAAAACAATAAATACGATGGAAAAAAATTAAATAAATAATAATTAAAATTGGTAATTATCTAATCTGGTTTGGGAGTTGGTAGATGCCCGATGAGTCTGATTCGTGCACGGAAAGTTATATTGCAGTGTATGCAAGAGTGCTGATGGTTAGGGGAAGGAGAATATTCGGATTTGCCCTTCCGCTTCTTGCACTTGTGGATTGCCCGCAGTATTCTTTCTTTTTTCACATTTCGTGATGCCAGGTGTGACAGGCTGAGCGATCAAGTGATGTAGTCTCCCAGGAGCTAGGAGCGATAATGCAGTGCGTGAGAGAGCTTTTTAGGTGATCATTAAAGCGCTTTATCTGCCCTCCACTTGAACGTTTACCTTCGCACAGCTCCCCATAGAATAATGTCTTTGGAAGGTGCTTGTCTGGCATACGGACAATGTAGCCAGTCCAGCAGAGTTGGGACCTAGTCAGCATTGCATGGATGCTTTGCATACGTGACTTTATATATATATATATATATATATATATATATATATATATATATATATATATATATATATATATATATCTTCATTACGCGCAGCGTATCATTAATCTCCTCGGCATACCAGCTGTAGCATTGTGCATCGCCTCCACTGTTGACTTTCTGCCAATCCACAATGTCATATTATCCAGCATCTGAATTCTTTGACGCCCTCTTCCTCTTTCACCCTCAGTTTTGCAGGTTCTTAAGTTATATGTCAACAGCTCATCGTTGTGTCAGGAAAGATAAAACACCAGTTACGGGAGACAATTCAATACTTGAAATACGAGGGCTGGGGAAACACAGGGCAAATATCAAGGTAAAAGGAAATATGTATATTTTACACACTGCATACTAAAAACGAGACACAGCGACAGACGACATTTCGACTAATAAGCTTTCATCGGGACGGAAGATATATACATATTGGTACCACATATACTTATTTCCGTTTCTGATCTTCTCGTGTACTCTTCCACCATAAACTTGCCCATCAGAATATTTTAAAGAGAATCGTGTCTCTCTCATTACTTGCATAAGCCACACGCGACGCATCACAGATGCAAGGCAGATATACTTATTGACCTGCAGGAACGTATATTTTGTTTCTTGAGTATACATTGTTTTTATGTTCTGCATAATTGATTTGCGAAATTCTTCTAAATAATTACATTTTGTATGAGCTAATACTCTCGTCTTCATTCTCGTTGTCCAGTTCTCGGATCAGTACACAAGAATATGTATTATCATAGATTTATACAAGTTATACAAGAATATGTATTATCATAGATTTATACAAGTTATACAAGAATATGTATTATCATAGATTTATACAAGTTATACAAGAATATGTATTATCATAGATTTATACAGGTTGTTATGTTACGATAGTGGTAATACTAATGTTGAAATAATTTTAGCTGTGAGAAGGTAGCTCTTGACAGCCTATGTGCGTACTGATTCAGTATAGGTTCTCATGTGTGTAATTGAAGCAGCAAGCTGACTTATACGGATTGAAGGACATGCATATACAATTGGCGGGGTGGGTGGGTTTATATGCATATTTAGTCCCTAAGGAGAAGCATTCCAGTAGATCGGTATCCAGATATTATCACATCTTGTCGGAAAAGCATCACAGACTTCTGATCCAACTAACTCATCATACTTCTTTTTAATTCGTTTGAGCCATCCGCAGTGATGACACGTCTAGAACGCTCTCCTTTAACTATGAGTCTTCCACAAACTGACAAACCGTCAGCCTCCACTGGCCTGCGTCTCTTTGTATCCCTGTGGGTCATTTGATAGAAGGCAAAAATAATAAATACAAGATGAGAAAGTGATGATTTTTGCACAGATGAGAGGTTGTCAGCGTATTACCCAACTTTCTCCTATGAAATATTTGTATAGAAACAGTAGAGAAAAGATAACAGTGCCTTTTTTCTCTGCACCTTTAACTAAAAGTCAACATCATGTGCTGCCAAGCGGGCCTTATTTTTATGTGGTGTATTGTTTTTAGCTACCCTCCGACATAAATAACCCAGACCTTCAATCAATCAATAAACCCGTAACAATTCAGTGTCGTACGGGTACCACATTGGATGTTTCAGCACACAGAGTCCTCCAGCGAATTACATCCTCAGCGATGCGGATGAGTGCAGAAATATCTTACCATACCTTACCGGGAGTCGGCCCTGGACTTCACCAACGTGAGATAAACGCTACATCATCTCGGCCACCTAAGAGACAGCAAACCTCAACCATCATTAAAAGTGCTGAAAGATAAACAAGGAAACATACTAACAGAAGGGAAGCATATCTTACATAGATGGAAGGAATACTGCAGTGAGATGTATAATGACCCAAGAAAAACAAAAAACAGAACAATAAACGAATATGAAAAGGAGGCAGAACCCACAAAGGAAGAAGTAAGATACGCAATAGAAAGTTTAAAGAAAGGTAAAGCCCCAGGCAATGATGACTTAACAACAGAAATGATACACGCAGGTGGCGAGGCCGGAATCAAGATTTAACACAAACTCTGCTGCAACTGTTTAGAGAGACAAATAATGGAGGGAAGAGTACCTGGGTGGAGGAGAAAGGGCAGACCAAGAAGACGATGGACTGACGACATTAAAGATAACATGAATACAACACTAGAAAATGAAGCCACTTCGCCCAAGACAGAGAGAGGTTCAGAGAGTTCATTGGGAAGACAACGTTCTGGAAGGAAACGTCACATGACACATCTCGGTCATGCCTACACTAACATGACAATAAAAGTGCGATAACTGGAGAAATCTTACCTACACAAGACCGACCATCTTCACCTAATTTTCTCCCTTTGGTTTCACATCGACACTCGAAACTACCAAACGTATTCACGCATAAATCGTCACAGCCGCCATTTTGATGTGCACATTCGTCAATGTCTGAAATATAGTGTTAGTCACAGTAAAATGCCTAGACAACAGATAGTAATACAAAATTAGATAAACAGGTTACTGGGAATACCTAACTACGAACAAATTTAGATGAAAAGGAATATATAAAAAAAACTTGCAATAAAACAAAACAGGACAATTTTCAAAAATTGGCAATTTTTTTGTCAACAGAGCACCGACATCGTAAACTACCTAGACAACAGAGCACCGACATCGTAAACAACCTAGACAATAGAGCACCGACATCGTAGTTTATTTTAAAAAACACTAATAATAATTGACCATGTTATAATATATATGGCAGTACATATCGCGTTATATATGGTATATTTCGTTCGCTCACAGTCCACCCCCAGAGACTGGAAATTGTCCGTTTTATTTACGCTAATAGCCCTGTACATCCGACATCGACATTGGTAACTAATACATTAAGTGTTTTTTACCACTTCAACTGAACTGTGGTCCTCTGTATCAGTATCAATACAGTCGGTCAGATGGTATAGTCGGTACAAGGAAACTGGTACCGGTACCTACCGGCTGGTCGCCACGCTCACAGTGGATACTTGAACAAAGTTTCTCCTCGATTCATTAGGCAGTCCAGACGTACGTGTTCTGTGGTTTGGATTCAGCATCCAAAAAGACATTCTTCTGTGAAATAATAATAATTAGACCCATAGCCCACTAGGGTCGCGGGTGTTTTATTTTGTTAGAACCATAACCCGCTAGGGTCGTAGATGTGTCACATATTTAGAACCATAACTCACCAGGGTTGTAGCTATGTCACATTCTGAGAACCATAACCCACCAGGGTTGCAGATGAGGTCACATTATTATTGACTATATTGAATATCCTTTAATTTTTTAATTCAAACAATTTTATTTCTATAATAAACATCATTAGTAATGTCATCGTAGGCCAACCACCTCCTAACCATTGTCAAAATATGTCTATAACACCGCCCCCCACTCCCAACTTATTGATCGCCTTAATTTATTCTTCGCCTTGCGTCTTATTACGAAAAATTATAAATCACTTAGATAAAATGTTCTGAGCATATAAAATTACCATCACCATGTCGAAGACATTACTGGAATAGAATGTCGAATACATTAATTGGAATATAATTTTGGAGACATTTCTGGAATAGAATGTCGATGCATTACTAGAATAGAACATCGATGACTTTATTGGAAAAGAATATCGAATGTTGAAGACATTACTAGAATATAATATCGATTACATTACTGAAATAGAATGTCGAAGACATTACTGAAAGTGAATATCGAAGTCATTATTGGAATATAATGTCGAAGACATTACTGGAAAAAAATGTTGAAGGCTGTTCGCTAAGAGAAATATTAAGCTATAATTCGTTTGCTACATTACGTATGTCAGGGTGACATAACTACCAGAACCGAGATCTCCACTTGTTATAATGCTGTTAAGCTCTGATATAACTAAATTGGTATAGCGTCCGCGGTTGAAAGGTGCGTACTTCACCATAAGAGGTATATTTTACTTAATCAAAAAGAAAATCAAGAGGAGAACATAGGTACAAGTTATAGGGAAACATCAAGAAATGAAAACATTGCAAGGAAACATCAAGAAATTGAGAAGATAAAAGGAAACATCGCGAAATTAACATGTTTGAAGGAAACATCAAGAAATGAACAAGTTCAAATCAAATATAACGAAATGCAGAAATTGGAGGGAAACATCAAGCAATTGACAAATTGGAAGTAAACATCGTGAAGTGCACAGATTGGAGGGAAACATCATGAAATGGTCAATTTGGAGGTACACATAATAAACTGACACGTTGGAAGGAAACATCAAGTAATTAATACTAAATTATACAAGAGAAGGAAAGTAAGTTTAGTAAATATAAGTAATTTATGAGAAGATCAAGTAATGATAGGAATAATGATGTGTCACAGAAAAATTCTGAAATATGTCAAGGAGCACAAAAATGCGTACTATGAAAGCAAACGGGCACCGTCATTATTCATCTATCTTTTACTTAACAATTGCATAGATTGCTTTTATTTTTAAACGTCATTTCCCCCCTTTTTACATTATTCAGTGTTTTCTATCTATTCTTGTATCTCTCATGTTCTGATGACGATATTAGATCGAAACGTCAGTCGTTTTGATTCTTATTATTTTTAATATCATTATTACATTTTCATCAATAATAGTGATGTTGTAAAATATGACAAATGTATAATGTATGTTTGTGCTATATTAACCAACAGTAGTATATATTTATATTATATTTACTTTCGTATTTTGTCTTACTGTAGCCCACACTTGATCTTGAATCTATTTTCGTTTGTCTGGCAATTATATGAAGAAGCATACATGAAAGAATTGGCTACTAAAAAATCAAAATCAGAAGTTACCACCCGCTTAAAGAAATCTATCTGCAATGGATCTCTAACACTTTTCTCCTATTGTGTTAGTGTTTGTGCTCAGAGATATTGCAACTTTGTCTATTCCTGAATGTTTTCTTCAATTTGTACATTTCATGATGTTTCATGCCTACTTCTTAATGTATACATACAACCTGTTTGTTTTTGGATGTTTTCCTCTAACTTGTTAATTTCTTGATGTTTCCTTCCAACGTGTCCGTTTATTATGTTTACCTCCAAATTGACCATTTCATGATGTTTCCCTCCAATCTGTGCACTTCACGATCTTTACTTCCAATTTGTCAATTTAGTATTTTCATTTATATATTATTGCATTATTTATGTTCTGATAAAGATCTTGTGTCGAAACGTCAGTATTTTCATCCTTATACTTTTTATTATAGTGATTTCTATTATATCTTGATTAGTAATAATCGGTTTATGTAACTAACATTTACTTATTTATGATCGACTTACTTTTATATTACTTTTTTTGCTGTGTATTCAGTTATCTTGTCATTTCTTTGATCTGATTGACTCTCTATTAGACGATCTTTTAGTCTAATGTTACAAAAAAAACAGAAGTGTATGAAAATTTCCCACAGCATAGCCCTTACCTTTACAATGATGCATGGAGTCGGTTCTCACAAATCCTGGAATGTCGCAATCACACCTGTAGGACCCAGGTAAGTTGATACATGGACCAGGGCATAGTTTCTCAGACTTGAGACACTCATCAATGTCTACAGGAATAAAGTCATTAGAATATATTTTTTAAATGCTTTTGAATAGAACTTCATCTGTTTACAGTGGCGTATTTAGACTTGATAAGGTCCTAGTCGCTTTGACCCAATATGAGATGGAGCAACCAGCTTCACCCCGAAACCTCATTAGTCGCCCCTTACGACCTGCATTGAAGGTAAACAGTGTTGTTATTCTTTGTTCCCATTTCATGCCCCGACAACACACTGGTAGAACACAGTAAAAAACTAGCGAACACAACATGCACCTTATATATACAAAATATTAGCTCTGAAAGTTGAAACTATAAATGTGTCTTCTCTAACATTCAACAAGTAGACACATAATGTATTTTTTATGCGTAGATTACATGGAAAATTTAGAGGACAATAAGGTCAGATATAAAAAAACAAATACACAGTTAAAAACAGCAGGTAATTTTTTTGCGCACCGAAGCATGCAACGTTAGGAAAAGCACAATATTTGCACCTTTAGATCCAACTTACTCAGAGTTTCTCAAACTCATTCCTGTCACCGCCTCCTTTAGTATATATTTTTATAGTTCAACCTCTCTCCTCACGTAAACAGGGCCTTAGACAGATCTTTGGTGAGGGTTATGTTTACTTTTTTTAGTCATTTAATATCAGTTTGTATTAATTTTTTTAACTAATGTTTTAGTCATTTAATATCAGTTTTTGTTAATTTTTTAACTAGTGTTTTATTCATTTAATATCCTTATTTCTATCGCGATTTTTATTGAATTTCTTAACAGTCATTTATTATATCGTTAGTTTTTATGATTTTGTTTAAATTATTTTTGAACATTCACTTAACATATAGTTAGTTTTTATGGGAAAAGGGGGGGGGGGGGTTATGAGGGGGTTTAGACTTTTTATTCCGCCGAAGACGGATGTGTCGGGCTATTGGCGCAAATAAAACGGCGACACAACGCATTTTCATTCTCTGGACTACATCCTGCTGGAAATCTAGTAGGACAATTGTCCTGCTACAAGAGAGATCTGGCGGGAGTTTGAGAATGAACGCTGAAGAAGAAGACTTTTTATACACTCACTTAATATCGCAACCGGCATATCCTCATTGAAGACAATTTTCACACATCAAACAAGTACACCCGTTTTTAGGAGAAAAATGAATGCATTGTTATGCTTCTCTTTCTGCATTAATTCTCCTACTCTCTATTGTAACAGGACAATGATCCTGCTCAAATTTCAGCAGGATTTAGTACAGAGAATGGAAATGCTTTATGTTTCCGTTTTATTTGTCCCAATGACCTGACGGATCCATCTTCGGCGGTGAATGCATATCCCATTATGCACTGGCATCACTACTTGTTGAGGTGTTTCTTCGTTCAGGTTAAGAATAGAAATTATACAAACAATAGTATGATATACGAAAACTCCTCGCCAGACTGTCAGTCTCGCTGCAATAAGCGCTCACATATATGCCTCCAATCTGTCTTCTTTTCAAGAAATACATTAACAAACACATGTTTGAAAGTATAAAACTTTATCCTGTTGAGCGCTACATTGAGTTTACAAATTATTATTTCATTTTTCAAAAGTTTGTAAGCATACATTCACTGTTGTTGAAATGTTTTATATTTTCATTGTTAATACAGTTAAATACTTTTTCCTTTTCAACAGTAGCTTGTCACTAGAATCCGAGTTTCATAAGGTTTCATATTTAAAAAAAAAATTATTCAGTACTGCGTGTTTTCCTGTTAATGAGTGCAGAGAGGTGGAAGTAAATTGCCGATTTGTCATTGCTGTCACTACGACGTGTGCAGTAACAATTTTTATTGGACCTTCGAAAGACAAACATTCTTATCCCAACCGTGGATTGAATCCTGGACCTCAGGGAACTGAGACCAGCGTTCTAGCCACACACACCAGATTGAATGAGGTTTCAGATACTGTTAACTTAACATCAACATAATTACATGGCTTGTTATACAATTAAGAAATACTTTTAATATTTTTTTTTTGCAATTTCTATGTGTTCATTGTACCCTAAAGCTTGCCCCCCCCCCCAACCTTACATCGCTCACCTGTCACTCCCCCCCCCCCCCCCAACAGTTTTCAATTGCTACCTAGGGACCAATTTCGCCCTCTATGAGAATCCCTGATCTGTCGTTTATAGTTTTACGGATGTCACCGACATGCGTCTTTATGTGCTGCAGTTAATCTTATTGCTGGCTAAAAATAGCGGCTCTTAATCCTCGCCGATTGTACGTGATATTAGAACCCACTGCAGTTGAGACGTTTAACTACTGGTTAAACTTAAACTTAAACTTTATGGTATGTCTGTGAGAAAGATGACACTTTGGTGTTAATTCATTGAGGAAATTGAAACGGAACCCGATTGATTTAAGGCATAATTTTCTTCATTCTTAATTAGGAATAAACACCGTGTAACTGGGGGGGGGGGGGGGCATTCCAAGATATGCAGAGATCGATTATCCATCCGTCATCAAGAGTGTGTACGTATCTAAAACAATTGTTGGTTATGTCCACTTCTGATCCTTCCAAAGGACATACTCTCGCCTCTCCCTTCAGCATTCCTATTTCTGTTATTCTCTGAACAGGGACATTGTCAATTTAAGATTTCCCTCTTGTCCATGGAGCACTGGATCAGCAATCAACCAAGATTTCCCTTGTCCATGGACCACTGGATCAGCAACCAACCAAGATTTCTCTTGTCCATGGACCACTGGATCAGCAACCAACCAAGATTTCTCTTGTCCACGGACCGCTGGATCAGCAACCAACCTAGATTTCTCTTTCTGAATTTGTAGTGAGATGGAATTTTGATCGTCAGTGGAAATTGCTGCAACACCTAATTAGTATGTTTCACATATGATTACTAGCCCGGGCATGTTTCACATATGACTACTCGTCCGGGCATGTTTCACATATGACTACTCGTCCGGGCATGTTTCCCATATGACTACTCTCCCGGCATGTTTCACATATGACTACTCGCCCGGGCATGTTTCACATATGACTACTCGCCCGGGCATGTTTCCCATATGACTACTCTCCCGGGCATGTTTCACATATGACTACTTGCCGGGCATGTTTCACATATGACTACTCGCCCGGGCATGTTTCACATATGACTACTCTCCCGGTCATGTTTCACATATGACTACTCGTCTGGGCATGTTTCCCATATGACTACTCTCCCGGCATGTTTCACATATGACTACTTGCCCGGGCATGTTTCACATATGACTACTCTCTCGGGCATGTTTCACATATGACTACTCGCCCGGGCATGTTTCCCATATGACTACTCTCCCGGCATGTTTCACATATGACTACTCGCCCGGGCATGTTTCACATATGACTACTCGCCCGGGCATGTTTCCCATATGACTACTCTCCCGGGCATGTTTCACATATGACTACTTGCCCGGGCATGTTTCACATATGACTACTCGCCCGGGCATGTTTCACATATGACTACTCTCCCGGTCATGTTTCACATATGACTACTCTCTCGGGCATGTTTCCCATATGACTACTCTCCCGGCATGTTTCACATATGACTACTTGCCCGGGCATGTTTCACATATGACTACTCGCCCGGGAATGTTTCACATATGACTACTCGCCCGGGCATGTTTTATGGAAAAAGTGCCTTGTATATTTGCAACAGGCCTCATCTCGACTCTGTTGATAAGATCCAAGGAAAAGACAATGTCAATACGCTTGGAAGCAAGCAGAACTGCAAGAGATGCCAGGATATGGTTTAATAAACTCTTGACCGCCATAGGGTGTCCCTAAAGAATTTTTTATAGCTGTTTACTTCCCTAGGCTAAGGCGGTCCTGTGCTAACTCGCTAGGCATTGGGTGAATAACTAAAAAGACAAAATTAAGAAACTGGAAAACAAGACATGCCGTATCAATACATTTTTCGCAGGTGATGTGTTGTCAGATTGTCCACAAACTGTCCTTATTCGCCTCATACGGCATGCTTGGAAAAATGTCAGTGGTCCTATTCTTTGCATCCTGAACTAGAAGTCCCGTCCTTGGTTGCCACACTGACGACTGTAGACCAAGCGTGGTAGTACATCCATAACTAGCATGATTAACTCAGTTATGTTTCTTACCATCATTATGCCGTTCACTACAGTATTACCCTGCAGTACATCAGCTCTTTCCTTGTAGCTGACTCCCGCATGACTTGGACATATTTGTTAATTTATTTCACGTTAATGAGAAGCACATACGCATATACACAAACTGGGACAACATAAGAACGTCAGCAAACGGACGCACCCGCCACTTAATACGACGTTTGATCCTTGGTAACGGTAATGTCGGGAGCCACGATTAGAGACATTTAACTACTGGTTTAAGTTGTCGTAAAGAAATATGTCTTAGAGAAATGTGTCTTAGAGAAATGTGTCTCAGAGAAATGTGTCTCAGAGAAATGTGTCTTAGAGAAATGTGTCTTAGAGAAATGTGTCTTGGAGAAATGTGTCTCAGAGCAATGTGTCTCAGAGGAATGTGTCTTAGAGAAATGTGTCTTAGAGAAATAGCACTTTGATGGTGAGTCATTGGTGATCAGAAAAATCTAGATCGATCTTACACAATCGCAGACCACAATCCAGTTGGGAATATTTTACTATATATATATATATATATATATATATTTATTTATATATATATATATATATATATATATATATATATATATATATATATATATATAAGTACCTAAATATAGCTGCATTCGTATTGCAGTGAAAAACGACAGTGACACATACCCCTACAATAAACTTAGTCATAAAGCGAAAGTGGGAGTTACATATAACCCCCACGGTAAACTTAGTCACTCCCAGACACTTCACACTGCGTCTTAAACTGTGCACCCTCTTAGTTCAAATTGAAATCTCTCACAGGAAACCCACTTTCAAATTGAATTCAATCATTGTTTTCAAGTGTGCGCAGTAGTACAAGTGTGTGTGTGAGAACTAAAACACGATGTACGCAATCAGTATCTAGAGTAGTGGAAACACTGCTGGTTATGACTACTGCCCGGATTTGTGGCTGAAGGTAAAGTTTGTGTTTCGTACTGCCAAGATGCGAAGTTACATTTCCTTTGCAGGCTATTGTAACGGAACCGTCAAAATAGCAATGGTAACCAACTGAAAATAAACTTTTGCCTAGAAAAATCACACATCAGAACCACACTCAGTTACCGTACTTTTCAATCACTCATCAGAACCACACTCAGTTACCGTACTTTTCAAGCACACATCAGAACCACACTCAGTTACCGTACTTGTCAATCACACATCAGAACCACACGCAGTTACCGTACTTTTCAATCACACATCAGAACCACACTCAGTTACCGTACTTTTCAATTACACATCAGAACCACACTCAGTTACCGTACTTTTCCTACTGTTCATATAAACATATTTAACAGATTAGAAAATGCTTAAAAAAAACACAAAAAAACCACTAACTAAACAGTTCCACCAACATTCTTTGATAGATATGATCATACATGATACACATGATGATATATCATACATGATAGATATGATGATATACCATGTCATGTGACGTTTTCTCTCCAGAATGTTGTCTTCCAGATGAACTCCTTGAACCCCTCTGTTTTTAACCATGCGTCTTGCATTTTCCAACAAGGTATTCATGTTATCTTTAATGTTGTCAGTCCATCATCTTCTTGGTCTGCCCTTTCTCCTTCTTCCGCCCAGGTACTCTTCCCTCCCTTTTAAACATTATAATCAAATGCCGTACCGAATGGCGTTGGCGATCATATTTCTCCATGTACATATATCTCTCATATATGTCAGCATCTCTGTTGGTGTCGTCAATCGAAGCCATTTTGTCAAACTGTCCAATATCTTTTCTCTGGATCATCCTCTTTATTTTTTTCCTTCTATCTTTCCTGTTGTCACTATATTCTCAATAACCTCTTCTTCTCTTTATGTGCCCAATAAATGGTGACTGTCTTTTTCTTATATTATCAATAATGCATCTTTTCACATCCATCATTATTTATCATACATCATACAAGATCGAATTGATGATAAATCATACATGTTAGATATGATGATACATCATACAAGATCGAATTGATGATAAATCATACATGTTAGATATGATGATACATCATACAAGATCGAATTGATGATAAATCATACATGTTAGATATGATGATACATCATACAAGATCGAATTGATGATAAATCATACATTATAGACAGTCGCAAGTCTTGCACAGGGAACCAAACATCTACATCGATTACATGTGTGTACATATATCTACATTGATATTAAATGTGTTCGATCTGATTAGGTAGGACATAATGCGCTATCTTGAAGATATTTTTACACCAACAGGCTGTAAATTTAGAAATCGCTGTAGGGAAACATCTCAGCGGCTAGATAACAGTTTATTGTACTGATGTGATAGCGTATCAAGCAACTTCGACATTTATATTTTTAATAGCAAGTGTCAATATTTTAAATTCGCAATATAGATTAGATTGAATGTGTTAGTCGTTGTCTGAGAAATAATATAAATAACATTGTAATAGTAATATAGGAGAAACCTATGTGTTTTGGTCATATAAAGAGACATAAATGCATGGAAAAATTATTAGCTGAAGGAAGAGTTAGAGACGCCAGGGGAAGAGGGCGCCCAAGACGACGATGTTGCAGTAATATATCAGATTTCTTTAACATGTCTCTATCTGAGGCAGCTCAACTTGCCTTCAGATAATTCATAAGAAAGACCACGTTCTGGACAGAATATGTCACATGATGGTGAATTATAATATCAGACTTGTCAGAGATCAGCATAACATTAAACCAAGGGTAGACACGGCCTAGGCAGCAGGAACAATAGAGGGGAACGTTTGCTAAACTTTGCACAGAAAACAACATGACAGTAATCAATACATTTTTCAAACATCACCCGACCTGAATATACACCTACATGTCACCTAGCGCAAATTAAACAAATGTATTATATTCTAATACAGGGCTATTCAATTGTCGGCCCGCGGGCCAAATCCGGACCAAAGAGGCCTAGTAAGTGGCCCGCGGATCATTGCTTAAGCAGTGAAATAAAGTTATAAAAGAGGCTGGGATTCGGATCTATGGATCGTGATGATCCCCATTTTCTAGATTTTGGCCCCCGAGTAAATATAATTGAATAGCCATGTTCTAATAGAACACAGATGGAAAACAAACATCCTTCAATGCAAGACAGACACTACCAGGCGCAGACTGCGACACTGATCATGAGTTACTCATCGCAAAGTTCAATTCAAAGATTATAAAAACAACAACGAATTCAATCATTTCCAGGTAAGATATCACGTCTGTACCGAAAGAATACAGCATCGAAATTAAAAACAAATTTCAAAAATTACTTCAAATACAAGAATAATACCCTCCAAATGAACCTGAAGCTAAAATAAGTAACAAAAAATATGTCACACAAATAGAGCAAGATGAAGAAAGATGAAGCAAAAAAAAATGCTGAGAAAAGAATATTGCAACTTATTGAACAACTCAATTGTCTAGAGCATTACATGGATATACTGCCCTGGTCATGCTGGGGTCAGAGGAAACAGAAAAAAGTTAAAATGATCCAAGAAAGAAGACAAATTAACAATAGTAGTAAAAATAGAGCAAATTATAGAAGTCTGTCACGAGATATTCAAATAAGAATTATGCAAGACACGCAAATCTACATAAGCAAAATATGCCTTGAAATTGAAGAGCATTAAAACGAAGATAACAGTAAAATGATACTCGGAAATGTAAAACACCTAAGAGACAACACACTTTCAAGCATTATTAAAAGTGCTGAAAGACAAATAAGGAAAGATACTAACAGAAGGGAAATATATCTTACATAGATGGAAGGAATACTGCAGTGAAATGTACAATGACCCAAGTTAAGAAAAAACAAATTTAATAAATGAATATGAAAAATAGCCAGAATTTACAAAGGAAGAAGTAATATACGCAATAGAAAGTTTAAATAAAGGAAAAACCCCCAGGCAACCATGGTTTAACAACATAAATCATACAAGAAGAGGACTTGGCCTGAATCAAAATTTAGCACAAACTCTACTGCAAAATATGAGAAATCGGCACATGGCCGGAGGATAGGAAAAATCATTACATATACCCCTATCCAAAAAATATAATAGGGCAACCTTTATATTTGCTCAAATTACCGAACTATAGACCTTATAAGTCAAGCCAGTAAGATAATAGTAAACATCATAATGCAATAATTAAACTAAAATTAGAGATCGAGATAAACGAAACACAGGCCGGATTCAGATCAGGTAGAGGAACAAGAGATCACATTCTTAACATGAGATTGATCATAGAAAAGTGTAGGGAATTTTCAACTGACCTGCACATGTTCTTTTTAGATTACTCAAACGCGTTCGACCGCGTCCAACACCAGAAACTATGGGAGATAATGAACAGCATGGGTTTCCCAAGACATCTGATTCATCTAATAGAAGAGCTTTTCCAAGATCAAAAGACTGCAGTAACGTTATAGGGCGATCTCTCAGAGTGGTTTGAGGTACCGAGTGGAGTAAGGCAGGGGTGTACATTCTTTCCATACCTGTTCAACCTCTGCGCAGAAATATAATAACGAATGTGAGAGAAGACATACAAAAACTCTGACTACAACACTTTAAACATCGGTGGTTTTGGAATCCCCGAACTACGCTACGCCGACGGCACTATGTTTCTTTAAACAATATAAAAGGATTGGAACAACTAATCAAGAGCACAAAGAAATGCAGCGAATCACAAAATTTATATTTAAGCAAACAAAAAAATATCATGTCAACAGATATAACAACATAACAACTAAAAATCAGAATAGACAATACCGAGATAGAATGTGTGGATACATTTGAATACTTAGGAGCAAACATCAACGGAAGCAGGAGACTGCATGGCATATATGAAACCCCAAAAATTACTTTGTTTAAACAACCCCATAAACTAATTTATTTATTAAACACTACCATATACTAATGTGTTTAAGATAACTAACAAACTAAGTTATTTTTAAAACGCTGCCGACTGATGTGTTTAAATAAACCAACAAACTACTGTGTGAAAATAAACCTATAAACTAATTATGGTAAATAACCCGACAAACTAATTTGTTTAAACAAACCCACAAACTAGTTTTTGCAAATATCACCACAAACTAATTTGTGTAAAGAGCTCCAAAAACTAATTGGTTTAAATACACCCCAACATAATTTTTTACACCACAAACTATTTTATGTTAATCAACCCAAAAACTAATATGTGTAAAAAACCGCAGAAACTAATTTCTGTAAAGAACCCCAGAAACTAGTTTGTATAAAGAGCACCACACACTAATTTTTTTACGTAAAGTCACAAACTAATTTTTTTAACAGCCCCACAAACTAATTAGTGTTAATAAACCGATAAACTAATTTGTGTAAAGAGTCCCAGAAACTAATTTATATAAAGAACCCCAGAAACTAATTTGTGTACAGAACCCCAGAAACTAATTTCTTTAAGCTAATACACGAGTTCATCTCTCTAGAAAATTCTTACGCTTGACGACATCCCGGCGAAATACATCAAAATCATAAGAGCTTTTTCTCCGATACGACTTGCCGTGTGAGAACAGAAAGTGGCTTTTCCAGCTGGCTCCCAGTAACAACGGGAGTAAAACTATGATGTGTTTTGTCCCCAGTATTGTTTTGCATCGCGATTGACTGGGTGATGAGGAAACACACAAACCAAAAACAGCTAGGAATAAAATAGGTAAACAATATCCTGGAAGATCTAACCTTCGCAGATGATACTGCTCTCCTGAGTTCAACAGACCAAGATCTCCAAGAAAAAACAGAAAGACTCACATTTTTACACAACAGATAGGCCTTAAAATAAACACACATAAAACAAAAATTATGAACTTTACCGGCCTGACAGAATCAATTAAACTAGATGATAATATACTAGACATCGTTTCAAATTTCGTAAATTTGGGAAGCAAGATAACAGCAGATGGGGATACCAACTCAGAAATCAAGACTCGCATCGCTCTCGCCTCCAACCCCTTTAACAAACTCTCAAACATCTGGAGATCGAAGATCGCAAGTAAACACATCAAACTGCGACTATTCAATGCAAGTGTGATTCCATCATTGATATATGGATGTGAACGTTGAAATTCTACCGCATTAATGGATAAGAAGTTAGTTGCCTTCGAGAATAGATGCCTCAGAAAAATCACAAATACTAATTGGAAAGACTTCAAATCAAAATAAATACTAAGAGAGGAGGCAAAACAAGAATAAGTGACGAACATCATTAGAAAACGCCGCTGGACATACATCGGCCACATACTTAAAATGAATGATGTCAGAATTCCACGACATGCCTTCATGTGGACACCAGACGGAGAAAGAAAACAGGAAAGTCCAAAAACAACGCTCAGGCAATCATTTATGATTGAATTAAAATCAACAGGCATAAATGCACAAGACCTGCAATCCTTGGCAACTGACCGATAGGCATGGGAAAACTATGACATCCGCCCTATGTAACAAACTTGGCAAAAGAGGAACTGACTGAATGACTGATATCTTTTATAGTTAAAGGGTCCTGTATCTCAAATAGCTTAGGCCCTTATCAAGTCTAAATCCGGCGCTGCACATATCACAAGCAAGTTCAAGGGTATCTTTGTATTACACAATTATTTTTACATTCATTCTATTTATGGCTACAATCAACACATTGACAGAATCACATTTAGGTGATACACGATCCACCTTTTCAAGTCGCAATGTACCCATCTCCCTTAGTTTGTGTCCCCTCAAGTCACATATGCTTCAAGGTTATACTGTCGTTGTGTTAAACCAGGTCGAATTAAGTCGGGTAGAATTTAGCAAACATGGAATTGGTGGTCGTTTTCCAGTCTAGATTATAAGACAAGTTCATACGGGGGAATGTCCATGAATTACGTCCATTTATTAAAGATTATTGCAACCTCACCCCCTCCCCAACATTATCTTACGAAAATGTAAAGACCTCAGGGGACACCCTTCCCCCGGATGTCTATTAAATATTTACTATAGAAGATTATTCGTTACATTTGGTTTACGTTTTCGGTTTACGACAGAATGTCCTTCATAATGTTATGTTTAGAAAAGAGGTTCCACCATTATAATTAGGTTAGGTTTACAACAGAATGTCCTTCATAGGTTTATGTTTACGAAAGAAAGTCCTTCATTATGTTTCCGTTCTGTTTACGACTAAAGGTCCTTCATTCCATTTACGATAGGCGGCCCTTCATTATGTTACGTTTACGACTGAAGGTCCTTCATTATGTTTGTTCTGATTCTTCACTTTATTTAGTTTCTATTTACGACAGCATGTTCTTAACTGTCTTTATTATCTATTTACTACGTTAGTTCTGAACTATGTGGGGTTTTTTTTTCTACTTACGTCAGTTTGAGAAGAGGTCGGTTGGTTATATTACACCGTGGTTTCAATAATTCAAACATTCTGTCTCTTATTGCAGGCTGATTCAGTTTGTAGAAAATCTCCACAATACTGACACAAATAATCAACAAAGCCTTCATTGCAGCTTCTCCGCAAAACAAGTTAGTTAGTCGTTGGATCATCGTCACTGCAATCCGGACAAGTCCACAGGTGTTCAGATCTTTCCTTGGGTGTATTCACCATTGCACGTTGACTGATGGGTCCCAGTACGCTGTAGATTGACCATCATTCTTTCTAACCCACGAAACCGTTTCTTTCTAAGGACACCACATTTCAAACCAAGCTCCCTAATTCTAGTCATGGAAACAGTTATCGTCATTGGTACAGTCATTTGTTCGTGCGATTCCCCGTAGGACGTTCAAAATGTCTGCTCGATCCATCACTCCCCCAACCGCCGTAGTAGCCGCGTGTGCGGCCAACTTATCTACTCTTTCATTACCCCGGACTCCCGCATGTTCCGACACACATGAATTCTTCAATGCATCCAGCCACTGTTCCCGAATGTACCTAGCATGAACTTTCACAATCATGATCATGAAGTAATGGAGTTTACAGCATCCGCAAAATAAATCACGGGGAACCTAAGATGGCCTAAAACAAACCGCACTATACATCAACATATTGGACTGAATATTTAACTATTGATAAAAAAAGAGAAGATGTGCAGTAGCATAAATGCGTCATCAGTTGTTGTGTAGTAGCATAGAAGCATCATCAGTTGTAGTGTAGTAATAGTTTAGACACATCATAATTTGTAGTCTTGTATCATGAACCCAAGATGATCTAAAATAAACCTATCTATACAAATAAATATTAGATGATGTTTAACAATACAAAATCACAATCCCGCAGTCGTTATCTTCGATAACAGTACCATGTTGTTCCGGCAGGCCGACGTTCTGCTTGAACTTGTTACGGGCACGGCGTTGGTGGGCGGAACAACAAAGAAACCTATCGTAAGGGCCAGAGTTGTGCCCTGATGTCGACGTCTGTTTCGGCGGAATTAGACTCGAATCACCATCGAGTCGAATGGCTACTGGAACAGAGGGCGTAGCACTTATGGGAATGCCCCACGTGTTGTTTCTAATCAAGAATCAAGCCTCAAGATCAATATTAGATATTGTTTAACAATACAAAATCAAAATTAGATGATGTGTAACAATTGATAGCAGAAGAAGAATCAACACAGGACTCCAAAACTAGAATTTCTTCAAATCTCAACTTTATTCCATGAATTTAGATATAAAAAATATTCTACATTTACAAATAATTTTCTAACAAAAATATGGAGAGGGAACATCTTTTCCATAACTTTATGTTTATAACTGACAAAATCCAAGTAAAAGTATATATAATAACAAAATGGCGAATCATACATAGTATATAAATTTGCATCGCAAAGATAATATAACAAATCGTTTATGACATGATAAAATATAACCACCACCTCAAATATGCTGGTAAGCAAAGTTCAATGTATAAAAACATTAGGCTGTGTTTTTAGTAAGAGTTTATTGTACCTGTGCAATGTGAACGTAACAAAGTAGCTACAGTTTGTTTAATGTTTTTCTCATTGCATAAGCCTATATTCTCATAAGCCTGATTTGACATGCTTAAGCAGTGTGGATGAGTGGAAAGATGTGCTTCTTGAATATCAATGGTACCTGGTTCTATACGAATGTGTACGTCTTATTTTACCAAAAATAATCTCACCAGTAGAGCTTGAGTCTATTACAAAGTATCTGAATTAGAAATATTGATAATATAAAGTATATGTTGCAGAAAGTCTACATTACACAGACAGCAAGTGTATGGTAATGTAATTGGTATATACGATGTACATGTTGCAGAAAATCTACATTACACAGACAGCAAGTGTATGGTAATGTAATTGGTATATTTGATGTACATGTTGCAGAAAATCTACATTACACAGACAGCAAGTGTATGGTAATGTAATTGGTATATTTGATGTACATGTTGCAGAAAATCTACAGTACACAGATATCATGTGTAATGTGGTGTAGTTGGTAGATTTGATAAATTGGGCATTGTCACCTTGAGAAAGACTTTTTCAAGCATATAATCAATAGTAAAAGATGTGTTAAGGTAACGGTAATATAAGTTATGAACCATTGCGATAGCACACGGCTTCCTATTAAGTTCTGAGGTGCATAGTCAGTGAATGACAAGAAACCGCTTCACTAGCGTTCCCTAACACGCTTGCTCAGTGGCGATAACGACGTTTCTTGACCTTCACTGGGCATGAGCCACAGCACCATAATTCCTGGATGAACCACTAGAATAATTGATATTTCGAGCCACGAATAACGAGTACGCTGACAACCTCCGTCTGCTGGTCAGCGGGCTAATGACGTATTACAATATTACGGATCCCAAAAGCCCCATCAGAGTTATAGGTTAAATAAAAACAGTATAAAAATCTGGCCAAAATTTCCCTTCTTTTCTCATCCATTCTTCTGACTGGATTATTTATTCTAGGACGGCTTCTAAATATTCTAAAGATTTTCTTTAACCACTACTTCACCTTCCACACTCAACTGTTTCTTACACAATATCTCTAGAGCTTGAGTGGTGTATCATTACATGTATAAATCCATTAAGCGTGTCCCAGTCCACTACTGCATATGCAAGACGCACAGGGCATATAATGGATGTCCTATATTTTTCGACCTCATTCTAAATTTAATTAACTTTCTAAGATAAACTTACTTCTGCTTAACGTACCAGTGCAATCCCTTTATAACGCATCCTGTTATTACACATATCCATATTTAACAACATTTTCAAAATCCCCAATAATATGTATTCTTTATTATATTATTTTGAGTTATTTATACCTTATTTCTGTTATTGCATACATATTTTATGGATCCAGACCAAGTTGTTATAATGGGATTTTACTATGTATGTCAGAGGTGCTTGGTTCGATACACATTTCTTCTACCTGCTATGTGTTTTTCTTTTAAAGTTGAAAAAATTAAACTTGAATCTACTACAAAATATCTAAATCAAAAATATTGACAATATAAAGTAATTTTACAGATTTGGTGCTGGTTCAACGGAGTGGTTCAATTCCCATTGGTCTTAAGAATTTTTCATTTATCCTCTTACATCCTGCCTGAATTTACTTGTATAAAGGAATTTTAACATTAAGTCTTCGTCATACACAGATCAATATATTTCAATACAAAAACAAATTGTAATTTTTAAAATTATTGTTTAGACCAGACCATTCATTAATCAATGTTGACAATTCCAAGACTACTCTGGCTGCATTACGTTAATTGTACCACAAGCATTATAACATTAGCACGTACCATGCAAGCAGATAGAGGTAAACAGATGGGAAGAAAGATAATGCTAGAAATATAACGAGAAACAAATATTAAAGAAATAAATATCTGGAAAGATTTACTAATATTTGAAATGGCACACATCTATGTAGATAATGATCTGTGGATAAACATCTTTGAGTAATCATGCTGAAACTGGATGATAATGCTAGAATAAAAATGTATCATATCTCAATTATAAATGTTATATTTACTAAACATAGTGTTTATAATGAATGTTTGTTTTCAATTCAATACTAATGACAGTTTGGGTGTAGGCTCATAACGTTTCACCAATGGAAAAAAAAACATTGCCTTGTCTCAATTTTTTTAAACTTTTATCTTCTGTCGCACTTATTCGCCCGCTGCCTTACGGGTTAGCACGGGAGTTCCATAGGCTAAGGGAGTAAAACCGTACAAAAGATATGTATGGATACCCTAAATCAGTCCATAGTGTATTAAACAATATTTTGTCATCTCATGCAGTTTTGTTTGCTTTCCAGCTATTTGAGTTGCCTTTTCTTTAGAAATAATCAACAACGCCGAGATTAGTGCAAAACGGCAAGGCACTTTCTCCATAAAACCTGAACGGGCAAGCAGTCATCTATGTAATTTTGAGTGTTCCTTAGTCTATTTCTAATTATATACTTGTTGAGCTTCCTCTTCGTCTGTAAAGATGCAAAGTATCATCATTTTACGATTAACACACACACACACACACACAAATTCCTACACATTATTACCTATGAAACCTATTGTTCATTTTTTCCTGTGTCAAAATTCTTCATTATTTCATGTCTAAATTAGAATGTAAAAATGTGTTACAAGAATTGTGTGTATCCTAATGTGTTTGTATAATACTTCTGGTGTAAATTTGGAAATGTAATTGTTAAATTAATAGTAGTGATTTAATTGTATTGATGTTGTAATAGCGGTTCATACAAATGGCATTTTTGGATCAATTCTCACTAAAAACGTTACATTTAGAATGTCTGACGTGTCGTTCAAGATCACGACCCCAAGTAAAAGTGGCCGAACAGCGATTGCAGACAAACGGCTGAGCTGTGGGGTGTCTGGTAGTACGGTGATATTTTAAGTCATCCCCTCGGAAAAATGCCATCTGACACAAGTCACATTTATATGGGCGTTCTCCTGTGTGATATCGAACATGTCTATCTCGATTTGGCCGAGCCGTGAAACTTTTTTTACAATGTTCACACATGTAACGCTTATGGAGTTCAACGCTGTGATTCTCAAGCTCAATAAATGAGCCGAACTGTTCTTTGCAGATATCGCAGCTGTGACTCTTCATAGCTTCAATGTTTGTTTTGGCATCATCAGACTGAAAACGGCAATCCAAGGCCGAGTTTGAAAGATCTATCTGGGGCAATAGGTTTTCAGACTTGACGACGGTCGGAATGTGACATCCCAAAATCGTTCCCGAAGTTGAGTCCTCACCAGTGACCTCGACGTTGTCCGTACACACCTGTTGTCCCACAAAACTTTCAATCTCTTCCTTGTATGTTGGTATTAAGTCTGACGATGTTTTCAAAAATTGAAGCTTTCTTGTACTGATGTCCTTCTCTCTAACAACTATTCCCTTTCTATCGCCACTAATTGACGAAAGTATTGATTTTATCGGTGTTCTGTGCCCTATCGATCTACTTCCTCTTGCAGTAAGAAATTTGACGGCAAGGTCAGCAATTTTGTCCTTATAGTAAGGACTAAAACGTACTAGAGTTTTATATTTTCCATTAAGAATAGGGCGTTGGACACTTTTTTGGTCAGCCAAATCATCAGGTACATCTGATATTATTTGTGTTCTTTCCAAATTTCTTGAACGGCTTAGAAATTTTACTCCAGATAATAAACGGCTTTTTGTGTTGATTGCATCAACGATTCCTTCTTTTTGAATTTGTGATAAACGACTTCTAGAAATACCTTGATCGCAAGTAAGTTGTTCATCTCTAAAGGCAAACGTGTTCCGATTTTCCACATGCATTTCGGCATTCATTGATTGGCTTGATTGTAACTCTCCCTCCTTATGTCCGTACACCTGGCTCAGAGCCACAGATTCAGTATTGACGACGCCATTTCTGGGGAAGTTCTGTACTGGTGTATCTGTTTGTCTGAAAGTAGTGTTGCAGATTCCATTGTTTAAACTCTCTTTGCTAACTGTTTTGCTGGGAGGTTTCTTCATGCTCAGGTCCAATAGCTGTCCACAAAATTCATCATCATCCTCGCTTTTCTGAGATCCTGTGAGTTTTATATATGTTTCTGAAACAGATGATAGATTTCTAGACACGTCAGCAGAGCTCAACGATAGACAATCGCTGGAAATACCATTCTCTGTAATTCTATTTGGAGAATATGGCGGGGAATGATCACTGTTGGTATCAGAACAAACCTGGTCTGTGTTATGCATCGTTTCCTCGTGTTCCGTTGCATGTTCCTGTAGAAGGGTCTTATTTCTAAATTGCATCTTGCAAATTGTGCACTTGTATGCGTTTCCATCAGCGTGTGAGTACTCGTGTCGAACGTATTGATCATAGGTTGCCAACTCAACATCACAAAAACAGCAAACATACGTGCTGAAGTCAGGGATATTTCTATGTTTTTTAATATGGCTCGTGTATTGGAAAGGGTCAGAAAAGTAAGCGTTGCATGATTTACACGAGAACAGTTTTTGACTGTGCACAAGACTGTGTTTTAGTCTCATCAAATTATTTGTGCCAATGTATGGGCAGGTGGAGCACGAAAACAGCTGCAATTCTGGATGCGATCTTTTGTGATCGTTGAAGGCGTCCTCATGGTTGAAACTCTCTCCACACTGAGGGCATACGTGTGTAAGGCGTGATCTATGCGCTCTGGTCATGTGATTCTTAACGCCTGCTCGATCATTGTATGACTTTTTACACACTGAGCATCTGTATGGTTTGTTGTAATTATGGCGCAATGTATGACCTTTAAGGTCATCTCGTCGAAAGAAGGATTTTGGACACTGAGAGCAATGGAAGGGTTTTTGTCCTGTGTGGCGTCTGACGTGGCGTTTCAGGTTGTTCTTTGCAGTAAACGTTCTACAGCAGTACATGCAACAATATAGATCATGCTTCTCTTGGACATGCGACGATACTGACATGATGTCCGGTACAACGGTCAAACATTGTTTGCAGCTGAATCCTTCAGAGTGTATGGACATTATGCTTTGTGGATGAGGAATTACTGGCTGACCATCTAAAAGGTGCTTGATTTTTCCAGAATATTTAATTCTGACATCAGCAACAATAGTGTCGGAGTTTAAGCTAGAGATAGTAGCTTCTGCATCATCAATTACTTTATGTTTGTCTTCTTCTATGGGTGATTGTTTTGATCTTTCTTTAAGGACGCTTTTGTCAACAGGCATATAGAACTTGCAGCATTGTTCATTTATGTTCTCATTTTCAGCCTCACTGCTATGTTCTAAATTTACATCCCCATTCTCTTTCGGATTTTCATCAATTATTAATCGATGTTCCGACTCTTCATCACTGCCATCATCAGAATCATCCATTTCATCACTGTCCCCTGAAGTGGATAAATAACAATCAAGCTTATTTTGGCTACAATCACTTGCTGGGCTCACAGCTGGAATGTAAGCGATGTCTTTACCGTTAAATCCTTTACAGAAATATTTGTTGAGGCCTTCATCTACGGAGTTGGTCTTCTTGGAGACATCATTTGTAGTTTTAGAACTGTTGTTACGGCTGTTTTCAATGCAATTGTCGCTACCTCTACAAATGATTTTATCCTGTTCTAAGTATCGCATAGTGGTAGTGATTTCATCTCCTAGCTGTGGTGATGAGGATTTAGATTTAGTGTCATAAACTGAACTGCGATTTTGCAGAGCACTGGGCATGTCGACGTCGAGTTTGGAATTCCCTGAACAGAATTCGTGTTGAAAATTCTGTGTTACACTGTCGTATGAAGGACTTAATGTGTGACTATCTTGTGAGGGGCTTCGTATGTTGCTATCTTGTGAGGGGCTTCGTGTGTTGCTATCTTGTGAGGGGCTTCGTATGTTGCTATCTTGTGAGGGGCTTCGTGTGTTGCTATCTTGTGTTGGGCTTAGCATTTGCATGCGGTATGGAGAACCAGAAAATGAACTATCCGTGTGATATCCCGAAGAGGTTTGCAAGCTGCTATCAGATCCTGCAGGACTATGACATGTTTCTCTGTTGTAGTCATAACTCGGTGAACAAGAACTCAATGTTTTATCACAAGGTAAACACAATGAAGACAAATCCCGCTCTTTAATCTTAACGTTCAGGTTCCTTTCTAGTAAAGGATCCACCACATGCGTAGGGCTGCAAGGTTTCGGGAACGCTTTATTCAAGTCAACAACAATTGGAGGTTCATTGGTAGACAGTGACACGCAAAGTGTGCCTTGTATCCTGGAGATAGATTTTCCAGTCAGAATTTTTTCAATCAGAGTAAAGACGGAATTTTCGAGAAAGTTGGTTATACCTTCTCTAGAAAATTGTATATCTGAAAGTTTTTTTTTAATATACATATCACTGACATCTGAGTCGCACAGACCGTCACGTTGAGTCGTCATGAGTGCTTGATAACAAGATTTGGGTCTTATTTCAGCAACGAAATCTGTCTTTTGCTTTGCAGACAAACAACATCTTGATGGCAATAGCCTTGGTTTGATTTCTGAAACAAAGTCCATCATTGTATGTCAGATGGATGTTCAGCAGAGAATATTAAATGTAATTTTAGATCATTACGTTTTTAGATTGTATCTAGAAAAATCTATAGGGTCTGATGGTGCGTTCATGTGCAATGTTATCGATTAAAGAAATGTTTTGCTTTGTTGATCATGTACGCTTTACTAGATATAAATGTTTTAATTTTGTTTTGGTCAATGCATAAATTCAGTGTTTTGTGAAGTTAGTTAATTTTTGTCTTTATATGATTCAGTCTGTTCTGTGAGGTTTAACTGTCTTTCTTTGAATAATTCAGTCTGTTTTTCAAAATATAACTGTATTTATTTTTTTATAATTCAATGTTTTACAAATTGTAAACCTTTTGATTTCGTGTTATTTCTTAGGGTAAATGTACAGGGAACAGGAGGAAAATATATTTTAACAATTCACTTTGTAAAAATAACAAGTATGAAAATACAGCAAAAGTATGCAAGTAAATATTCAATAAGCCAGAAACTATAAGTGTATATAGTTAGTATGAAGATGTAGAAACACAATAAAAAACAATGAGCAAATGTGACATTAATTCAAGTTGAGAACATTGATCAATTTGTTCACAGATAGGAGCAACAATATCCACAGAAGACAAGACTTCACACTTGGAAAACTGGACCCAGTATCAGGTCATAGATTTTGTCAATATAATTATTTTACTGTTGAGTGTTTGAATTTCTATCTTGTTTTCATTTAAGTCTCCTGGAGAAAGCAACTCCAAACTGTATGTCTTAATTTGTCTGTTATATCAACAAACAGCGGTGTGATAGTCTTTTCTGACAATACTTTTCTAATTGTAAGTAACGTGGCTTGGTGTTGATTTAACTGTGAATGTTGACTTGGTGTTGATTTAACTGTGAATGTTGACTTGGCGTTGATTTTACTGCACTGTCAATAGAATATCTTTGATGTATTGTGTCTGAACAGCTCCCAAGGTTTGGAAAACACGACACACAACTTGGATGTTCTTGAATTTGTCTCTTACAAGCTGCTTGATTTATCAGTTGACTTCACAAAATAGTGTATCTGTAGGCAAGTAAAATAGAAAAATAAACTGCTTCCATTAATGTTCTATTGCCTTATGTTGATTGTGAATGTACTTTCAATCACAGAAAAAATTACTAGTATCCACAAATTGATTGTTTCTCATCTGTTGGGCATATGTCTTTGTTGGAAATACAACGAATAAGAGAATGTCTGTAACATAAGAGACCAGTAACGTGTTGTTGATAACACTTTCTTTTCCTTGCTTGTCTTTTGTTCTCTTGTCAATTATCGTTGATTGAACCTGCAAGAAAGAATATTTTAACGTGTTACTAAAATATTTTAACTCGTTACTAAAATATTTTAACTTCTTACTAAATTATTGTAACTTGTTACTAAAAAAGTTTAACTTGTTACTAAAATATATGTTAAGATTGTTTAACTAATCTTTTGATACTAAATTGTAATGGATCATAAGGATTATGATTAATGACTATGTAAATGGATAACAATAAGGATTATTTGTGTTACAATGCTAACAGTTAACATTAAGGATTATTTGTGTTATAATGCTAACAGTTAACATTAAGGATTATTTGTGTTATAATGCTAACAGTTAACATTAAGGATTATTTGTGTTATAATGCTAACAGTTAACATTAAGGATTATTTGTTATAATGCTAACAGTTAACATTATATAAATGAAGATATTGCTAGTGGGGTCGTGAATATGTTATGATAATTACGTTGGTTATCATGATGCAGAGGAAGAGGTCACCCAAGACGTTGATGGACAAATGATTTATCTGACTGTTTAAACATGTCCCTGAAAGAGGCAGGTCAACTCGCCCAAGATAGCGAGGTGTTCAGAAGGTCAAAACAGAAGACTACGTTCTGGAAAGAATATGTCACACGATGATGAAGATAATTATGATGAAGATAACAATTGATAAAGTATCAAATACTACGCTGTTGCGCTTTAAAACCTGCACAGTATAGTAAAATTATGCAGTAATTAGGAATTTCAGCAAGGAAAAGCTGGGTAATGATAATTACAGTAATTTGACAAAAACAATAAATTATGCAGCGGAAAATAATAGATATAAATAATAAAACTATCAGATGATATCCAACAATTGGGAGTGCCACAGTAACAAAAGTAAGAAGCGATAGCCACTACGATATCCAACAATTGGGAGTGCCACAGTAACAAAAGTAAGAAGCGATAGCCACTACGATATCCAACAATTGGGAGTGCCACAGTAACAAAAGTAAGAAGCGATAGCCACTACGATATCCAACAATTGGGAGTGCCACAGTAACAAAAGTAAGAAGCGATAGCCACTACGATATCCAACAATTGGTAGTGCCACAGTAACAAAAGTAAGAAGCGATAGCCACTACGATATCCAACAATTGGGAGTGCCACAGTAACAAAAGTAAGAAGCGATAGCCACTACGATACCCCACAATTGGGAGTGCCACAGTAACAAAAGTAAGAAGCGATAGCCACTACGATATCCAACAATTGGGAGTGCCACAGCAACAAAAGTAAGAAGCGATAGCCACTACGATAAATTATTAGTCTCACTGATTAGTAACATAATTAATAACGTTAACAGACAAATAATGTCCAATGAGAAATAACAAACACACAAAGAAACAAGAACATTTTCTAAGTTAGTCCAATAGGGAGATTTATAAAGAAATATACAACAACCAAATAGAAACAAACACCAACCAGATATAAACACAAATATCAATGAAAAAACGTCTAAAAACCCTACCATGTTGTTATTTTAAATCTGTTCTAATGCAGTGACTTAACTAAAACAACACTTTATTATAATGTCAGAAATCTGACAGGAACAACATCATTATAAAACCAGACACTCAAACACAAAATATAATTCTCAAAATACAAACATAATTCCATAATCAAAATCAGCGTGGCGATGAAACGATCTTCCGAGGTTCCCATATAGATTGAATCTAAGTCTAACCAAAACAAAATTCATCTTTAAATATGTCGGCACTATCTGTGGTGTGATTATGAAATGATTACATAATTTCCAATTTAACAGCAAGGAGTTTTGGGAGCACTATTTTTACATTGAAAGTAGGAAGTATAAATTGTTGATGTCATTAAACTAGAATATGTAGCCGGTGACACGTATGTAGTAGGTTACACTAGATATTTGTAGCACGTGAGACAAAGTGTAGTAGATGGAATTAATCAGCATCTCTTCAAGTACCACTATCTGGAACATTTATTGTTATTATTCACATCCTGGTACATTGGGTTTCCTTCGACTATTTTTAGTCACTGTTAGTTACATTAGACAGTGACTATTATACCAAGAGTGTCGTCAGATAGAAGACCCGTTCGTTGAATTAATTTGGCCTTCATTTGTTCCATTTCCTCATTATTCTCGTGTTTTCCGTTGGTCATTATCTGTATAACTGGAATATTTGTATAGGGGAATAACAACTACCCAGATTACCAAGCAGCAATAATATTATCACTCCTTTATGCCTGTGAAACATGGACAATATATTCTAGACATGCTAGAAGACAACCACTTCCACCTAAGCTGCCTTCGTAAGTCTGTCAACATCCATTGGTGGGATAAAATACCAGACAGTGAAGAAATGATGAAATTTAAGTATGTAAGCATACATATAATGTTGATGAAATTCATTGGAGAATCTTGCACAAGACATATCCGATTGGCGTGCAGAATCATGTGTTGCGCAGCTGCAGAGAGCCTCAGACATCATGCTGCGCAATAAAAACACACTAAAAGAAAGGCAAGACCTGTTCAATGTCCCACAGACTCCTCTCACACATGATCAGTGTTGTAAACAATTCCAAGATCGCACAGGACTGTCTAGTCACAGTCGGGCTAGCCACATACATCATCATCTCAGTTGAGCTGAATGGTAATCGTCGACTCCGACGGAGGAAAAAAAAAAACAACCAGGAATTCCGTGCCAAAATAGCCAAGGCGACTCCAAGTATATAAATAGTGACCAACAGAATTGACAACAATACTCGAAAAAGTCCCTCGAGAATATAGTCCTGTTGACTCACTAGATGTACATTCTAAAAGGCCTTATCTGACATTCCCCCGAGGTTTTCGTAGAATGTTGACACAAGGCGTAACCGATTTTCAACATTAGACATGTGGGCTCATTTGAAAACAGCCGAAATACATTTGCTTAGAATATCACTCTGCAATCTCTAACGGAAATCCTCTGGTATCACAAAATAACTCACTTATAAACAAGACGCCATAGTCTATTCTCTAGACCTTGATCAGTAGTTCAAAACTACACTTTTTCAACGTTTCGGCCAAAAGGCATTTGTAATATTAATTGTCTTACTGACCCTCAGTTTTTTTTTTGTATCATGTCTTTATAAAGGCTTTTTTGTCGCAGCTTCTTGTATTTTTTATTAAATGTCATGTATATTTTTAGTATGATCAAATTTTTATGAGCTGCAGAGTCCGGTTATATCACGGTGAAGGTATTTGCCCCTCGGTTTATTCACTTTGTGACCCGGACATCCGAGGCCCAGAACATCCTGCTAAATGTTTATAATATTTAAATTTGTTTGAATCCATTTAAAATTAAGTCAAAAATAGGTCACCTATTCACATTAATTATTAAAAATGTAATACTTTAACTCTATAAGCGTGAAAACTTAACGAAAAATACAATCTAATCTATTTTTTTTAAACCAATGACATTCAGCATAAGTAAGCCTGAATGGTATTAAGGAGGATTGGTTACTCTTTCCGGACCAATCGCCAGTATACTGGCTTCATACTATGGGTCTACAGGACCAATCGCCAGTATACTGGCTTTGATTTGATATTTGATTACTTCACAAGGCTAACTCTAACCTTGTGAAGTAATCACATACCATCAATGTACTTATATATTCATATTCTGTATCCATTCCCCTTTCCAATGATATATTACACATACACTATTTATCAATATTAGTATGTCAAGTGATACAATAAAAAACACATATAAGGAAATTTTATAAAATTAATTTGGTCCAAACCTAAACCTAATCAAGTCCTGAAAGAGTTTAATCTGCTTTGTTACAAAGACAACTTTAAAAAAAATAGTTTTACATGTTAAATTATTTGTAAGCGACTATTTCAACACTGTTGGATAAATTAACAATTATGTGCTTGCTTATGTACGACATTTACATCCTGTTGTGAAGAAGGTGTGTGTGTTTGGTGATTGTTGTTACAGACGGTACCTAGATCCGGGTTGGTTAGTTGAATGCCAAAGGTATAACTCAAATAGAAACACTAAAGTATGTCACGAGGACAGATAGGAAGAATTTAGACGTTAGGCAAACAGTAGGACAAAAGTATAGTTTTGACATGATGCTTAAAAAGAAAAGACACAACATAAAAATAAATATAAAACAAGGATGATGATTAATCAAGAGTTTTGTTTTAGTTGGTTTTTTTTTGGGGGGGGGGATATATTTTTTTTGCTGAGTGTATTTTCTCCTGTTGAGCATATCCTGGTTGGGATTTTTTTAACACTTGTGAGTTCATTGTTCCTCTTTCAATTTTCTATACGTCCATGCCACGTTGACATGTAGACATAATTGTTTAAAACAATTGGGGTATATGAATTCTCAAAGTGTAGCACATATCCCCCATCTTTAGTCTGAATAGGTGCTCAGAAAAATAAATGTAAAAAAGGGAAGTCGGGGGCACGGGGGGGGGTGTCATATGACTATCTGAAATTATTTGGACAATGCCCATATCTGTTATCTTATACAGATGTCCTGTATTTTGGTACAGATATTCAGTAGATGTCCAATGCCAGACCTGGACCCTGACAGAGAAACTAGAAACAAAAATATCGCCGTATTTGAAATGAAGTGTCCGAGAAAATCAGTGTGGGTAACAATGAGAGAGAATAAACAATGAGAGAGAATATACAATGAGTGAGAATAAACAATGAGAGAGAATAAACAATGAGAGAGAATAAACAATGAGAGAGAATAAACAATGAGAGAGAATAAACAATGAGATAGAATAAACAATGAGAGAGAATAAACAATGAGAGAGAATATACAATGAGTGAGAATAAACAATGAGAGAGAATATACAATGAGTGAGAATAAACAATGAGAGAGAATATACAATGAGTGAGAATAAACAATGAGAGAGAACAAACAATGAGAGAGAATAAACAATGACACCATAAGAAATCTGATGAAAACAATATCATGCAAAAATACTGAGACACACAAAATGATCAAATGGTTCGGCCACCTAATCAGAATGGAATCAGATCGCATTCCATCGATAGTCTTCAATAAAAGATCATCTGAAAAGAGAAACAGGGTGAAGACACAGACGAAGATGGATAGATGACATCAGAGAAATACTAGAACACCATGGCTGCACTATGGCAGCGGTATCACAGTTAGCTAAGAAACGAAGACTTCGATTCCTCATGACGTCTAGCGGATATTTATTTGCACGAATGGCCCGACACATCCGTCTTAATTTTACTCGTTATATAAATGTATATACAACTAAGATGTATTCTGCATCATATTCAGTGCAGCGTTGACGGCACACCTTCAACTGTGATAAAATCTTCAAACTAGTACAAGCTAACTGGAACTGGATTACACCTTCCTCCCCGCCATCTTTCAAACTACCACCATCACATACATTAGCTTTACAATATCCTGTATTCAAACTCGAGCCGTTATTGCTTAGCGGTTAACATCCGTACTAGTTAGGCGGGCCGCAACTTAGGGTGGCCAGTGTCAATTTAAGCAGAGTTGATAGTGAGCTAGAATAACGCGCCAGGTTTGAAACCCCGTTGGGACAAAACACAAATCCGGGTCGTGATTTCCCGACTGACACGACCGGTCCTTGAAGTCGACCCAGCTGTACATGGGTACCTGATGAAAACGTTGGGGAAGGTAAACACAGCATGAAATGGAACTGGCCACCCCACTAAAAAGTTACTGCGGTCTAGTACATGAAGAGCAGTCTTCATCTCCGACCGTAGCATGCTGCTAAGGGACCTACCTTCACCTAGGATAAATCAGTCTAAAGAAATAAGTATCAGAACTTCTATGAAAGATAAATGGAGGTAGCTCTGGCAATATTTTCCTCAGTTCTGCTTCTAACAGCGAGACATATGGTTCTAAAACAAACTGATTTGCGGAAAACGATAAACTTGCTTGAAAATATGGACTACCTCAAAGTTTTTTGTTCTTTTTTTAAATTGGACACGATTGTACTCATGAGAAAGGGATATACAACACTTCAGGATGCCCTAACAGGTCACTGGCGATGGAAGCGGGAACACTGAAAAAATCTATAGAGATCGATAAATCAATCAAAAAGCACCAAGAAAAAGCACCAAGACAAAGACTGAACTTAATTGTTACTATGTAAGTACAGAAGGTAGGGGGGGGGGGAGTCACCGAGAAAAAAACTGGCCCGAACCATATCAAAGGGTCACAAATGTGTGAGAACAGTTAATCTGTTATACATAGTCTATATTACTGACTCACATTTTTGGCGCAACAGATAGGCCTTCAAATAACCATACATAATACGAAAATCATGAACTTTACCGGTCTGACAGAATCAATTAAACTAGATGATAATATACTAGACAACGTTTCAAATTTCGTATATTTGGGAAACAAGATAACAACAGACGGGGATATCAACTCAGAAATCAAGACTCGACTCGCTCTCGCCTCCAACGCCGTTATCAAACTCTCAAACATCTGGAGATCGAAGATGGCAAGTAAACACATCAAACTGCGAATATTCAATGCAAGTGTGATTCCATCATTGATATATGGATGTGAAAGTTGGAAATCTACCGCATTAAGGGATAAGAAGTGAGTTGCCTTCGAAAATAGATGCATCAGAAAAATCACAAATACTGATTGGAAAGATATCAAATTAAAGGACATACTAAGAGAGGAGACAAAACAAGAATGTGTGACCAACATGTCAGAAAACGACACTGGACATACATCAGCAACGTACTTAACATGACGGAACACAGAATTCCACGACAAGCCTTCATGTGGACACCAGACGGGGAAAGAAGACAGGGATGACCAAAAACAACGCTCAGAAAAACTGTTATGAATGAATTAAAATCAACAGGCATAAATGCTCAAGATCTGCAATCCTTGGCAAATTGCCAACAGGCATGGAGAACTATGACATTCTCCCTATGTGCCAAACTTGGCAAAAGAGGAACTGACTGACATTACTTCTCTTATTATGCGTATTCTATATTACTTTTCTTATTATATGTAGTCTATATTACTTCTCTTATTATACGTTTGTCTATATTAGTTTTCTCATTATACGTTTGTCTATATTAGTTTTCTCATTATAGGTAGTTTATATTACTTCTATTATTATAGCAATCTATATTACTTCTCTCATTATACGTTTGTCTATAGTATTTCTTTAATTATAGGTTTGTCTTTAGTACTTCTCTTATTATATGTAGTCTATATTACTTTTCTTATGGATGTACAATATTTATTGTACCATATTCAGATCCGTATATATAACAATGGTACAAGATATGTGGAGAGTTCTAGCAAACCTTGGATAAACATTGGTAAAAGGTAATGGGAGAATTCTAAGCAAACCTTGGATAAACATTGGTAAAAGGTAATGGGAGAGTTCTAGCAAACCTTGGATAAACATTGGTAAAAGTTAATGGGAGAATTCTAGCAAACCTTGTATAAACAATGGTAAGAGGTATGTGGAGAGTTCTAGCAAACCTTGGATAAACATTGGTAAAAGGTAATGGGAGAATTCTAGCAAACCTTGGATAAACATTGGTAAAAGGTAATGGAAGAGTTCTAGCAAACCTTGGATAAACATTGGTAAAAGGTAATGGGAGAGTTCTAGCAAACCTTGGATAGACATTAGTAAAAGGTAATGGGATAATTCTAGCAAACCTTGGATAAACAATGGTAAGAGGTATGTGGAGAGTTCTAGCAAACCTTGGATAAACATTGGTAAAAGGTAATGGGAGAGTTCTAGCAAACCTTGGATAAACATTGGTAAAAGGTAATGGGAGAATTCTAGCAAACCTTGGATAAACAATGGTAAGAGGTATGTGGAGAGTTCTAGCAAACCTTGGATAACCAATCAGTAATGTCATATTTGTACATTATGTGTGAATATTTTTTTGTTATTTTCAAAAACAGCATCCATGTTTTGTAATTATTTCTTAGTTTCAATTTCCTTGATGTGTCTTTCCTGCTGTAACGGGAAGTGGGAAGATATTACACAACCCATTAAACCAACATGTCTACAAAATTGTTCTCTTCTGTGTTTATTGCATTTATGTAAGAAATATTTAATGTCTGCTGGCATCCAGTCTGTCTTGATACACAGTGTACCATTTATGACCTTCAAATAACACCTGTATTTTACTAATATAAATATGACCTTCAAATAACACCTGTATTTTACTAATATAAATATACTCTTACGTTAAAGTGTCATTTTTTCTTGAATCTGATTTTCAAATACAGTATTGCTGATCTATTGAAAACACTAGAAAACTATATTTTAATAGGCATTGGCTGCGCAGATTAGAGATACATATAGCGAACAGAAGCAGCGCAGGACTTGAAATTAAACATGTGTTTGTGCTGAGTATGAGAGAAGGTCTAGCACTTTAGTATGCTACACAACATAGAAGACACTCTATTTAATCCTACTACACAACACATAAGACACTCGATTCAGTCTGACTACACAACATAGAAGACACTCTATTTAATCCTACTACACAACACATAAGACACTCGATTCAGTCTGACTACACAACATAGAAGACACTCGATTTAATCCTACTACACAACATAGAAGACACTCGATTTAATCCTACTACACAACATAGAAGACACTCGATTTAATCCTACTACACAGCATAGAAGACACTCGATTTAATCCTACTACACAACATAGAAGACACTCGATTTAATCCTACTACACAACAGATAAGACACTCGATTTAGTATGCTACACAACATAGAAGACACTCTATTTAATCCTACTACACAACACATAAGACACTCGATTTAGTCTGTGTATACAACTCTCAATTTAATTTGCCTACACTCCTTTTAGTATGCCTACACTACTCCTCTGACACTCATTTTAGTTTATTGTTTATCGGTAGTTTATCTACAAAAGGTATCATACTTATGATAATAAAATAACACATTCATACTTTAGTTTTACCTCCTACATTACTTTTGTTTACTTAAATAAATTCTAAACAATATTCACTATGTTTAAGTAACAAAGTCCATAAAGAAAAAAACAACTTACCTGCTACTTGTGAAACAGACGAAGATAATGACGTAAATACATGTTAGTACAAGGTACATCTCCCAGAAAAACTGAAATGATAGTTGTGCACTCCTTAAATGCTTATGAAGTTCGAGAAACCGGATATATTAATTCCGGATCTTGTATTGTGAAAAAAAACCCCGACAGCAGCGTTGGAGATAAATAATCTCTTGTACAAGTAAACTGTACTAGAAAAGAGCCAGAAAAAAGTCAAACAAAATTAAATTATTTTTAATAGTCATATTCAGTGCAGGATTTCTGTATACGCTACACAAGCTATAGCGTAGGGTCCCGCTTTTCCTGAGCAATTGTCATATGTACTTAAATATATTGCAGCAATATTTGTCCCAGTGCCGCACGTCCGGAAAGCTTAGGGCCTTATCAAATCTAAATCCGGCCCTGGTCATATCATCTGTAAAATGTTACATAAGATGTCTTCGCTATGTAAACAAGAGATGTCTATCTAAATCAAATTTAATAGTATGGACATTTTGGAAGAACTATTTTTAAATTCATAGTAAGGTAAGGGTAAAGGTAGGTCCCATGGCATCTTCCGTCGGGGATGAAGATAAATCTTCATGTACTAAGCCGCAGCAACTATTAGGTGAGGTGGCCAGTTCCCTTCCTTGCTGTTTTTTAACCTTCCCTAACTCATGCGTCAGGTACTCATTTACAGCTGAGTCGACTGGAGGAGTGGTCGTGTCAAGTGAGAAATCACAACCCGGACTTTTTTTTTATGTCTGGACGTGGTTTCGATCCTGGCACGCTGTAACCAGATGATAGCAAGCAAGCTCACTATCCACTAGGCTACCGCGCTCCTCAAATTCATAGTAGGAAGTATAAATTGCTCATGTCATTAAACTAGAATTTGTGCTTAACCGCCTCGATATAACCAATATGGACACCAGTCCTAGGTTGAAAGAGGCGGGCCTCGACCATATGAGGCATAAACCCCCCCCCCCCTACTTAACAAACTAGAATTTGTATCACTTAAACAAACAAATATAGTCGATTGGAAATATTCAATTTTTCCAAATCTCATCTGGAAGATGTATTGTAATTGTTTAGATCCTGGTACAGTGGGTTTCATTTCCTTCAGATCTATTGTGTTTAAAGTCAAAGCAGACAGTGACAATTATAACAAGTCAGGGCCTGAAGAAACGCTGTAACGCGAGTCCCTCGAAAAATACAGTCCTTTGGACTTATTGAGAAGCACATTCTAAAAGAACTCATCTAACGTTTTACAGTGCTATTGACAAAAAATATAAACAAAGCGTAATCAGTCGTCAACATGAGACATGAGGGCTCATTGGAAAACTGCCTTCTACAATGACTATAAAATTGATGTATTTGTCTTTAGCTGCTATGTCAAGGCTAAATTTAATTTGAAACAGTAACATCAGTGTTACAATGAAAACCAAACCTTATAACTCATTACAGATTCTTGATTCTTCTGCTATGTCAAGGCTCATTACAGAGTTCTGTTTTTGTGTATGATTGTGTTAGTTGGACAAACACTGTGGATATGAAGACATTGTTACATGTTACAAACGAATACAAATGTTACAGACGAATTCTGCTCCTCCCCTATAGACAATGTAAAACAAATGTGTGCGTAAGAAACAAATGAACATTCATACGGGTCAACAACAATCAATGTTTTCAATAATGAATAGACGAAAACTTGAATAGTCTGGACATGCATGATGTTTGGACATGTATGATGTTTGGACATCATTTAGATTTCAGTATCAAATACGATAGTATATGAAACCGTTCAAGTTGAAAGTTTACCTTACGCACTAGTATCAACGTAAAATAGTACAGTAAAAGAAAATTGAGAACAGACAACATCAAGGGCTGGAGAGGTCGGGATCTTTCATCATTCAACCATATCGTCGAAGATATAAATCGTTGAGGACTCTGTGAGTTCATGCATAAAATGTGGTATTTCTACTACCCTACCGGGTTCTGGTTTATGGATATTGATAAATTTAAAAAAAAATCCTAGTGTGGTTTATTTTAATAGATTATATTCGTCTTTTTAATCAAATAAAAACTTGCTTCTTAGTACTAAAAGTCATGTTCTATCTAGTTCTAAAAGTCATGTTCTATCTAGTTCTAAAAGTCATGTTCTATCTAGTACTAAAAGTCATGTTCTATCTAGTTCTAAAAGTCATGTTCTATCTAGTTCTAAAAGTCATGTTCTATCTAGTTCTAAAAGTCATGTTCTATCTAGTTCTTAAAGTCATGTTCTATCTAGTACTAAAAGTCATGTTCTATCTAGTACTAAAAGTCATGTTCTATCTAGTACTAAAAGTCATATTCTATCTAGTACTAAAAGTTATGTTCTATCTTCTTCTTCAGCGTTCATTCTCAAACTCCCACTGGATTTCTCTTGTAACAGGACAATGATCCTACAAGATTTCCAGTTGAATGTAGTCCAGAGAATGGAAATGAGTTGTGTTGCCGTTTTATTTGCGCCAGTGGCCCAACACATCCGTCTTCGGCGGTAATGTTCTATCTAGAAGTAAACATTACGTTTATTACTTTTGCTTAAACTGAGATTACTAGAGGGAACACCCTATCAACTACCGCATTATTATCTCAGGTTATTAGGCAAGTATGGACAAAAGGGATAAATTATTTAAATACAGGATGTGGAAGTACATCAGTTTCAAAATTGTTTATTTTCTGTAGGAAGACCAATTCTTCTTAAATTAGTATTTCTTTTTCCAACTTTTCTGTATTGTTCTTCAATTGCATTTATGTTCTTTTCTTCAGTTTATATATAACTTAGTTCTCATTTGACTCAGCTACCAGAATATCGTTTCCGTATATTTAATTTGAGAGACTTTAACATACTAATAAAGATTAGGCAAATAAAATACTTTGGACACATTAAAAGACGAGACACCATATTGAGGACCTTACTTGAGGGTAAAGTCAAAGGGAAGTGAGCAAGAGGTAGGCAGCGATACAAGTGGGAGAGTAACATCACACGATGGACAGGTTACAGTCTAGCAGAGTGCACCACCAAGACAAGAGACATTAGATGTTGGAGATACGTTGCAGCCAACCTTCGTTGCGAAGACGGCACTTAATGATGAACATATTTTGCACATTTGTTTTAACCCAACAGAAAGCTAAATTAGCCAAACCAATTATATGACAACAAACTTTTTTTTTTAATGTGTAACCTTTCCTGTTATATTTGGCTATTGAAAATTAAGGAAAAAAATTAATATGGCAACCCTGAGTGACATCGATAAACGTGCGCAGACAGGCCTATTATAAACGTATATAACAGGTTGAGTATCGTATGGTCATGTGGCCCCGTTACAGACCACAACGTCAGCGCCTTGTTCTTGGAAGGTTGCACTGGTTTGTCACTGGCAAACGTTTCCGAAATACTTTTGCTTCTGCGCATGTGTGATCTGAATACACGTAAATAAATTTCCAGATATGGTGGGTCTGACCGTGTTACAAATATTCCCAATGTTTCCGTTGTGTTTGTAATTACTCAGATGACAGATAGATACTACTTGTCGGTGTGTGACACATTTACACACACCTTCAGCAACATTCGAGCACATACCATAACACACACACACATGTAAAGTGTGAAGAGGCGTAGAGGATTGACTTCATTGTAATAAGGCGAGCACACAGTTACTCGTCTCTCTCAACGAAGCGGCTAGCGGACGGCCGAGTCACATACATGGAAACATCATAGCTTCAAAATTTAATCCGTCAGTGATCTTCACAATGTGGAAAGCCGAGAGGTTAGGGCGTTGGTCTCACACCAGTGAGGCGTGACCAATTACATGTACAGGAGATCAGCAACTAAACCGTTAACATTAATTAGTTTCCGATTTCGGAGATATCTATTGTTCGTCCGTGGATATTTTTGACATTTGACTCCAGGTATATAAATACTGACCAACAAGAAACACGAAAATAATCAAAATCGTCACGAATGGGATCCAACTTAGTGGTATAGGCTGTTATTAGCCATAGGTCAGTGTAAGGCAAGGGGGAACGATCATTGTACGTCCCAGATCTTCTATTGGAGTCCGGTCATACGTGAGGTCGAGAGTTCGATCCCCAGTAAGGAGAGAAGGGGGGGGGCTTCTTTCTATCGGAGTATCAATTTAAAAAACTCACCCTGAACATGACGCAGCGACATCAAGGCCATATGTCCTTTATCGCACACGCCACTCGAATACTCCCTGTAACTCCCTAACGAGAATAATACAGGTATTTTTAATCTACTTTTTTAGTTGATCCTCTTTGTAAACAACAATTTCTGAGTGGGATTCAAACTCACCATCTCCTGATAACAAATTGAATGACTTAACCACTACGGTAGGAGGATTAACGCCTCGCATAATTATAAAATGACATTTAGTAATTTCAATTGAGCTAAATAATGAAACCAGACTCGCTAATTTCCTTAATGATATACCAAAACGTTGTCAAGGAAATGCTAATGAAAAGACAGAATTATGGGAAAAATTGATGAATAATCATTTCTATTTACGAAACACAGCGCTTCTCAATTTTTGAGGGACCATTTGAAGGTAAATTAAAACAGCGCATCTCAACTTTTGTGTAACCGATTAACCATCTTTAACAGCTAATTACGTAAGCAATATCCTGTTTAAGAAAATTATATACACTCATAAATAGCTGTAAAATTCAAGAAAAATGTCACGGCTCGGAATACATATTTTTGCGGCCCGGTAAACGTGTTATCACGGCCTGGTAGATTAGGTGTTAAGCATTAGGTCTGTTGAGTATCCTCTTCGTACACCGGACACATACATAGGTGCTCAGATCTCCGCTTCAGAAAATCTCTCAGGGTATAACGGCTGATAGTTCCGGTTCTATGTTGGTACATTGCTCTATTTGAAATATTTGTCAGGGGTTCTCTAAGGGCCACGCCCATCCTCACTCTCAATTCGCCCTTTCTCAATATGGACTCATGCTCGTTCATCTCAAAATCCTCTGGACTCACGAAGAGCAATGCGCTCAGTCTATAGGTTGAACATCTGTTGTGGTGGCTCAAGGATTCAAGAGAAATAGAAGATTGACTTCACTGTATTCAATTTCCCATATGTACTCTGTTACTCTCAACAAAGCGGCACACCGCCTGCCAAGAGTACCACTCATAGCACGTAACTCCGTAGTTTCAATCGATAATCAACAGGGATCGCCGAAAAATATCCACCCTGTACACAAGACGAAACGAGCCGGACTGGAACCCATGACCTCTTGAACAAAAGACGAACAGCTTAACCACTACGCTAATCAGATCTGTTGTGGTGAGGAGGCAAGCTAATTGGTCAGCTTGGCCGTTTCCCTCAACGCCTGCGTGTCCGGGGACAAAGATTGACGTGAGTTTTCGTAGTGATGCCCGCATTTTAGCCCTCTCTAATGACTCCAGCCATCCCCTTCGTACATCACCTGTTTTTACTTTCTGAATCATATTCAGAAAAATTAGAGTCACTTAGTATGCACGCTTGGGAATATGCTTGCGATTCCAGCCAGTTAAGTGCATGTCTTACGGCAAATACTTCCATTGTTAGACTACTTGTTTTTGCGGTAAAGGCACCACTGGCATCATGTACTGTTCTTCCTTTTGGTCTGACAGGAAGGCTCATGCGCTTCGGTGGTGACCGGATCTTCTAAGTAAATCACATGTGTTATCGGCTTGTTCGCATATGAGTGCACCGGTAAGAGGCTTAGAGATAGATCCTGTCGTACCTGCACAGTACGAAGCACCAGTCCGGGACTTCTATTGCTGAGCACTTCACCAGCGCAGGCCAATTATCTCCAGGTTACTGTCATGTGATCGTCCTCTTTGAATAACCGGAGGTGATGTGCTCTTGAAAAGGAGCATATCCTCCAATTGTGTAAACACTTCAGCCTTCTGGTATCAACATCCTTCATTTCTATGTCTAGATATCCTGCTATGATATGTCATTTTTCTGTTTGTTATGATGTATAGATATCCTGTTGCATTCTGTCAGTTCTGTTATATTAACATTTTCTTTCTTTCTTTTAAAGTAATCAAATAGAAATATGTTTGTGTCTGTGGAGGGGCTTTTCGTGTTGATTTCTCGAGTGTCACACTATGTCGTAAACGGTTTGGGGTCTTTATTATTATTATTATTATTATTATTATTATTATTATTATTATTATCATCATCAATTAATAACATGGTGTATTGGTAACATGGTGTATTAGTAACATGGTGTATTAGTAACATGGTGTATAGGTAACATGGTGTATTGGTAACATGGTGTATAGGTAACATGGTGTAATGGTAACATGGTGTATTAGTAACATGGTGTATTAGTAACATGGTGTATTAGTAACATGGTGTATTAGTAACATGGTGTATAGGTAACATGGTGTATAGGTAACAGTTGATATCAATGCAGATGTCACAAATTGATCTGGTGAAAATAGTTTCACATAGACACATGTTCGGCTCTGTGGTGATGTGGCATATAACACGTCTGTAAGGGCAAAGGTAACGGGTTCAAAACCCACAGAGGCAAGTGTGTTTCAGGACCGTTCAGAAAGTAATTTATGAAATACCGCTAAGTAAACTAATAAACGTATGTACATATTGCCTAGAAAATCACTTAAGTCCACAAATACTGGATTGGTGGCTACTAGATTGGTAGCTACTGGAGTGGTGGTTACTTGGTTGGTGGCTATAGGATTGGTGGCTACTGGATTGGTGGTTATAGGATTGGTGGCTACTGGATTGTTGGCTACTGGATTGTTGGCTACTCTGCTGGTGGCTACTGGATTGGTGGTTACTGATTGGTGGCTACTGGGTTGGTGGCTACTGGATTGGTGGTTACTGATTGGTGGCTACAGGGTTGGTGGCTACTGGATTGTTGGCTACTCTGCTGGTGGCTACTGGATTGGTGGTTACTGATTTGTGGCTACTAGGTTGGTGGCTACTGGATTGGTGGCTACTGGATTGGTGGTTATAGGATTGCTGGCTACTGGATTGCTGGCTCCTGGATTGGTGGTTATAGGATTGCTGGCTACTGGATTGGTGGCTACTGGATTGGTGGTTATAGGATTTCTGGCTACTGGATTGGTGGTTATAGGATTGCTGGCTACTGGATTGGTGGCTACTGGATTGGTGGTTATAGGATTGGTGGCTACTGGATTGTTGGCTACTGGATTGTTGGCTACTCTGCTGGTGGCTACTGGATTGGTGGTTACTGATTGGTGGCTACTGGGTTGGTGGCTACTGGATTGGTAGTTACTGATTGGTGGCTACTGGGTTGGTGGCTACTGGATTGTTGGCTACTCTGCTGGTGGCTACTGGATTGGTGGTTACTGATTTGTGGCTACTAGGTTGGTGGCTACTGGATTGGTGGCTACTGGATTGGTGGTTATAGGATTGCTGGCTACTGGATTGCTGGCTACTGGATTGGTGGTTATAGGATTGGTGGCTACTGGATTGGTGGCTACTGGATTGGTGGTTATAGGATTACTGGCTACTGGATTGGTGGTTATAGGATTGCTGGCTACTGGATTGGTGGCTACTGGATTGGTGGTTATATGATTGCTGGCTACTGGATTGGTGGCTACTGGATTGGTGGTTATAGGATTGCTGGCTACTGGATTGGTGGCTACTGGATTGGTGGTTATAGGATTGCTGGCTACTGGATTGGTGGCTACTGGATTGGTGGTTATAGGATTGCTGGCTACTGGATTGGTGGCTACTGGATTGGTGGTTATAGGATTGCTGGCTACTGGATTGGTGGCTACATCGTGAATAGGATATGTTAGTATAATAACGGGAACATAATTTTTCCAGTAGCCAGATCATCTCTTGCCAGAGATACTTCTGTATGCTAAGTTGCAGAAGGGCATACGTACTCCAAAATATACGTGGCCAAAAGAAGCGCAACAATGACTAGTTAAAAACGTCACTGAAAGCCTTTGTTATAGACCAAAATACATGTGAATAGCTTACAGGAAATAGACTTCACATAGCTACATTGTGTTATGCAGTTAGAAAAGGTGCAGCATCTTGTAAAAGTGGAGAAATGCAGCAGCTCAACAGCGGATAGTAGCTAGTTGGTCAGGGGTAGACCAAAACTATCTGCAGTGGTCATTTTATGCCCGAACTGTATAAGGATATTTGCGACCAGAATAGGGTTTAATAGCCTTCACCGAACTCACAATCAAGAACATAACTCCAAATGTCAACAAATTATTATCATCATCATCATGTGAAGGACGCACACCAGGATATTATACCTTATCTCAGATAGATATTCGCAGGATAGAATCTGTAAAAACAATTGCCCATGTCTTTGAGGCAACATAATAGACACAAGATGACGATGTTACAAATTATTTCGAATAAGCAAATTCACGTTTTTTACTTGAAATACCGAGAAATTAACATCAATTTCTGGGAAATTGTGTCATTGTAAATGAGAGAGACAATTAAAATCTATCACAGAATGTTTTCACAGTATAAGAAAGTTAATTTTTGCGTCAAAATACAATGAGATTTATCTGAGGGCTGATGTTAATACTTTATTTGGATTTTGGCATTACATATATATATATATATATATATATATATATAGATATATATATATATATATATATATATATATATATATATATATATATATATATATATATATATATATATATATAGATGGTCGATCCGAGACGGAGAGGTGTATATAAGACCTTCCAAGAGAATGAATTATGACCCCATTCGTTACGCTTTTGACTATTGTTGGACTTTCGGTTGGTGACTATTTATATACCTGGAGTCACCTTGGCAATTTTTGGCATGCGATTTCAAGTATGTAAATAGTGACCAACAGAAACCCAACAATAATCAAAAAAGTTACAAATAGAATTCTAATTCCACCCAAGATGGATGTGTCGGACCAATGACGCAAATAAAACGGCGACGCAACGCATTTCCATTCTCTGTACTACATCCTTCTGGAAATCTAATAGGACCAAGGTCCTGATACAAGAGATATCCAGTGGGAGATTGAGAATGAACGCTGAAGAAGAAGAAGAAGAATGATAATTAATATTCAGTTGAAAAATCTTTATTGGAAAAGATCATGGCTGAACAGAATGGCAAGCAGAGAATTTATGGGAATTACCCTTGCGCAGTGATGCTGGTTCCTAATGGGAATTCCCCTTGTGCAGTAATGCTCATCATCATCGTCATCATCATCAGGTTCCATGCCGTATGCGATCATTTACAATATATTTCAAGTTCATTCGGTTCGGGTATAAATAATATGTAACAAAACATTAAGGAAAAGTTTGTATAGTAATGTTTCTATGAGCGTGGTATACATTTCTGTATAATGTATTCTTAGAAGGGCAGGAGTATATTTTTATTAGAAAACTGAAGGAGAAATAAACTAAAGTGATATCAATAAGGAATATTTTATTTCAGAAAACTAAACTAAACATAAAGTGATACAACATTAAGATAAATACAGAGTAAATATTCACACACACATAAACAATTTTGTGTGCTCAATTTTCTGGGAGCAAAATCTGCTTTCACAAATTAAAAAACACGCTGAATTTTTTAAAAATCATGTATCATCTTAAAGTATCAAGGATCGATCGAGAGAAAAATTGTATACATATCATCAAAAGATCTAGGGACAAACACCAAACTAAAGCTATTTAACTCATGTATTGTCTCAGTGTTAACGTATGGTAGTGAAAGCTGGAAATCAACTCAAGCAACAGACAACAAACTAAACAGCTTCGAAAACAAATGCCTACGCAAACTTATGAACATAAAATAGAGCGACTTCGTCACAAATAGTGATCTAAGAGACAAAACACACCAAGAGTATGTTTCAAATATCATAAGAAAACGAAGATGGAAATACCTTGGCCACGTTTTACGACTAGATGTAAAGAGAATAAACCAGCAAGCCCTTATGTGGTCACCTGAGGGTAAAAGAAAAAGAGGAAGACCTAAAACAACCCTTAAAAACACCATTCTTAAAGAAGGGGAATTAAAAGGCTGTAAGACCATCAAGGAACTAAAACCGCAGGCAGCGAACCGCTTCATATGGAGAACCAGAACCTCTGCCCTATGTGTCGCTTGCAGCATGAAAGGAACAAACTAACTAACATCTTAAAGTATCAAGGATTCATCGAGAGAAAAATGTTATACAAATAATGTATAATCTTAAAGTATCAAGGATCCATGGAGAGAAAAATATGACTTTAAAATGACACAATCGTTAGAATTGGGAACACAAAAATGAGCAAGTTATTTGAGTCGAATTGGGTTATTGAAACAAGAAATAACACCTTGTTTAATATAGGGTTAATGTGGATGTGTTAAACTTGTTTGTTACAGCAATTGTTATATGTTGCAATTGCGATTGATGACGAATTTATTCTGCGTATGTGGGAATTCTGTGTGAAACATGACATACATAAAACTGGACTTCTCCGTTGTATAGTGAAGATTGTTTTCAACCAGTTGGTTGGTTGGTTGGTTGCTGATCCAGTGATGCCCTATTCAACCAGTAAGTCATGGGAACGTATACGCAGGATGCCATATTTATCGATTTTTCACAAAAAAAGATCTTCAAATTTCACCCAAAATAGCGAGATGTACACACGAAAATGGATGATTGCTTTTTTTGTTGTTGTTTAGTTAAAAACCCCTCTTTAAGGTACCACTATCTACGGCCCTGTTAGTCTCAGGGAATATGACTGCCCTGGCGTCGGGTCCATACACAAATTACGTAAATAATCAATGAGGGTGAAGGGGTCTTGAAAGATTTGACAGTTGTTGATAAGAGAGTAGAGAGGGTTTGAAAACAGTTCTTGATAAGAGAGTAGAGAGGGTTTGAAAACAGTTCTTGATAAGAGAGTAGAGAGGGTTTGAAAACAGTTCTTGATAAGAGAGTAGAGAGGGTTTGAAAACAGTTCTTGATAAGAGAGTAGAGAGGGTTTGAAAACAGTTCTTGATAAGAGAGTAGAGAGGGTTTGAAAACAGTTCGTGATATAAGAGTAGAGAGGGTTTGAAAACAATTGTTGGCAAGAGATTAGGGAGAGTATGAATACCGTTGACATCAACAATACGACGATTTTGCATACAACAACTGAATTGTGTGAATTTGAAAACACAAAAATTCTAAATATTTTGGAGAAAAACAATTTTTCCCACTTTTTCCCACAAAATTTCTGTCAAGAGAGGGTTCATTTTGGGGACATAATTAAGCAATGAGAGTGTGTGGGTAACCACAGCAGTGGTTAAGCCGTTCGCTTTGTGCTTAAGATATCACGAGGTTGAGTCTCTCTTGCGGTGACTTGATAATAGAGTGACTTCTTTGGAGATGCCAAGAGATTATCACTTGAAGCTACGGAGTTACGTGCTATTAGTAGCATTCTCGACATGATATTTGTGCCGCTGTTTTAAGAAGTGATGGCGTACATATGGGGTAATTCCAATATAATGAAGGCAATTCTCTACGTATTGTGAACCATTTTTTATTAAGTTCCAGACGAATGTTTGACTCAATGTTATTATAAAGTGCAATGCCAGGAGCTGAGCAGCCTTCTTTCTTGGAGTAAGTTTTCTAGGATTTTCTCCAGCACTCTCGAGACATGTTATAGTTTAAAGATTTAATTTCGTATCAGACACCCAGGAAGTCAGCCTTACACCCAACCACCTTACTCGATTCTTTCTATATGAATGACAGGGGCAGTGTTAGTATTCTTTACTTACCTTCTGGGGGCTTTTTGGCACATTGGAGCAAGACAAGAATAGGCAAACAATAGTAGAAAGACAACAACTAACTGACAATAAAGAACAGACAAGAATGAACATTCAAGAGTAGACATATAAGAATAGATAGACAACAGTGAACAGTCAAGAGTAGATAAGAATAGACAGGCAATCAAGGACAGTAGAGAATAGACAGACAACAACAGACTGACAATAATTAACATATAAGAATTGACAGGCAATCAAGGACAGTAGAGAATAGACAGACAACAACAGACTGACAATAATTAACATATAAGAATTGACAGGCAATCAAGGACAGTAGAGAATAGACAGACAACAACAGACTGACAATAATTAACATATAAAAATTGACAGGCAAAAATAGACCTCCAATAGTGAGCACACAAGAACAGAAAGACAACAATGAGCAGATAAAGACAGATAGACATAATTTAATAGATAACAGTCAATAGATAAGAATTGACAGACAAAGATAGACAAACAATAATAAAGAAACTATAATAGAAACACTAGAATCGACAAACAATAATGGACAGCCAGTAATTGATAGACATGAATAAATAGACATGAATAAATAGACATGAATAAATAGACATGAATAAATAGACATGAATAAATAGAGTAGGCAGACAATGATAAATAGGCATAAATGAACAGTCAAGAATAGACATAAGATTAGATATACAATAATAAACATAAAATAATAAACAGACAATAATGATCAGAAAAGAACACAGATTTACGAATAAGCAGACAAGAATAGACAGAAAATAATAAACAGACAGAAAATAATAGTCAGACAAAATTTAACAAAAAAGAATAGACAAAAAGGATGGAAAAAAACCAGAATGGAGAAACAAGAATTTGTCCTACACCAAGAAAACATATGATGACATGCATATCCTACGTGACCAGGCATATGTTTACCATATGTTTACCATATGTTTACCAGGGAAAAAGTGTTCTATAAGACTGTTTATTCCTAACTACATAAATGATATATAGAATTGGTCCTTATGGATAGTAAACAGGTTTACCATCTGAAAATTTATTTTTGAGTTTTGAGTCAATATATTTGGTGGTCTATTTAAGTTTATCCCATTGCTTCAAGAAGGTAAATTGACAGGTAGCATATTTACATTAGGGCTACATTCAAGTCAGTTGTCGCTAGATAAAAAATATCTTTTGAATCATTTTTTAAATGTATGATTTGGTACCTGAGAGTTGAAGATATTTCATAGTCGGTTAAAGGTGTTCAAGATTGAGGTCAAATTGCATTCTTCACCTGTATGCTTATCTTACCTGTCTTTTCCATATATCACGACAAATAATTTACCTGTAGAAAATTATTGTTTTGTGATCAAACCGGATTTAAGATAGAGGACAGCTTCAACCCAAAGTTCAAGGTTCATTGCTCCCATGTGGAAAGAGTAGGTCTGGGTTTCTAGAGCTGGGTGAGAAGATTACGGCTGCTGTCTTCTTTCCAGGATGTCGTAGGAGGCGATGGAGGAATGTTGGGGGATAAGCTGTTCACATATTGTCTTAATTTATTACTTTTGTCTTCTATTAAATAATTCTTCTTCTTCTTCAGCGTTCATTCTCAAACTCCTGCTGGATCTCTCTTGTAGCAGGATCATGAGACATTCTAGATTTCCAGCAGGATGTAGTCCAGAGAATGGAAATACGTTGTGTCGCCGTTTTATTTGCGCCAGTGGCCCGACACATCCGTCTTCGGCGGGTATTAAATAATTCAATTGTGTCAATTTCTTACTTTTCTTCTTCTTCTTCTTCTTCTCGTTCGTAGTTCGACATGTCTACACAGCAACTCCTGGTTTCTTAATAAATACTGCTGTATTTGAAAGCTCCTCGGTGTTCCCATACATCTTTTTGTGGATATCCATCTATGTGGGCCAGTGTTCTTCTCCTAACTGATTTAGTGTATTGCGGTCTTGCAGGATATGTTCAGCTGTCTGTGCTGCCTGCCCACAAAGGCACAGTGTTTCTTACTTTTGTCTTCTATCAAATAATGCACATGGATAACTTCGAGATGTAGGCCAGCAGACATTGCAGTTCTGTCATTTTGTGGAAGACTCTTATTTGACAAGGAAAGCTGGTTGTGCTATCACGACGGATGGGACAACAACTCTGACGCAACAGTGATGAGAACAACAAGGTTTGAGATAGCTCTTTACAATTCATGGGGAATTAGGGGTGGGGGAGGGTGGACGTATGATTATCTTTCTCACAAAGATAAAGATGTCACAAAAAGTGTCTGTTTTCCTTGATCAGTTTGTCCTGTATTTGTTTTTGTAATTCAGGGTTGCTATCTCAAGAGTTATTCATAGTTGCTATCTTAAGAGTTATTCATAGTTGCTATCTCAAGAGTTATTCATAGTTGCTATCTGAAGAGTTATTCATAGTTGCTATCTCAAGAGCAGTACCGAATTTAGATTTGATAGGGCCCTAACCTATTTGAGATATGGGACCTTTTAACGATTAAGGACATATAGATAGTGATATAAAAAATGTTGGGGCCCCCAAAACATGGGGACCCTAAGCGATAGCTTGTTTAGCTTATATGTAAATCCGTCACTGCTCAAGAGTTATTCATAGTTACTATCTCAAACGTTTTTCATAGTTTCTATTTAAGATTGATTCTTAGTTTCTATCTGAAGTGTGAGATACAGTTGCTATCTGAAGTGTGAGATACAGTTGCTATCTGAAGTGTGAGACACAGTTGCTATCTCAAGTGTGAGATACTGTTGCTATCTGAAGTGTGAGATACAGTTGCTATCTGAAGTGTGAGATACAGTTGCTATCTGAAGTGTGAGATACAGTTGCTATCTGAAGTGTGAGATACAGTTGCTATGTGAAGTGTGATTCATATATGTTATCTGAAAATTGATTTATAGTTACTATCTGAAGAGTGATTTATAGTAGCTATCTGAAGTGTTTCAGAGTTTCTGCCTGAAGAGTGATTTAGAGTTGTTATTTGAAGAGTTCTTCAGAAATTCTGTGTGAAGAGTAATTTAGAGTTTTCGTCTAAAAAATCAAATTGTACATTTGTCCACTAAGAAAGATGTAGTATTAAGAGAGAATTCAGATATTCTATCGACCCAATGTTCAATATCAACATCTCAAGCCTCAGTATCGACGCCTCAGTTGTTAACTGGTGTTCAACTACAAGTTCAGAAACATTGATTTTTCAATTAAAGTAATAACACTAAAGCGTTATCGATTTTCTGTAAAGTTGTTTTCGTGATGATCATACGTCCTAATGTAATCAAGGTGGACTCTAGTCCATTGTTGAAAATGGATGCTCATAAAGAAGATTTAATTTCCTACCCCCGAAGTACCATCATCACTTTTCTACCCACGAACTACCATCATCAATTTTGCACCCGCGAACTACCATCATCATTGACTATAATAACATTGATGATAATAACATTGATGATAATCACATTGATGATAATAACATACCAACTCTTTACAACAATATCTTTTTGATGTATCTTATCTAATTCGCTGATTTTTCTACCTTAGTTATATCTCCCCCCCCCCCCACCCACAAAGATCACGGAAGTATGTATGGGAAAATATTGAAAAATATGATTAAAAATATTAATAGAAGGGGCCACATACCAAACCAGGAGGACCACTGACCACGGGAGGGTAACAGACCAGAAGGGCCACAAATATTTGATCTGACTGCATATCCCTCTGCATAAAAGAGGGCCACAGATGAGGAGAGCCACAGGACAGGAGAGCTGCAGACCAGACCTGGAGGGCCACATACTCATCCAGGATAGCGACAGGAAAGGTGAGCACTCCAACGATAAACAAAAAGTGATAACGCTTACATAACTTTGGTAACTTTTATAGAACGTCGATTACCATTTTTCTAGGTATCAGAGGGGCACAGAAGAAAATTTGTCCGAAAGTAGTGGGAGGGTTCACATGCCAATAAAGTTAGAGAGCCCCTGTTCTCACTCAATACGAGTATACATCATCTATGTAGAATGTCCCTGATGGAATGATGCACTCACTGCCGGTCTGTAAGCCTCCATGTTCTGTGCAAGCTGCCTAGCCTATTTCAGTGTTATTTTAATATCTTCGATACCATGTGTCCATCGTAGTCTTGGTGTGCCTCTTATTCTCTAACCTGCAGCTTTTCCATTTATGATTAATCTTTGTAAACCATTATATTTTTTATACATCCAAAATATATTAGCTTGGGATTTTTTGGTTGGTTTTCAGAAGCCAGTATTCATATGAGAACGTTTCACCATCGGAATCAGAAACAATGAAGACCTAACATAAATTGCAATGAAACGCGAGACATGGAAATCTATGACATGCGCCCTGTGTGCCGTCTTTGGTCCTAGAGGAATAACTAACGTATATATTCAGGTCTTTACAAACTCCTAGTTTCGCACACCCTTCAGTCTATGAGATTCTTGGAACTTTGCTACAATACAAGAACAGACCCCATGGAGTGAAAGGCATGGAATGCTAATATATATATATATATTCCGACCCACGTGAAAGGAATACTAAGCGTGTACGAACAGAACAGTGTGCAGCGAAGGACAGTCACCTTCGGTTTCCTGGACGACGAATAACCACAAGACATATGGGTCAGCACAGAATGCAGTGAGGAATGGAGGTGCAGGTGTATATATAGAATGTCAATACAATCATAGAGATGCGATCACAACACTAATAGGGAAATTCTGTAATAATTATGATGCATAAATTCAGGCAATTAGGGTAGCAACTGAAAAACTGATGAATTGCAATCCTGGCCCACAGCCCGTGGTATTCCTGACTGATGTAAGGTCGGTGCTTCAAGCTCTCCAGTCTGGAAAACTAACAGACTTGCAAAAACTACTTACTGAATTGTCTTACCAGTATAGGGTAACCATGCAGTGGATACCCTCTCACTGTGGAATACCAGGAAATGAAAAAGCTAACCAATTGGCTAAGGAAGGTGCTGCCGCAGACCAACCAGATGTACTAATAACCTACCATCGGGGGAAAAAACATGATCAAATCAATAAGAAAGCAACAAACACCAACACAAGATGACTATCACATTATAAACAGATCAGAACAATGTGTAATTCTACGCCTCAGAACAGAACACAACCGACTCCGCAGTCACATGTATACAAAGTTCAAGATTGGCAACACGACCATGTGTACATGTGGACAGGCAGCACAGAGTGCCAAACATATACTTCAAGAGTGTTCTGAGCATGAAACGCTGAGGCATACATATTGGCCAGAGGAAACAACACTGGAATCAAAGCTCTATGGGACACTGTATGAACTACAAAAGACAGCGAGTTTTGTTCAGGGGTTATAATTAACAATATAGACATGTTTCAAGTGAACGAAAGAAGAAGAAGAAGATATGCTAATATTTTCATTTCCAATGAGTATATCATTGTCCATGTCTCACAACCATATGTTGCTACTGAATAAATATATTTCTTAGTAGTTGTAACGTTATTTTTCTGTTTGCCCCTCGTCATAAATTTTTCACCCTGACTTATATAATACTTTCTTCAAACTACACACCTCCCTTCCTCCCCTCTAACAATAATAGGAATCGAAAATAGAAAACTTCAATCCATACCGCTTGACATGTACACATTATTTACCCAGGTTAAAATAAACATTAACTACTTTATGTTCTGTTGAGAATATAAATTCTAAACATTCTTGGAAATGGAAAAGTTCTAACATACACCATCTATTTATAGATTTCGGATTTCCCAGCTATTAATAGCTGTAATGCAAATGGCAATAGATTACATATATAGGCTATTACGCATCCGGGTAGGACCAGGTGTAATTACATAAATATTTCTTCTTTCGGAACAAGCTGTTGCTCGCTATTTTGGAAACTTGGGAATTCTAATAATGACGAAAATAATTGTATTAATGGGAAATATTCCATGACGTGGTACATACAATAATTTACAGAATCAAGCCCTTTTTCCAAAGTACTGAAGAAAATCTCAGTTCAATGTGGCAGACTGACATTATGTGGCTTAATTTTGTATCATATAACAATTTCCTAAAAATATTGTCAGCGCCGGATTTAGACTTGATTTGACCCTAAGCTATTTAAGATATGGGACCCTTTATATGTCCAGATATTATATGTCAGTGACAAATGTGATTTTTTTTTGGGGGGGGGGCCAATGAAAGTGGGGGCCCACAGCTATAGTTTGTTTAGCTTATACGTAAATCCTGCACTGAAAATTGTGTGTTTATTTGTCTGCCTGTATGTCAGTTGGTTCCACCCATGTGCAACCCTGGTCTAGCGTTCTTGTTCAGCGTAAAAAGAATAGGACGACTGTATTTTTTTACGGCGTGCCGTAAGAGGCGTCTAAGGAAAGTTGGGGAATGGAATGACAACTTGTTATATGTTTTAAAACAAATCACTATATATATATATATATATATATATATATATATATATATATATATATATATATATATATATATATATAAAACAAAGGGCCGCATTTCACTTTGCTTTATAACAAAGGGCCGCATGTCACTTAATTTCTATAACAAGGGGTATCGGGTCACCATGCTTCTATAACATTGGGTCTCCACTAATTTTCATTCTATAAAAGGGGTCATTTTCCTTCTATGGCAATGGGTCTCGGGTCACTTTCCTTCTCTAACAATAGGTCTCGGGTCACTTTACTTCTATAACAAAGTACCGCAGGTCACTTTGTTTATAAACAAGGGGTCGCTGGTTACGCTACTATATAATTTTGGTGCAAAATGAACATGTTTGAGAACCGCTGATCTATACCAAAGTGGCGTGTGTGTGTGTGTGTCTGCACATGAGTGAGTGCTTCATCATGTGGGTGTGTGATTGTATGTATCACGAATTTAGTGCTATAAATAAATAGAAAAAACACTTTGACCAGCAACACTTTGACCAGCAACACTTTGACCAGAAACACGTGTGATAAACATGGTTGAAGAGCAGAGGTCACGTGGTGGAATGACCAATCCTTTTATAAAGGCAACTTGACCTGAAATAGTCATGCGAAAGACTCAAGTGCCTGACAGAAGCTACAGACGTAGTAGAGGCGTAGTAGTTAGTATCTTGATCGCTTGAGACTTGACGGTATCCGGACGGGAAGATAGAACAGCGACACTGTTACTTGCCATGCATGTGGTAAGAGGCAGAAGAGGTTTAGAGTTGAGTTTTCGGCCAAATCACTTAGGTACGTAAATCGTGATTGAATTCACCAATGGAAGGTCTCGGGCAGAAAATAGCAAGTCTTCTTACGTTATGTTTTCGACTATTTTCGAGATATTCGTTGGTCATTGTTAGCAGCCGACACAAAGTAGATACATTCTGACCAACGAAAATCACGGCAAAAATCAAAATGGTCACGTAAGAAGGCTCGGTTTCAGTCTGCTCCTATGCGGTTTTGTCGTTAGCCACGCCTCATCCGCGACAAATCATCAAATAAAACCTAACAACGGAATTGAAACAAAACAGAATCAAACTTCTACATGATGTTTTTGATTATTGTTATACATTTCGTTGGGCACTATTTAAGTACTTTGTGTCGCCTATCAACGTCGACCAACAAAATGCACGGGAATAATAACATGACACAAAGGCTTGATTTAATTATATTGGTAGATCTTCTTGTTGGGAAATACGATTCAACTCGTTGTCTTCTTCTTCTTCTTCTCGATTGCAGTTTAACATTTCTACACAGAAAGTCCGGTTTAACATTTCTACACAGAAAGTCCGGTTTAACATGTCGACAGAGCAAGTCCAGCTTAACATGTCTACAGAGCGAGTCCGGTTTAACATGTGTACAGAGCGTGTCCGGTTAAATATGTCTACACTGCAAGTCTGGTTTATCATGTCTACACAGCAATCTGGTTTTCTGGACAAACGCGGCAACTCCTTGAAATTCCTCAGTGCGTCCATGCAGTTTTCTGCGAATATGTGTCTCTGTGGGCCAGTGTTGCTCCCTTACCTGATTTAGTATAATGCAGCCGTGCATGATATGTTCGGCGGTCTGGACTGCCTGCTCACATGGAAACATAATTATCTGTTGTGTGCTGAGATGACTTAAAAATCCAACCAATCCCCTGCCACATGTGGGACAATCCCCTGCCACATGTGGGACAATCCCCTGCCACATGTGGAACAATCACTTGTCATATGTAGTACAATCCCCTGTCACATGTGGGACAATCTCCTGTCACATATTGGATAATCCCCTGTCACATGTGGGACAATCCCCTGCCACATGTGGAACAATCACTTGCCATATGTATGACAATCCCAAGCCACATGCGGGACAATTCTCTGCCACATGTAGGACAATCACTTGCCATATGTGGGACAACCTCAAGCCACATGTGGGACAATCTCCTGCCACATGTGGGACGATCCCCTGCCACAAGGTCTCCGATATTTCTCTGCATTGCGAGCACCTTTGCTGATATTGCTGCTTCGCCAGTGGGCGAGTCTGAGCGACGGACTCCAAGATGTGGCGTCGATATTGTAGTTCCTATAGACACCCTGAAGCAGATCTTGAAGCGTTTTTTTTCTGCTCACGGGTAGTCGTTTTACCTTGAAGAACCCACCACACATTAGATGTTTTGTGACGCAAGGGTTACATCCTCATTATACGGACGTCATCCTGCTAAGTGATAGGAGTTTGAGACAAATACAAACGAGGCACATATATGTAGCTGTCTTTGATTTTTTTAATGTATTAATCCGGATTACACCCTGCTACATGATAGGAGTTTGAGACAAGATATAAGAAAAAATATGCATAGCTATGTTAGACTGTCCCAACCTTATGTAATCGACGTTTCGTTATAAGTACAACATTATTGTCCTGGTTTCATAAGCACCATGTGGTGGCAATAATGTACGATGCCAGGCCCTAGTTAGCTACACAGTCATGTTGACTTCATAACTTCATCTTTCAAAAAGTGACGCTAATTGAATTTTACTTGATGTTTCATCGGGTACTGTACGTATACGTTGAGTCGGCAGCCAATGAAAATCACGGAAAAAGCAAAAAGCGTCACTTCGAATGAGAAACCGCTGAACTCACAAGACACTATATTAAGCGACGGACTCACAAAAATGATTCACATAAATTCCCTGTTCTTACAAATAACCACTTGCCGCACACGACGTAACGTATCGACCTGATAGTATATTTGGGTCAACAGCTGCACGACCTGGTCTAGTCACGGATTCAGAAGTCACGCAACTTAACAGATGTTAGTGAGCAAACTTCATGAGCACTTCGATAACGGGAGATTGATTGGTTTCTTAAAATACATTTGCAATCTATTAATAGCATTGAGTTTCTGTTCCCTATGAAAGAAATGTGTAGTCCTGAGCGCGATTTCGTCAGTACAAGACCTGTGTACAGAAAATAAACAGGACATCATTCGTTATATTTTAACTATTGCCGTGTTTTTCGTTGGTCACTATTTATATACATAGTCTCCTGCTAAAAATAGCCAAGGCTGACTAACTAAATTCAAGGAAATAATCAATATCTGTCTTTCAGGTCATCTGTACGTAGGTATGCTGTACTGGTGACAGGTCATGTTCTAAGATCTTTCTGTTGCTTGTTCCCTATTTCTTTCTGTATCGGAATCTACGTCTGTTTTTTTTATTTATGATTTGTGGATTTATGTGCAATGATTTCGCGACATTAATCTATTTGGATTTTCTTTCTCTGAGAATAAATATATCTATATCTACATTGTATCTATCTATCTGTCTGCCTATCTTTCTGTCTGTCTGTCGTGTCTGTCTATCTGTCTGTATGTATATATATATATATATATATATATATTCGTCTCTATGTGTATGATGGGGAAGGTACAAGTGGGTGTCATTCGCGAACAATTGATTAAGGCCTTGAGAAAGGAGAGGCTGAAAATGGTTACATTAATTTTCGTGCCGGGAGATGTGGTTGTTCGAGGCAATGAAAGAGCAGATCAACTGGCGTCATGCGCGATTGTGGCACAGGACGATGAAGTAATGAATTGAGCTGACTTTTCGAATTCCTTAATTAAGAGATATAACACGCGATAGTGAGACTAGTGTGTATGATGATTTATTTTCAATGTCCAGGATTAAAGATCGAGGTTGGAAATGCGGTGTTGCTAGAAGTGAACATTTTGGAGGGCGCAGACGAATGATGGTCAACCAGCAGAAGACCAATACTGTCAGCAGAAAAGTAATGGCGGATACACTCAGGGAGAAATCTCGGCAACTATGGACGTGTCCAGTTTACAATGATCATGATTCGACGACTAACTAACTCATTGTACCAAGTTCTACTCATTGTTCTCATTGTACCATGATTTACTCATTGTACATTGTTGTACTCATTGTAGACTGTTGAAAAGGCGTAGAGGCTTGACTTGGATGTACATGGTTTTCCCCATACGTCTCCATCCATCTCAATGAAGCGCCTCCCGAGAGCAATAGTTAGAGCACGTAACTCCGTATCTCCAAGCGATAGTCTAAACTGATGCCCTGAAAATATCACCGTTTGTGAACAAAACTTAGCGCAACCTGTGACCTCTTGAGCACAAATTGAACACCTTAGCCACTACGCAGGTAAGTTACTAAATGATCCCTTATAAAAATAAAATACAGATTAGTAACCAAAAAAATCCGGTGAGATGTCTTTGCTTGCCTGGGAAAAAAAACCAGTCCTGTCAATACTAATGCAACGCAAATTAATCAAAGCTGTTACTGGTGGAAATTCCAGGATTGATGTCTCACCTGGTCTCACCTGTAATTAAAACACCCACCGACAAAGAAGAAATGTATTAAATGTTTTAGTTCGATGTTGTTATGTAAAACGTCAATTTAAAAAAAAAATATTAAATGAGCCACCTGGTAGGTTCTCCACCCCCCCCCCCCCCCCCACTCACTGCGGCCAAGAAGTAAACATAACAGATACAAGTTATGCTTCATAGACAATGTATATATCATCGATAGATGATTATTGATCTGAATGTAGGAAAGGAAATCAATAAACTTATTTTGTATAAGTTGACTATTAGGGAATGACATTGATTTATAGCCTTTTTACAGCAATGGTTCTCAAACTCCTACAGATTAGTAGTATTCAGTCCGGATAACAAAATGGGTTGTTTCATGGTTTACAGCTTGGATATATGCATCTTACAGTATGACACATCCAATTTCAGAAGGCCTCCTGTGTCACTTTATCCTCATAGAAATTTGACAGCCAACATTACCCTGAAAGCTCCTTAGTCGCATTCATGCCTAACAGGTGGCTGCGTTACACTTTTACTTCTCCCCTCTGAGACCCTGGTAACCCACTGGAAGTTTCATAGAATTGAAAGAGTAGAATGACATCATTAGTTTGTCATGAAGTTGAAAGTAATGACATCATTAGTTTGTCATGAAGTTGAAAGTTATGACATCATTAGTTTGTCATGAAGTTGAAAGTAATGACATCATTAGTTTGTCATGAAGTTGAAAGTAATGACATCATTAGTTTGTCATGAAGTTGAAAGTTATGACATCATTAGTTTGTCATGAAGTTGAAAGTAATGACATCACTTAACCCATACTGAGGAATATCATCTGTACTTTTCTATAGAGAATCATTTCAATGAGAAATATCATCAATATATCATGATACAGAAGTATCTTATTCTTCTTCTTCAGCGTTCATTCTCAAACTCCCGCTGGATTTCTCTTGTAACAGGACAATGATCCTACAAGATTTCCAGTTGAATGTAGTCCAGATAATGGAAATACGTTGTGATGCCGTTTTATTTACGCCAATGGCGAACCACATCCATCTTTCGCGGATGACCAAAATGTATTACATATTAAATTGAGGTATGGGCCGTGAAAGCTCAGTTGGTAGCGAACTGGCTTTCAAATGGAATGCTTAAAGTTTCAATTTTCAGATCAACTGGAGATATATGTGTTGTAAATCCCCGACTGCTTCAAATTCTACCCAACCTTAGGAAACGGGTACCAGACTGTCTGTAAAAAAGGCGGAGGGCCTGTTGTTAATCACATCGTTTCGAGGCCTGCAGTTAATCAGTGAAAAATACTGGTCTAACACAGCATTCCTCCCGCATGGAGTTTGTTTGTACTTATAACAGTATTGATATATTCGAACATTTTGTATATTGTCTGATTGTTTAATTTTGTCAAATGATTTACTGAAATCAATAAATACACTTCTGTACGCGTGGGAAAGCTGGACAATCAATGCAGGCACAGAAAGAAGGATTCAGGATTCTCAAAACAAGTGCTACAGACGATTGGTATACATTAGCTGATAAATGGATATGTTTCCGTACTTTAATGTTGCTATTTGCAAGATTCGAGCGCTGACAAAGGAGAAACTTGATTTTTCCGTTATTATCAGTCGGATACAAACATCTCATTTGGTGACCTATTCTCGCCGCTGGGGCGGGTTCACTGACCGTGTCAAAATGGTCTGCCCTATTTTTACACGGTGTCAACCTGTTACAGTCGATGTGATATTGGGCGACACACTGTAGCTACTATGGACACTCACAGTGCTAAGAAATAAGTCAACCTAGCATTGTTAACAAAGGCTTTGTCTACCTAGGCTTAAAAAGTCTGTTTGCGGCGAAATACTCGGAAGAAGTTGGCAGGTAACTCAACGGGTACATAGGCGCTAACAGCAGAGCTGTGTGGACAGCATAGGGCACAGTTAGACACATAGTACGCTCTGGCCATCCACTGCACCTGATTTTCTCCCAGTTGTCTCGACTTTGTCTTGCCACTGGACCAAGATAAAACTCAGGAGAGAGAGTGTGGTTAACGATTAGCGCAACTCTTCCACACTATAAACCAACTTCAGCGCTAGTCATTTCTCAACCCATTTATTTATTTATCTTTATTAATTAAATATGAAGAGAACAAAGTGTGAATCAATCCTAGTTGGTTCATGGAATGTTCGGACACTTACGGATATCTCAGATGTAAACAGACCAGAAAGAAGAACAGCACTAATTGCTAAAGAATTGGCCCGTTATAATCTGGATATTGTTGCACTTAGTGAAACGCGGTTTGCAGATGAGGGTCAGTTGACAGAGAGAGGTGGAGGGTATACATTCTTCTGGATAGGACGTAAAAACACAGAGAGGCGTGAATCAGGTGTTGGTTTTGCTATAAAATCATCTCTGGTGCAGAAACATCCAGGTCTGCCTCGAGGAATTAGCGATCGCTTGATGTCGTTGCGATTGAAAGTGAGCAAAAATAACTTTGCCACATTACTTTCTGCATATGCGCCGACAATGACAAATCCTGATGAGGAAAAGGATAAATTCTATGAAGAGTTAGATGCCGCTATATCTGGTACACCGAGAACTGATAAACTCATTATCCTGGGTGATTTCAATGCCCGAGTTGGCAAAGACTCCCAGACATGGCAAGGTGTTCATGGACGTCATGGGATCGGTAAATGTAACAGCAATGGTTCCCTTCTTTTAAAGCTATGTTCTGTGCACGAACTCACTATCACCAACACTATGTTTCGTTTGCCAACGCGCAAAAAGACCTCTTGGATGCATCCACGCTCCAAGCAGTGGCATCTTATAGACTATATCATAACCAGAAAAAGGGACATCAAGGATGTTCGTGTCACAAAAGCAATGTGTGGAGCTGAATGCTGGACTGATCACCGGCTTATAGTATCCAAACTAAATTTCACCATTGCAAGAAAAAGACGTCCACAGGGACAAAAGATAGAAAAACGCCTAAACACTGATCGGTTGAGTAACCACGATATAAAAAATAATCTCTCCAAGGATCTCGACGTAGCCTTGGGAGACCTAGATCTTCTTAATACCACATCTGAAGATAGCTGGGCTTCGTTTAAAGGAATTATTTATGCCAAAGCGAAGGAACATTTGGGAATGAAGGTACATAGACACCAAGACTGGTTTGATGATAATAATTTTGAGATAACATCCTTGTTAGAAGAGAAACACAAAGCTTTCAAGAAACTACAAGGGGCAGCATCTTCACCGTCCAAGAAAGTAGCCTATAACAAGATCCGTAACACTTGTCAAAAGAAGCTTAGAGAGATAAAGGATAAATGGCTACGTCGAAAAGCTGAAGAAATTCAAATGTTTGCAGACAGAAAGGACTATAAGCGATTCTATGAGGCTTTAAGAACTATCTATGGTCCACACTCATCGGGATCACCACCTCTATTAAATGCCGATTCGTCGAAGCTTCTCACTGATAAAAATGACATCTTAAATCGTTGGGTTGAACATTTTGAAGAAATCCTAAACAAACCATCAGTAATAAATGAAGAAGTCATAAACAGAATACCACAACTTAGGATAAGAGAAGAACTCGATATACCCCCAAGCAGTCAAGAGGTTATGATAGCGATTAAACAAATGTCAAATGATAAAGCTCCAGGTTTGGATGCCTTACCTGCTGAAATTTATAAAAAATGGCGGATACTGCTGATTAAAAAACTAACTGACATTTTTGGTATTTTCTGGAACTCAGGTACATTGCCTCAAGATCTAAAAGATGCTTCTATAGTGCACCTATATAAAGGCAAAGGTACCAAACAGTCTTGCGATAATCATAGGGGCATATCACTTTTGTCTATAGCTGGTAAAATTCTCGCTCGTGTCATACTCAACAGATTAAATAATTCTCTACTAAACGAGCTACTCCCAGAGAGTCAGTGCGGTTTTCGTGCAGGTCGTGGTACAGTTGATATGATATTCTCTGCACGACAAATTCAGGAAAAGTCACAAGAGCAACATAGTGAACTCTTAGCAACATTTGTGGACTTAACTAAAGCATTCGATACCGTTAACAGAGAAGGACTGTGGAAGGTGCTTACAAAGTTCGGATGCCCCCCAAAACTTGTCACTGTGATACGACAATTTCATGACGGTATGATGGCTAGTGTTATCTGCGACGGAGGAGTATCTCCTGCATTCCCTGTCACAAATGGTGTAAAGCAGGGATGTGTGCTGGCCCCTACTCTTTTCAGCCTGTTATTTACAGCCATGTTAACGGAAACACACCATAGTAATGAAACAGCAGGCATAATGATCAATTACAGAACGGATGGTGGTCTTTTCAATTTACGTCGTCTAAAAGCAAACACGAAAACTAAATCTAGTACTGTTAGAGAATTACTTTATGCTGACGACTGTGCATTGTATGCTGACTCTGTCGTAAACATGCAGAGCACCATAGACCGCTTCTCAAAGGCCTGCAACAACTTTGGTCTCACTATTAACACCAAAAAAACAGAAGTCATGCACCAAGCAACATCAAATAGCCAACATACTGCTACTTCCATCATCGTCAATCAGGCAAAACTGCAGGTAGTCGACAATTTTACTTACCTTGGAAGCACTCTCTCTCGCGATGTCAACATTGATGTGGAAATTAACAAGAGACTGGCAAAATCTAGTGCTGTATTTGGCGGATTACGCAAAAATGTATGGGACAGAAGAGGTATAAGAATAACCACCAAACTACAAGTATATCATGCTGCTGTTATACCAACCTTACTATACGCCTGCGAAACGTGGACAGTGTATGCTAGACATGCAAGAAAGTTAAATCATTTCCATCTTACATGCCTACGTAAATTACTAAACATCCATTGGTGGGACAAAGTACCAGACTACGAGGTCTTGGAAAAATCAACCTCAATAAGCATCCACACAATACTTATGAAGGCGCAGGCACGCTGGGCAGGCCATCTTGTGCGTATGGAGAACTCGCGATTGCCAAAACAAATATATTATGGAGAACTCAAGGCAGGATTTCGAAAAGCTGGTGGACAGAAAAAGCGTTTCAAAGACACGCTCAAGTCATCCTTGAAACATCTTAACATTGACGTAGGCGCTTGGGAGAGCCTCGCTCAGGATAGAACGGCTTGGCGTTACAGCATTAGAACGGGAGCACTAGCGAAAGAAGAATTCAGACAAGAAACTGCAAGACAGAAGCGGACACGTAGAAAAGAAAAAACATCTCAACCTCACACCGATACCTTCTATTGTTGTCAATTCTGTAAAAGAACATTTTGTGCGCGCATTGGACTTGCTAGTCATTTAAAAACGCACTATTAACTTTATTATTTTATTATTTATTGTTATTATTATTATGGTTGAGTTTTTGTTCATCGTCGATCACGACGGACGAACATCATCATACATTAGCTATATAGAACGCAGCGACAAATAACAGTTACCATGCTGTTCCGACAGGCCGACGTTGTACTTGAACTATTTAGGGGCACGGCGTGGGTGGGCGGAACAACAAAGAAACCTGTCGCAAGGGCCAGAGTTGTGCCCTGATGCCGACGTCTGTTTCGTCAACATTAGACTCGAAACACCATCGAGTCGAGTAGTTGCTGGAACAGAGGGCGGGGCACTTATGGGAATGCCACACGTGCTGTGAGGCAAGTTTCTAATCAAGAATACATTCGTGAGAAAGAAAATAAACAAACTTGCTTGTTATCAAGAACCACTTTTCCCTGCGGAGAAACCGCAACCAAAACAAGTATAAACTTATTTGGTTTGGACATGTTACGATAAACGAGTCAATTTCTAAAATTATTTTGCAAGGAACAGTCGTGGGAAAAAAAAGGATAAGAGGCGAGGAGAAAATACATTTCTGGATTGATAACAAAAGGAATGATCTGGGCATGCATTTCTCTACACTCCTTCGAATGGCTGATGATAAGAGACGTTTGGAGAACTTTTTGTGCTGATGTCTCCTTTGTGACACCCCTACGCCCCTGATGGATTATGGGTCTTATTAATTTATAAGGCATAAGTATAAGCCATTCTGAGACATAGAAGTTTATTATTTGAATGTAAACTCCATACATAAACTCTATTTTGAGGCAAACTAAAACAGGGAAGCCTTATTTGGAGCTAAACTGAGAAATGTTCTATTTAGAGTCAAATAGAAAAATGTTCTATTTTGAACCAAACTGAGAATGTTCTATTTTGAGGTAAACTGAGATATTTTATTATTATTTCGAAAGATACTTTTAACAATACAAAATTTTTCGGGAGGGATGGGAAAGAAAATAAAGCTCTTTGTTCTATATAATATATACCAAAATATCTTATTTTGTAAGCATCACCTTCGACCGCTTACAATTTACTGTTCAACAATGCATTTCTTTGTGGTTTCTTCAAAAAATATATATTTCTGACATTAAACTGACATTAAGATATCTTATTGTAGCGAAAGTAAACATTAAATTTTAAGGCATACTGAATCAAAAAACTGTTATGAAAACCCAAAATACGTCTATAGACGTATTCTTATATACAACATGGACAGGAAAGTCATATTCTCAGCCATATTATGATAGAAAAATCACATTATGAGTCAAGCTAAACTATGAAAGCAATATTTTAAGCCATACTGAGCTAGAGGAGATATATGTTTTAGCCACATTGAGATAAGAACGTTTATTTTGAGGCAAACTGTTAAAGAGAATTATTTCTTGAGAAGATTAGAGAGCCATGAACTATTAAAGTCAATGGCACAGAGAAGTCTCGTTGGAGATAGCTGAGGACACAGAGAAGTTACATTGGAGACAGATGTGATCACAGAGAAGTTACATGCGAGATAGCTAAGGGCACAGAGAAGTTACATTGGAGATAGCTGAGTGTACAGAAAAGTCTACTTTGGAGATAGTTGAGTTGCACAGAAATGTCTACATTGGAGATAGCTAAATGCACAGAGAAATCTACATTGGAGACAGCTGGGAGAACACAAAAGGCACCAATGTAGATAACTTGAAACACAGAGAAGGCTACGTTGTAGATACCTGAGTGGTGTACATTGAAACCAGTTGAAAGCACAGAGTAGTAAACATTGTAGGGATAAATGGGGATAAATCTTTCTATGGAGCCGCGTAACGCAATGGTTATCGCAGTGGCTCTTCATATGAGTGGTCCTGGGTTCATTCCCCAGTTAAGGCGGAAATGTTTTTCAGATGGCAACGGCTCCCGGGTCGACCCAGCCTTAAATGGGTACCTTGTTAATCCGGGAATTAAAGACTGCGATGGAGAGGAGATGGCTACCGCCCTCATTTGCTGAGCCTCTGAAATGTGAGATCGCCAACATCTCAAACCCCTACGGCATTAATAAATGCTATGGGTTACTTTAATTTTTTATTTACAGAATGTCTGAGATAAAGCTCATTTTTATACAAAACAAAATATGAAATATGGAAATCTGATGTATGCTCTCTGTCAAACCTATTCAATCCATGTTAATTGATTTTTATATGTGTCTACCTTTATGGCATACGGTTTCACCGCAATCCCCCATTCATGCAACCAGCAATCGGGGCGGAATGTTTGCAAACGATTTGAAGATATCACCAATGTCGTATGCATGGTTATCTACATCTTCCAGGAATTAACATTCAGGAACCAGGAACTACAGACAATCATAAGCTCTGAAATTTTTATTTAGTCAAATTCAAAATCCTATTTACGAATCCTGGTTTCCTTTATTAGATGTCGTTCTCATAATCCCATTGGATCACTCTTGGCCGTTACTAGATTTCCAATATGATTTAGTAGAGCATAGAACTGAGATGATTTGTATCGCGGGTTCATGGCGGGTTACAGTGCTGTTATATTGTTCTTCCACTCATCAGCTGTGCATGTACACGAGCGATATCCTGTCTATAAGAGAGATAAATTATTTTAAGTCTATTACTTTCGTTACTGAATGTTGTCCCGTGAAGGAATGAAGGAAGATTTCGTGGAAATGAAGACTGCTTTGCTATAGCAGACGCCGCGACATGTACAGCATCTCCATAAAAAAATTCATGTCCCAACCGTGGATTGAACCAGGGACCACAAGGCTGTTAGAGCAGAATACTAACCACATGGCCATGCGCTACAAATTTTTTGATTGTCTATATATATATATATATATATATATACCAATAGGTCTTCTTGTAAAATTGTATTATTATAAATAATTATCTGAAGCAAAATTGTACTGTCTATATGTAATTTATATATACAAGAAGATCTATACAAGGCCCTTGTAGTACGGATACGGATGTTCTATATATGTTTTACTGAGGATACTTCAGTACTTGTACGGGATGTTCGTTGCTGTTGTAATAGTCATTGTCTCGATTGGCCAGTTCTCTGTGACTTAAATACACAGTTTGAATGTCTTGACAAAATCGCGGTACAATTAGATGGTCGCAAGAGCAAGAAAGTTCTACTGCGTCATGGAGTCCCCCAGGGAGGAGTCCTGTCGCCCACACTTTTCTTGGTTTACCTCAATGATCTAGTTGCTGAACTACCACACGGGATAAAAGTGGCAATGTATGCTGACGACCTGGTGATCTGGTGCACAGAAGAACATGCGACAGTGGCCACTAAACAAATACAAAGAGCTATCGATGCCCTAACCTTATGGGCTAATAGATGGTGCGTCAGCATTAACACAGATAAGTGCAGCACTACACTTTTTACCCTCTCACCAAAACAAAAAGCAGGTCATATCAAAATAGACGGAGAGCTCTTGAAAAAAGACAAACAACCCACATACCTCGGAGTTACTTTTGATGATAAACTGACATGGAAGCAGCACATAAACAAAGCAACAACAAAAGCCAGGAGGAAGTTAGCTATCCTGAGAAAACTAAGTGGAACCACATGGGGAGCCAGTGGGAATATACTCAGTAAAGTTTACCAGCAAGGCATAAGACCACACCTGGAATATGGTTCAGCTGCGTGGTGTCCTGCATCAAACACCACATTACAAGATCTAGATAAAGTGCAAAACCAGGCACTTAGAATAATGTTGGGAGCAATGAAATCAACACCCATAGCAGAGATGCAGAAAATGGGAAGGATGCAAACACTTGGCGAACGCAGAGACACAAAAGTACTAATTCAGGCAGAAAAGTTTCAGTGTATGCCAAGTCATCCAATGAAGGAAAGATTCCAAAATCTAGCAATGGGACGACTGAAAAGAAGCAGCTTTATCCATCAAGCTAAACGACTCCGCAGACAACTTACAGACCTACCTGAAGTTGACAGCCCCTTAAGGCCTGTACCAGAACAAACCCCGTGGAGTGAAAGACATGGAATGCCAATATATATTCAGACCCATGTGAAAGGAATACTAAGCGTGGACGAACAGAACAGTGTGCAGCGAAGGACAGTCACCCTCAGTTTCCTGGATGAGGAATATCCACAAGATATATGGGTCAGAGTATACACAGATGGGTCAGCACAGAATGCCGTGAAGAATGGAGGTGCAGGTGTATATATAGAATATCCACACAAGCCTAGAGATACAATCAGAACACCGACAGGAAAATTCTGCAATAATTATGATGCAGAAATCCAGGCAATTAGTGTGGCAGCTAAAAAACTGCTGAACTCTAACTCTGACCTACAGCCTGTGGTATTCCTGACAGATGCAAGGTCAGTGCTTCAAGCTCTCCAGTCTGAAAAACTAACAGACTTGAAAAAACTACTTAGCGAATTGTCTTACCAGTATAGGGTAACCATGCAGTGGATACCCTCTCACTGTGGAATACCAGGAAATGAAAAAGCAGACCAACTGGCTAAGGAAGGTGCTGCCGAAGACCAACCAGATATACCAATCACCTACCATCAGAAAAAACAGATGATCAAGTCAATAAGAAAGCCACAAACACCAACACAAGATGACTATCATATTATGAACAGACCAGAACAAGTTATAATTCTACGTCTCAGAACAGGACAAAACCGACTCCGCAGTCACATGTATACAAAGTTCAAGATTGGCAACACAGCCATGTGTACATGTGGACAGGCAGCACAGAGTGCCAAACATATACTTCAATAGTGTTCTGAGCATGAAACGCTGAGGCAGACATATTGGCCAGAGGAAACAACACTGGAATCAAAACTCTATGGGACACTGTATGAATTACAAAAGACAGTGAGTTTTATTAAGGAGACAGAATTACAGATATAGACATGTTTCAAGTGAACGAAAGAAGAAGAAGAAGAATTGACAAAATCGCATCTTTTATTTGAGATGCGGTTAGTCAAGTACGGAAATATCCGTTTACTCTAGTTGCCAGGCGATGGTTCGGTGCCGTTAGAACGGACTGGTTCAGTTACCGTCAGTCTGAAATTTTTTTAATTCTAGTTAGTACGGTTTATATGGAGGGGTATATGCTGTCTTGTTTTTCTACATTAATACTAGTGAGAAGTTGAAAGATGGAACACATTGTAACAACAGGCAAGTTTTAGACCAATAGAGATAATTCTTAACAACGTAACATTGTGTCATGTGATAACATCAGTATCAGAAACGCTATTTTAAAATACGATGTCTTCCATGGCAAGGTTGAATATGATATGGAAAATTAAGATCAGTAATGTAGTAAAGTTAAATATATTTAGATCGCTGGTGTTAAGTATGTGAAAGTTGGACAATCAATGATTCAGAAGGATTCAGAAGGATTCATGGAAAGAAGGATTCAGAAGGATTCATGGAAAGAAGGATTCAGAAGGATTCATGGAAAGAAGGATTCAGAAGGATTCATGGAAAGAAGGATTCAGAAGGATTCATGGAAAGAAGGATTCAGAAGGATTCATGGAAAGAAGGATTCAGAAGGATTCATGGAAAGAAGGATTCAGAAGGATTCATGGAAAGAAGGATTCAGAAGGATTCATGGAAAGAAGGATTCAGAAGGATTCATGGAAAGAAGGATTCATGGAAAGAAGGATTCAGAAGGATTCATGGAAAGAAGGATTCAGAAAGATTCATGGAAAGAAGGATTCAGAAGGATTCATGGAAAGAAGGATTCAGAAAGATTCATGGAAAGAAGGATTCAGGATTGTAAAAACAAGTGCCACAAAAGTTTATAAAGAGTTAGTTATATAGAACACACTTCGGATCCAGTATATGCAGCGATGGTAAATGCAAAGCAGAACTAAAAATAAGGCTGGAGATGGCTTTACCATCCTTGTCAAGGCTAACTGTGATTTGGAAAAGCAATATCAGTGTTGGAATGAAAATCAAACTGTATAAGTCGCTGGTGCTTTCTGTTGTGTTGTATGGTTTTGAGAGTTGGACACTCACTGCGGACATGGAGAGAAGATTACAGTCTTTCGAGTGCAAATGCTACAGACGAATTCTACGAATTTCTTATAGGAAACATAAGACCAATGTGTACGTAAGAAATAAAGTAGAGATGTGTGCAGGTGCTCAGGAGACATTGCTTCGGACATGTAAACATGCACGATTCCTTGTCAAAAACAATACTGCAGGGAACTGTCGAGGGTGGAAGAAGCAGAGGCGAGCAAATAAAGACATGGACAGACAATATCAAGAAATGGACAGGGCAAGATATTTCCACACTCATCAGCATCACTGAGGATAGAATTCGCTGGAGGACTCTGTCTGCTTAGGCATCCAATGTGGTACCCCTACGACCCTGAAAGGTTACGGGTTTATTGATTGATTGATTGATATAGAACGCTAGACAAATATATTTGTCAGGCAGCAAATAAACACTTGCGGGTTATCAAGAACCACTTTTTGTAGTGGTAAAACGGTGTAAACTTGTTTGGTTTGGACATGTAACGAGACAAGACTCGCTATCTAAAAAAGTAATGTGCAAAGAACAGTCAAGTATGGAGGGAGAAGAGAACAGAGAAAATTCTGAATCTATAACATCGAGGAATGTTCTGTGTAAGATTTTTCTACACTCCTGCAAATGGCTGAGGATAGATGTATGATTGGAGAGCTTTTTGTGCTGATGTCTTCAGTGTGTCTACACTACGATCATGAAGGGTTATTATTATTATTATTATTATTATTATTATTATTATTATTATTATTATTATTATTATTATTATTATTATTATTATTATTATTATTATTATTATTATTAGTATATGCATCTCAAATAATAACAATAAACACACTTGGACAATAAACAAACTTGGACAATAAACAAACTTGGACAATAAACAAACTGGAATGTGGGAAATTAGGGGCAACAGAGATGTGGTTCTACAGAAAACTGCTGAGAATACCATGGACTGCCAGAAAAACTAATGTAGAGGTGTTGAAAGAGTCAAATGCGAAACGGAACTTAATGAACAATATAAGAAAAAGGCAATTTTTTTGGCCACTTCATGAGACAGGCAGGTTTAGAGAACATAGTCACAACAGGCAAAATTAAAGGCAACAGAGACAGAGGGCGACAATGTGAGAAAATATTAGACAGTTTGAAAACCTGGCACGGCAAGGAAACAACTACGACTTTGATACATAATACTGTGGACAGAGAGCTGTGGAGAGCCATGATCGCCTATGCCAGCCGGCATGGCACCTGATGATGATGGTGATGACATCATAAATATTAAGATCAATCATTATTTTGCTTTGACATCTTGGGAAAGAGAGAGAGGGGGAGAGAGGGAGGGAGAAAGGGACAGAGAGAGGGAGGGAAAGAGAGGGAGGAGAGAGGGAGGGAAAGAGAGAGGGGGAGATAGAGAGAGGGGGAGAGAGGGAGGGAGAGAGAGAGGGAGAGATAGAGGGAGATAGAGAGAGGGGAGAGAGAGGGAGAGAGAGAGAAAGAGACAGAGGGAGGGAGAGAGGAAGAGAGAGAGGGAGGGAGGGAGAGAGGAAGAGAGAGGGAGGGAGAGAGAGAGAGGGAGAGAGAAAGAGAGAGGGAGGGAGAGAGAGGGACAGATAGAGGGAGGGAGAGAGAGAGGGAGAGAGAGGGAGAGAGAGAGAGGGCGATGTAGAGAGAGATGGAGAGAGGGAGGGAGAGAGAGGGAGAGAGAGAGGAAGAGTGGGAGAGAGAGGCAGAGGGAGAGGGAGAGAGGAGAGAGAGGGAGAGAGAGAGAAAGAGAGAGAGGAAGGGAGAGAGGAAGAGAGAGAGGGAGGGAGAGAGGGACAGACAGAGGGAGGGAGAGAGAGGGGGGGAGAGAGAGGGAGAGGGAGGGAGAGAGGGAGAGAGAGGGAGAGAGAATGAGAGACAGGGAGAGAGAGGGGAGAGTGGGAGAGAGGGGGAGAGAGGAGAGATGGAGAGAGAGGGGGAGAGAGAAGGATAGAGAGTGGGAGATAGAGGAGAGGGAGGGAGCGAGAGGAGGGAGCGAGAGGAGGGAGAGAGAGGAGAGAGATAGGAAGAGACAGGGGAGGGAGAGGGGAGGGAGAGGGAGAGGAGAGAGGGATAGAGAGAGGGGAGAGAGAGGGGGTAGAATGAGAGAACGAGAGAGAGTGAAAGATAGGGAGAGGGAGAGAGAGGGAAAGAGAGAGAGAGAAGAAGAGGAGATAGGGGAAAGGATATGGAGAGGAGGGAGAGGGAGATGAGAGAGAGGAGAGAGAGGGAGGGAGAGGAGAGAGGGAGAGAGAGGGAGAGAAACAAAGCAGAAAATACAATACGACGGAGAATGAGCTAATAGGTGAACAGGAGACAGAAGCCGACCGCATAATCTAAAGATCCGTGACTACTACACCACCTGACGCACTTAAGGCTAAGAAGGTTTTTTTGCCTAGGTGTCCATCAAGATCAGAGGTTTCGAAAGTGGTCTATATGAACCCCCATGAATCGATCTCGACTTATAGTGGGTCCATGTTAGCGAGAATAAAAGTTGGGGGTGCACGAAATGCATTCTTTTTTAATAACGGTATGAATAAAAATTGTACACTTTCTGGTTTTTTTTTACAATTGTCCACTCTACAAAAATATCATGATCAAGTTTTGCGACACTGTGTCAGCTGCCAAAACACATTTGAAGTTCATATATCTTGGAAAATTCAATATTAGATGTTTGGCAGGGGGGGGGGAGAAGAGGGTGTCTATGAGAAACCCACAAAGAATCAGCAAGATATCTACGGGGCATAAAAGTTTGAGACTCACTGGTCAAGATGAATAAATACACATTTTAAGAACATCATTTTGATTGGCGTCACCTAGGAACATCCTATCTGAAGCAGGCTGTAACCTACCTCTTTGTAACCTGCCTCATCTACTGCATATCCGGGGAGGGGGGTGTGGTACTTATGCTAATTTTCTAGCAATACAAGGATGAGGTTACTGATTATTTTTTTTTAATGAAAGCTTGCAATTTATTTTCTAAACATAACTTTGTACAGAACATTAACAATGGGAGCTAAATGTAGTTGTATACTTAACAAAATCCTGCTGTCCGCCCTCGAGCCACTCATTGCTATAGACACTTGAAATGTGGGAATTTTCTCACGTTCCAACAGGATCTAGTATCTCTTATATAAGAATAGGTCATTGTATTATATTTTTTTTTAAACTTTCTTTACCGCATGTTTTCCTGTGAAGAGGTACAGCAAGGCATTCTATGGGATGTGGAAATAAAGGCCACTATTCCATTGCAGACGCCGCGACATGCACAGGAAGAACTTTGATTGTACCTCCGAAGGAAAAAAATCCTATCCCAACCGGGGATTTAACCCAGGAACTGAGAAAACGGTCTGATGAATGCGTTCTAACCACACGGCTATGCGCTCCACTTGTCCGTTGACAGGACAAAAATAAAGAAATTCAACTCTTGAGTATGGGTTGGTCTAGAAAATAAATAAATACAACCACATATAAATATTACTCCTCCTTAATAGTACATTCTATTTGTGTTACTGTCGCCATCGCCTATTTCTCGAATATTTTCTGACACTTTCCGTAATATCCGCCTAAGACGGATGTACCAAGCCGATGGTGGAAATAAAACGGTGACCACCCGCATTTATATTCTCGGGTCTACATCCTGCTCAAAATCATCCTTGTAAAAAAAAAAGAAATCACACAGCTAGCAGAGAAGTGAAAAACTATATTGTAGGCAGCAGAATTCTGAGTATATAGAAGATCTGGTTAAGAACACCATGGACAAAAAAAAACCTAATGAAAATATCTTGAAAGAAGTTAATTCGAAAAGAAAGCTGGTTACCCGCATCAGAAAGAGATAGCTTACAATTTGGACACATAATGAGAAGAGAAAAGATGGAACACATTGTAACAACAGGCAAATTGAAGAGCAAGAGAGGTCAGGGAAGATCAAGAAAGAAGTTGTTTAACAACCTAGTATTGTGGTATGGGTTGCTGATCCAGCGATCCATGTGCTCATGCCCTTTGACTCAATGTGGCATGGGAGAACATCGGTATCAGAAATGATTGTCATCACACGAAGTAGAAGGTTGTGGAAAAACATGATAACCAACAATTCACGGCATGGATTATAAGAAGGAATTGTGATCGTTAAATTAAAATTTCGTCAGGAAAATGTCAAGCATTTAATTTGCTTGCATAAATTAATATGTTCATTCAGAAATCTGATGACAAATTACACAACAGGAAACTTGTAACATGAACAGTTGGCGGGTAAGCTGTCACGGAGCACAATAGTTCTTGTTCCAATATTACTTGCACAAACCACCAAGTTTGATCTGCTTTACAATAAATGCACAAACTATCAGAATATATGGTATACAAAATACAAATACAGTATACACGACGGACCTCGGACGTCCAGGCCACAAGTGGAGAACCGAGGTGCAAATAACACAGTTTTACTGTGGAACTTACAGCACAACGTACTTCACGCTCCGCGGCGGAAATTACACGATATATTTGTTGTGGTTATATGAGAGCGAACGAAGAAGAAGAAGAAGTATACACGACAGTTTGTTTTTTTCACGAAGACCTATTGTTGTACATTGTTTAAATCAGTCTCACTTATTACAGTACTTATACAGACACTCTATCTCATCAAGTACCAGATGTCGTCAATATGTAGTTGCATATCGTGGAGATTTTTTTAATCAAAGATTGTAATCTATGTAGGAGTCCAGGAATTAGCTTATTGAGTTTTATATGTGGGTCGGTCAATAACATCAAAGAACCGTGATCTAAAGAAATAGTAAGAGTGACTTATTATCTACTGTGTATTGTTAAAACAAAAAAATAACCCACAACAGGGGCGTAGAGTCGTCTTTTGTTAATATCGCGGGGGAAGCGATGGAATTACCAGTCAGACGCATTTTTGTAGATTTTTCGTGCCGTAATATGTGACATGGGGGTGGGGGGATGTTAACAAGCGGGACAAGGGTAGGGCTATACCAGCTTCTATAGCTTGCTTATTATCAATTTTTCTAACTTCCTTAAAATACAACTAAAGCGCTCGAATGAACCATGAAGAGTTCTCAAACAAACATTACTATTTTCATAAATGGCAAACAACTTAAACAGGTGGAAGAATGTATATATCGTGGAGACACCATATCATCAAATTGAGAGAAAAAAACACACCAAACAACCCCAACATAGATGCAGCACAACATACCAGATCTCATATTTTAAAAAACAAACATGTGAATCTAAACAATAAATAGGAAACGACATTGAATCCATATGTAGCTCAGACTCCCAAAATACCATTAGAAGAACTAACCAGAGTAGCGCACCTACCATACTGTGTAATTATATGTTTCATAATAATATGTTGTGAAGACATGCTTTTTAGTCATGCTACCATATGTGCGCCTCTCTGCCTAATATCTCCGACTTCAACATCGGTGATTACTTGGGCGTGACTTTGTCCTTTCCCAAATCTAAAATAGACTGTATCTATTATAATCAAATTCTATTATCCACCAATCTATTATAATCAAATTATATTATCCACCAATCTATTATAATCAAATTCTATTATCCACCAATCTATTATAGACTTTGGTCCTGCTTGATATCAGGCTTGGTCCGACCAATCTTAGTGTCCATCCTCTGTTGAACAGACTAAGCCAATCTCCAGGTCAATGAGTTGGCCTCGATATGGGTGATGATGTCAGTAACAAAAATAAATTAGTTGCAAACATGATCAGGTCTAATTCATATCACCAACCTGCAGAACTTTCATATCACCAACATGCAGAACTTTCATATCACCAACCTGCAGAACTTTCATATCACCAACATGCAGAACTTTCATAACACCAACCTGCAGAATTTTCATATCACCAACCTGCAGAACTTTCATTTTACCAATCTGCAGAACTTTCATATCACATTGAACTACATTCTCATGCGAGAGAGAACCAGTGGGAGTTTGAGAATGAACTCTGAAGAAGTACGAGCTGCAAAAGACGGTGAAAGTCATTGAGGAGACAAAATTATAAGCATAGACATATTTAAAGGGGAGGAAAGAAGAAGAAGAAGAATACACCAGCAATTCAGTTAGAAAAGTAAAGTCCAATTCTATTTTGTCACAACTTTTCAATAATTATTCTTTGTGCACTTACTCTGTTTATATATATGTTCACTTACTCTGTTTATATATATGTTCACTTACTCTGTTTATATATATGTTCACTTACTCTGTTTATATATATGTTCACTTACTCTGTTTATATATATGTTCACTTACTCTGTTTATATATATGTTCACTTACTCTGTTTATATATATGTTCACTTACTCTGTTTATATATATGTTCACTTACTCTGTTTATATATATGTTCACTTACTCTGTTTATATATATGTTCACTTACTCTGTTTATATATATGTTCACTTACTCTGTTTATATATATGTTCACTTACTCTGTTTATATATATGTTCACTTACTCTGTTTATATATATGTTCACTTACTCTGTTTATATATTTGTTCACTTACTCTGTTTATATATATGTTCACTTACTCTGTTTATATATATGTTCACTTACTCTGTTTATATATATATATATGTTCACTTACTCTGTTTATATATATATATGTTCACTTACTCTGTTTATATATATGTTCACTTACTCTGCTTATATATATGTTCACTTACTCTGTTTATATATATGTTCACTTACTCTGTTTATATATATGTTCACTTACTCTGTTTATATATGTGTTCACTTACTCTGTTTATATATATGTTCACTTACTCTGTTTATATATATGTTCACTTACTCTGTTTATATATATGTTCACTTACTCTGTTTATATATATGTTCACTTACTCTGTTTATATATATGTTCACTTACTCTGTTTATATATATGTTCACTTACTCTGTTTATATATATGTTCACTTACTCTGTTTATATATATGTTCACTTACTCTGTTTATATATATGTTCACTTACTCTGTTTATATATATGTTCACTTACTCTGTTTATATATTTGTTCACTTACTCTGTTTATATATATGTTCACTTACTCTGTTTATATATATGTTCACTTACTCTGTTTATATATATATATATGTTCACTTACTCTGTTTATATATATATATGTTCACTTACTCTGTTTATATATATATGTTCACTTACTCTGCTTATATATATGTTCACTTACTCTGTTTATATATATGTTCACTTACTCTGTTTATATATATGTTCACTTACTCTGTTTATATATATGTTCACTTACTCTGCTTATATATATGTTCACTTACTCTGTTTATATATATATGTTCACTTACTCTGTTTATATATATGTTCACTTACTCTGTTTATATATATGTTCACTTACTCTGTTTATATATATATATATGTTCACTTACTCTGTTTACATATATATATATGTTCACTTACTCTGTTTATATATATGTTCACTTACTCTGTTTATATATATGTTCACTTACTCTGTTTATATATATGTTCACTTACTCTGTTTATATATATGTTCACTTACTCTGTTTATATATATGTTCACTCACTCTGTTTATATATATGTTCACTTACTCTGTTTATATATATGTTCACTTACTCTGCTTATATATATGTTCACTTACTCTGTTTATATATATGTTCACTTACTCTGTTTATATATATATATGTTCACTTACTCTGTTTATATATAGGTTCACTTACTCTGTTTATATATATATATATGTTCACTTACTCTGTTTATATATATGTTCACTTACTCTGTTTATATATATGTTCACTTACTCTGTTTATATATATGTTCACTTACTCTGCTTATATATATGTTCACTTACTCTGTTTATATATATGTTCACTTACTCTGTTTATATATATATATGTTCACTTACTCTGTTTATATATAGGTTCACTTACTCTGTTTATATATATATATATGTTCACTTACTCTGTTTATATATATGTTCACTTACTCTGTTTATATATATGTTCACTTACTCTGTTTATATATATATATGTTCACTTACTCTGTTTATATATATATATGTTCACTTACTCTGTTTATATATATGTTCACTTACTCTGTTTATATATATGTTCACTTACTCTGTTTATATATATGCTCACTTACTCTGTTTATATATATGTTCACTTACTCTGTTTATATATATGTTCACTTACTCTGTTTATATATATGTTCACTTACTCTGTTTATATATATGTTCACTTACTCTGTTTATATATATGTTCACTTACTCTGTTTATATATATATATGTTCACTTACTCTGTTTATATATAGGTTCACTTACTCTGTTTATATATATATGTTCACTTACTCTGTTTATATATATGTTCACTTACTCTGTTTATATATATGTTCACTTACTCTGTTTATATATATATATGTTCACTTACTCTGTTTATATATATATATTTTCACTTACTCTGTTTATATATATGTTCACTTACTCTGTTTATATATATGTTCACTTACTCTGTTTATATATATGTTCACTTACTCTGTTTATATATATGTTCACTTACTCTGTTTATATATATGTTCACTTACTCTGTTTATATATATGTTCACTTACTCTGTTTATATATATGTTCACTTACTCTGCTTATATATATGTTCACTTACTCTGTTTATATATATATGTTCACTTACTCTGTTTATATATATATATGTTCACTTACTCTGTTTATATATAGGTTCACTTACTCTGTTTATATATATATATATATTCACTTACTCTGTTTATATATATGTTCACTTACTCTGTTTATATATATGTTCACTTACTCTGTTTATATATATATATATGTTCACTTACTCTGTTTATATATATGCACTTACTTTGAGAACCACACAGCAGATAAACGTATCTGAATATTATCTTTTCAGTTTCAATATCATTCCAATTTCAAAATCTATTATAGATGTTACTTACACCAATTTAAGAATACAAATCGATACCGATAGAAACAAAAAGTCATCTCATAAATTCAATCTTCATACCAACATTGTCTTATCACTGTCAGACATGGACACTAACTAAATAACATGTGAGAAATCTTAAAACATGTCGAATTAAATGATTAAGAAAAGCAGCAAACAAAACAAGATGAGATAAACAGGTTACAATAACTGTTGGAATAACGAGTGTTGACAGATATATTTAAAACAAGTAAAGCCAGGAACAGGTTCATGAAGCTTGGATAATAACTTGAAACACACATAAAAACATACACAAAATATCGTCTTGACCAAAAAAACAGAATATCGTCTTGACCAAACAAACAAAACATCGTCTTGACCAAACAAACAAAACATCGTCTAGACCAAACAAACAAAAAATCGTCTTGACCACACATAAAAAACATCGTCTTGACCAAACAAACAAAACATCGTTTTCACCAAACAAACAAAACATCGTCTTGACCAAACAAACAAAACATCGTCTTGACCAAACAAACAAAACATCGACTTGACCAAACAAACAAAACATCGTCTTGACCAAACAAACAAAACATCGTCTTGACCAAACAAACAAAACATCGTCTAGACCAAACAAACAAAACAACGTCTTGACCAAACAAACAAAACATCGTCCTGACCAAACAAACAAAATATCGTCTTGACCAAACAAACAAAACATCGTCTTGACCAAACAAAAAAAAACATCGTCTTGACCAAACAAACAAAACATCATCTTGATCAAACAAACAAAACATCGTCTTGACCAAACAAACAAAACATCGTCTTGACCAAACAAACAAAACATCGTCTTGACCACACAAACAAAACTTCGTCTTGACCAAACAAACAAAACAAAAGTCAAGTAAGTACGACACTATTGACATTGACATCGCCGAGTTGCCATAGTTGATTTGTGTGTGTTTATTATGTCTGCCTGCAGGGATTAGCAAAAATGTATTACCCTGTTCCTGGCTGTACCTGCTGGATTTCAATTCAGCGCAATTCATTCATTGGTACCATGCCTTCTGGCGTAGGAGATCATGTATCTCCGTAGTCCTCTGTTATACATTTAAATATAGTTTCTGGTGATTCTACATAATGCTAGGCTTTCAAGCCATCCAACATTTTCTCACGTTGTCTTCCTCTGTCTCTCTTACCCTTGATCTTTCAAGTTATTACGATGTTCTCCGGGCCACCTCTTCTCATGACATGACCCAGAAACTGTGATTGTCGTCTTCTAATACAGTTAATAAATTCTCTATTTGAGTTGACGAGTTATAGAATTATATCATTACTCTTTTTATCTGTCCATGATATTTTCAACATTCTTCTATAAAACCACATCTATGTGGTCTCCAGATGTTTTCTTGCAATATTGTCAATTGTCCATGCTTCACTACCATATAATAGTAAGTACATAAATTGAAAAACAGAGGCACTTAATGGTAATGAACCGTTATTGACCAACGGCAGAAGCATGCAACATGAGAATGGAAACAGCAAGAGGAAGAGGAAAACCAAGAAAACGATGGACTTAAGGACTTACCGACTGTCTAAGACGTCACAATATTACTGCTCATCAAGCGACCAAACGGGCTATAGCCAGAACACAGATGACCATTTAATCATGCGACACATTACAGCAAAAGTAGAGGAAAAAACAATATCTAGATAAAGATTATAAACTTATTTCTACGTAATTTCTTGACCATTCATACTAATTTTCTTCTTTGTTACAACCCGTCAATAATTCTTCTGTATTTATATCGGATCTGGAATATACTCTGGTAACTTTATAATCGCAGATAAAAGTATCGCGAATATTATCTTTCGGATACAACCGCTACAATTTCAAAATCTTTTCTAGATTTTGTCCTATCTATTTCATTTCTAGACTTTGTCCTATCTATTTCATTTCTAGACCATTCTTATTACTTGTATATAGTTAAATAATTCTTGGAATATTTTTATAGCAGGAACGCAGTAACATATGCATTCATTGTAACAAAAACAACTACGGAAATAAACATATTCCAAATAAAAGGAGAGAAGAAGGAAGTATTTTATGACAAAATTGGAAATTCCCAATGACCTAGTTCAGACTTATTGATTATTTAAAGGAGCTATTTATAGTACGCTGGTAAATCCCCACTGTTTATATTTTATTATAATGGGAACGTCCTTGACTCTATACACCAGTGTTTCTCAACCTTTCTTTTTTACCATGCCCCATCTTAGTATTTCAAAAATTATGATGTCCCTCTATGTAACATATATATATATATATATATATATATATATATATATATATATATATATATATATATATATATATATATATATATATATATATATATATATATGTTTATATTAAAACATTGAATTATTCCATAAATGAACCATAATTACAGCTTGTTCAAACAGTCCCTCCCATCCCTGAACAATCAAATGTCCCCTCCTGGGGCGTGCACGCCATTTTGGGAAACACTGCTATAAACTATCATTTTATTCTAAGAAACAAGGAAATTCTGTGTAGGTCTAAATGTTGAAAGAGACCCTTCAGGACCATCCTACTGTAAAACAGCTATGTTTTGTTTACATAATTATGATATGGCAATCGATAACATTGACGATATTATTGGACTGCGGTCAAACTGTACACCAGTAAGTGAAATAAGTAAACAATAATTAATAATATTTTTACATATCACAACAGAACACATTGATTCGACGTTTCGGCCAAGAAACTTTCACAAAAGAGAATGCAAACAAAGCATGAATAATACTGCAAAAATCGTCACCAAAATCATCAAACCTATAGCTCTTCAGGGCTATAAGGGCATCACTCTGGAAACAACAATACACACACAAATCTTGCATGCCTCCCCGCTCTCCTTGTTTGAGTGCGGAGAATCTTAATCATGTCCAGTCTTTAATATTATCAATCCATACTTTCTTTTTACCACTTCTTCTTCTTTCTCAGCTGTCCACTGTAGGATATTTTTGGATCATGCTTCATCAAGTGGATAAATTACATAACTTCACTACTATCATGAGATGTTCTTGTTAACCAGCAAAAGTATTTATTTTATTTCTCAAGTGCATGTTATTGTTTTCTTTTATGTTAACTGTTTCCAGTGGGAGACTTTCTGCCTAATAGAAAATCTAGCAGCTAGAATGACTCATTTGCATCTTCTCGTGATTTTCATTGGCTGTCTCGCAGTTTCACGCAATCATAGTTTTAGTAGCATATCCTATTCAGGACATGGCTATCATCCATTATTTTTTGGCTGTAGTGATTTTCTAGGCAACTTACATACGTTCAGTAGTTTGCCAGTGCTTTCTGAACGGTTAGGATGCACAATTGCCTGTGGCGGGGATCGAACGTGATACCTCAGGCCGTTACAGTGGGCCTTGTAACACTCCGTCACAGTGGGCCTTGTAACACTCCGTCACAGTGGGCCTTGTAACACTCCGTCACAGTGGGCCCTGTAACACTCCGTCACAGTGGACCCTGTAACACTCCGTCACAGTGGGCCCTGTAACACTCCGTCACAGAGCCGGGACATATAATTGTTAAATGAATCAATTAAAACGATTGGATAAGTAGGCAGTTATGTCAAGTATCATGGTAAAGTAGGCAGTCCTGTCAAGTATCATGGTAAAGTAGGCAGTCCTGTCAAGTATCATGGTAAAGTAGGCAGTCCTGTCAAGTATCATGGTAAAGTAGGCAGTCCTGTCACGGGTTATGGTAAAGTATGCAGTCCTGTCACGGGTTATGGTAAAGTAGGCAGTCCTGTCAAGTATCATGGTAAAGTAGGCAGTCCTGTCACGGGTTATGGTAAAGTAGGCAGTCATGTCACGGGTTATGTTATAGTAGGCAGTCATGTCACGGGTTATGATAAATTAAGCAGTCATTTTGAGGACCATGGTAAAGTAGACAGACTTACAGAAAGATAGACAGACATACAGACAGATAGAAAGCCATATATACAGATAAACAGATATATAGACATCACGGCTATAAATCCTGAGGTAGGTAATGTAAAAGATGGATAGATAGATCACAGAAATCAAAGAAGACACAGGAACAAGCTTACAAACAACACACAAGAAGGCAAACTCCAAAGAACCCCTGACGCCGCAAGGCAAACAATGGCGACAGACAGACACATTTTTACAACAGTCACTATTCATTAAAAAACTCACACAAATAATTCAAACACACTATTTCTAGTTGGGCTGAACACCATTCACTCTACACAATCCCTATTCGTAACAAAGACATTCTATAAACAGACACAAATTGTTGTTATTTCTAGCGTTGATCCAGTGTGGTGCTCCCGGATCCAAAATCTACTTTGTAAATTAGTCCATACCCTGTTCAGATCAAAAATAGACAAGATCTTCGGTTGATTTATCCATGTGTGAAAAGTTCTATTTATCTACACGAGTACATTCAATGTCATCAAAAAGGAAGTATATTGTAGAGACCGAAATGTCATCGTAGTAATCTATCTTATATGTGTGTTTTTTTTAAATATATCGGCTGTAAGTATTTACGGAACAATATTTCTTGTGTCTACATTGTGTGTCGAGTCAATGGTTACAATACCACGATGTACTTGATCAATAAAGAAGGAAGTATGGTCAACGGGAGACAACCGAGTTAATTATAGTACAGTGTTGAGGGGTTGTTAGTGAGGAATTTGTGATAATATTTATGATTTCATACTGTAGAATAGGTTATAGATTAAGTTATAGATTATGTTAATTAGGTTATAGATTAAGTTATAGATTAAGTTATAGATTAAGTTATAGATTATGTTAATTATTAGGTTATAGATTATGTTATATATTATATCAAGTGACATAATCTTTCCAGAACCTTGTCTTCGCCGTGGATGCTCTGAACGCCTCTGTTCCTGGCCAGCAGGTCTGCATTGGCCAGAGACATGTGCATACATTCGTCGATGTCGCTGGTACATCGTCTTCTTTGTCTTTCTCTTCTTCTCTTTACTGGCACGCTGCCCTCTAGAATCAGACTTTCGATGCCATCATGTCGCTTTAAGTGTCCAAAATACTGTAGGTTCCTTCTTGTGATGGAATTTAGAAGCCACCCTTCGTTTAGTTTCACAACTTCAATGTTCGTCATTTTATCTGTCTATGATATTCGTAGGATCTTTCTGTGCCACTTCATTTCAAATGAATTTATTCTTTTGGATATTGTCTTGTTTGAGTCAAAGTCTCGCATCCATAGGTTGTCACTGGCAAAACACATGATCTTAAAATTGTTAATTTAGTGTCATTATTACTACTTTGCCATAGCTTTCTCATTTGTGATAATTTGAGTGTTGCAATTGCGAGTCTTCTTCTAATCTCGACTGAACAATCTCCGTAACTGTTTATATTTGCTCCCAGATATTCGAATTTGTTTACACATTCTAGTTCTATATTGTCAATGTTCATTATTGGTTTGAAATTTCTTTTGTCTATTGTCAAACTTTTTTTTCTTTGATTTTGAATATAGATTTTAGATCTCGCTGTATTTCTTTGTTGTTGTGATAAGCTGTTTCAGTCCCTCAGCATGTGTATGTTACATATTAGTTTATATATTAGTTTATATATTAGGTTATAGATTAGGTTATATATTAGGTTATATATTAGGTTATATATTAGTTTATATATTAGTTTATATATTAGGTTATAGATTAGGTTATATATTAGGTTATATATTAGGTTATATATTAGGTTATATATTAGGTTATATATTAGGTTATAGATTAGGTTATATATTAGGTTATAGATTAGGTTATATATAAGGTTATAGATTAGGTTATAGATTAGGTTATATATTAGGTTATATATTATGTTATAGATTAGGTTATAGATTAGGCTATGATAAATATAGACGATTTCGATGTTAATATAATCCAGTCATATGCTGAATCGTCTTTCACGATCAATTATTAAACACATTCAGTTCGATATTGGTTCATGTTGAGAGCGGTGTGTCTTAGGTCAATTTAGGATGCTGGCAGTGTGTGTTGCGGAGAAACTCTTGTGGGTCAGACTGTTGTTCTGTGAACAGCGAATCTGGTGCAGATGCAGGTCACAGAGTGTTCTAGTGTCTGTGTTCTTGTTCCTCAGATACAGACCACCGCTTGTTCTAGTGTCTGTGTGGTTGTTCCCCAGATGCAGGCCACAGAGGGTTCTAATGTCTGTGTTCTTGTTCCCCAGATGCAGACCACCGCTTGTTCTAGTGTCTGTGTGGTTGTTCCCCAGATGCAGATCATCGCTTGTTCTAATGGCTGTGTTCTTGTTCCCCAGATGCAGACCACCGCTTGTTCTAGTGTCTGTGTGGTGGTTCCCCAGATTTCAGGCCATAGAGTGTTCTAATATCTGTGTTCTTGTTCCCCAGATGCAGACCACCGCTTGTTCTAATGTCTGTGTTCTTGTTCCCCAGATGCAGACCACCGCTTGTTCTAGTGTCTGTGTGGTTGTTCCCAAGATGCAGGCCATAGAGTGTTCTAATGTCTGTGTTCTTGTTCCCCAAATACAGGCCACAGAGTGTTCTAATGTCTGTGTTCTTGTTCCCCAGATGCAGACCACTGCTTGTTCTAGTGTCTGTGCTGTTACTCCGCCGACGTAGCCCACATAGTTGTTGATGTCAATTCGATAAAGAATCTAGCGCTAACGGCCATGCAGACAGTTGAAATGATATTGAAATATATAAAGAAAAATATACTTGGCTGAACAGATAGGCCATGGGAAACACTGGGTAGGAAATCTAAAATGATATTACCTGCTCATATCGCAAAGACAACATTAACCTCTTGGGAAGGAAAGACCAGAGCATCATCTTCCGACTTCGCACACAAAATGTACAGCTTAACAATCACCTGAACAGAATACAACCACAACATACTCCAGGGTGCCGGATGTGCACACATTCCCATGAAACTGTTGATCACCACCCTTTTGAATGTCCAGCGCTGGATTATATATATTTAATTCTCTCTACAGTGCCAGATAAATGGAACACCTTATATGGAACACACAAAAAAAGCAGCTCACAAACACATGGGTATAACACACAATGACTTTGATCACAAAGTGTGAACGCTGCATCTCTAGATCCGCAGTCAACCGTTAAGCATTTATTTAAGACGTTGTAGTATTGGCATTAATTGAGGAAAATGGGAGAGAAGGAGAGAGAGAGAGAGAGAAAGAGAGAGAAAGAAACCGAGAAAAAAAAGAAATTACGATTTTATCCTAGTTCATGAACATATTAGTCACTGCGTATATTTTACATTCCGTATATTTTACATTGTGTATATTCACATTCTGTATATTTTCATTGCGTATATTTTACGTTCCATATATTTTACATTCCGTATATTTTACATTGTGCATATTTTACATTGCGTATTTTTTACATTGTGTATATTTTAAATTGCGTATATTTTACATTGTATTTATTTCACATTGTGTATATTTTACATTCCGTATATTTTACATTGTATTTATTTCACATTGCGTATATTTTACATTCCGTATATTTTACATTGTATTTATTTCACATTGCGTATATTTTACATTCCGTATATTTTACATTGTGTATTTTTTACATTGTGCATATTTTACATTGTGTATATTTTACATTGTGTATATTTTATATTGCTTATATTTTACATTGTGTATATTTTCAAATATGAGATATACATTTAAGACAATGAATAAAATGAACTCTAACAGAACCAAAACATAAAAACTTGTGAGGGGGGATTGATGAAGACGGCAAATGACATTGAACAATAATTTGACATTACTTGAAAACACATTTCACAAACTGAATACTTTACTTGAAAACACATTTCACAAACTGAATACTTTACGTGAAAACACATTTCACAAACTGAATACTTTACTTGAAAACACATTTCACAAACTGAATACTTACCTACGCACTTAGATCCCTTTGGTAGAAATCCAGCCGTGCATGCGCAGAAGTAACTTCCTTCCGTGTTAAAACATTCTTGTTCGCAATCGCCATTATTGATTGCACATTCATTGGCATCTGATGATGATTTGAATAATGGCAATTTTTGTTTAGTTATTTAGAATTCAATTAATTAAGAGCAATATAGCTAGTGTATCTTTTGTGTGCAAAGGTAAGATATATTCTAAGTTGTATTCGATTCTTAGAAGATTTCAATACGTAGCGGTATGCAGTCCTTTGAGAACATGAAATACATTGATCACACAGTATGAAGCCATGTACCTCTGGATCAACCGTTTAATATTTACGTAATGTGAACGTAGGTGAACATGGAATATATTGTTTAGAGGATTGCCCACTACTAAATATTGAACGTAGGTGAACATGGAATATATTGTTTAGAGGATTGCCCACTACTAAATATTGAACGTAGGTGGACAGCTAAGAAAACTAATGCAGATGTTCTCATTCATGCTGGCGTTAAAGGATCAATCATATCAACAGGGCCGGCCCTAACAAATGAGGGGCCCAATGCGAAACGGATTGCGCGGGGCCCAGTCTGCGTAGGGAAGAGGATAATAAAATAAATTCTAATATTAATTTATGGGCCTATGAAGTGCGGGGCCCAATGCGGCCGCATAGGTTGCAATGGCCTAAGACCGGCCCTTCATATCAAACATTAGGGGCAGACAGTCAAGGTTTCTATGACATGTGCTGAGAAGAACACAGCTTGAACACTTAATAATCGCTGGAAAGATCAATGGGAGAAGATATAGGGATTGAAAAGTTGCTAGATGAACTAGTATTGTGGCAAGGAAGAGGTCCACAAACCGAGCTTAATGACACAACAAGAGACAGAGAGTTGTGGAGAAACATGATCGCCTACATCATTGTACATGTAACTTGATTGATTTATTGATTGAATCCTTTGAGAACAAGTTTCCTAAGCAGAGGGTTTTAAAATACAGTTGCGCAGATGAAGAATGTTGTAAGATTTCCTTAAGAGGAAGGACACTATATACGCATGTCATGTATCTTTCTATATAAACAAAATATATAACTATATATATATATATATATATATATGTATGTCTATATATCTATCTGTCATTTTTCTATTTGCTATAATTGTCCCCTTTTTCTTTAATATTTGCATGAAATGTCTTCTGCATACATCAAGATCCATGGCGTTCTTCCATTAGACTCCATCTCATTGCTTGTATTCTGAATTCATATTGCATGTTCTCATATTCCTGTATCGCTCTCATATTCCTGTATTGCTCTCATATTCCTGTATCGCTCTCATATTCCTATATCGATCGTGTTTGACATGATGGTCTGTGGCACATACTGAGGAAATTTAATTTTGACACCACAATTATAGACATTATTGAAGCTCTGTACGAAAATGGAAATAGTGCTGTCTTGTCACACAATACAATTGGAGAGTTCTTCAAAACAAATGTGGGAGTTCGACAGGGATGCATAATGTCCCCAGTACTTTTTAACATATACTTAGAGCACATCATACAAGAGACATTGCATGACTACAACACGTCTATATCGATCGGAGGTCGCCCTATTTGCAACTTGCGTTTCGCTGATGATATTGATCTTATAGCTGGGTCAGAACAATCATTGCAAGAATTAAAATCAAAGTTAGAAAAATTTACCAGCAAGTACGGAATGGAAATCAATTCAGATAAGAGCAAAATCTTGGTAAACAGCAGAGACACAGAAAACCAGACTAATATCGTGATAAATGGACATAAGCTGGAGGAGGTGAATACCTTCAAATACCTCGGATCCAGTATATGCAGCGATGGTAAATGCAAAGCAGAACTAAAAATAAGGTTGGAGATGGCTTTAACGTCCTTGTCAAGGCTAACTGTGATTTGGAAAAGCAACATCAGTGTTGGAGTGAAAATCAAACTGTATAGGTCGCTGGTGCTTTCTGTTGTGTTGTATGGTTGTGAGAGTTGGACACTCACTGCGGACATGGAGAGAAGATTACAGGCTTTCGAGTATAAATGCTACAGAAGAATTCTACGAATTTCCTATAGGGAACATAAGACCAATGTGTACGTAAGAAATAAAGTAGAGATGTGTGCAGGTGTCCAGAAGCCATTGCTTTCAATAGTGAAACGACGAAAACTAGCATGGTTCGGACATGTATGCAGGCACGATTCCTTGTCAAAAACAATACTGCAGGGAACTGTCGAGGGTGGAAGAAGCAGAGGAGGTAAAATAAAGACATGGACAGACAACATCAAGGAATGGACAGGGCTAGATATTTCCACACTCATCCGCATCGCTGAGGATAGAATTCGCTGGAGGACTCTGTGTGCTGAAGCTACCAATGTGGTACCCCTACGACCCTGAAGGGTTATGGGTTTTATTGATTAGTGATATTGATCGCTCTCAAATTCCTGTATCGCTGCTTACGTTTTTCCCCTGAATACATGAAGTATAAATCTCCGTATAGGAGATCGTTTGATGTTCTGACATATCCAGAACCTCGTTTTGTTCTATAGAAATCTTCATAGGCTAAGTGTGGGCAATTTTCTTCTTTTTCTTCTGCGTTCGTTCTCACACTCCTGCAGATTTGCAGGATATAGTCCGGAGAACGGAATGCGTTGTGTCATAGTTTACAGCATTGCTGCGATATCTGCGCCTTTCTGTCTGACACATCCGACTTCAGCATGGCTGTGGCTCACTGACCCTATATGGGATGGGGTAGCCAACTCCATCTCATAACGTCCTTAGTCGCCTTTTACGACATGCGTGGACGGTAAACAGTGTTGCTATTCTTTGCTCCCATGTCGGGCCCCGGCAACACACAAGCATGTGTGGACAATAATTTCATCATATATATTTTTTGTCCAGTGTCTCAATGTTATAATAGTAATACAAATACGGATGATGATAATACAGAAGAATTAGAAAAATGACTTTGTGCAATAATACTTCCCAGTGTAACACAGAAATGTAATATAACATCAGAGGAATGTAATATAACATCAGAGGAATGTAATATAACATCGGAGGAATGTAATATAACATCAGAGGAATGTAATATAACATCAGAGGAATGTAATATAACATAACATGAATGTAATATAAAATCAGAGGAATGTAATATAACATCAGAGGAATGTAATATAACATCAGAGGAATGTAATATAACATCAGATGAATGTAATATAACATCAGATGAATGTAATATAACATAACATGAATGTAATATAAAATCAGAGGAATGTAATATAACATAACATGAATGTAATATAACATCAGAGGAATGTAATATAACATCAGAGGAATGTAATATAACATCAGAGGAATGTAATATAACATCAGAGGAATGCAATATCACATAACATGAATGTAATATAAAATCAGAGGAATGTAATATAACATAACATGAATGTAATATAACATCTGACATTCAAATTGGGAATCACTTTTCTATTCACATTTGCGATATTATTATTTTCTTTGTTCTGTTTTCCTTATGATTTTCTTGATAAAGAGCACATAGTGGAGACATGTATTTACTTTCATTTGCAAACTATTAAATATATTTTTCGTGTCAGTTAATTGGTAATGTGAACAGTACAACTTGTTATTTTGCGTATTTCATCTAATTCTATTGCTAGACTGTTTTAGTGCTGTCTCACCTGCTAACTCACCTGTTGACTCACCTGTTAACTCACCTGTTAACTCACCTGTTAACTCACCTGTTAACTCACCTGTTAACTCACCTGTTAACTCACCTGTGGATGCAGAAGTAACAACTCAAATAAAATAGGATGTAGTGTCCAGAACTGGCAACATACCTGTATATATTATATGGTAGAAAAATAATCACCTCACCTGTACACGTTGTAGCATCCCCTGCCAGGTTGTAGCCATTAAAACAAGAGCATGAATAGGTCTGGCTACCTGTTGGTGTACAATAATGATGACAGCCGCCGTTGTCCATCTCACATGGATCGTCTTCTGTGAGGAGATAATCAACCAAGTTGAAATTGCAAATTCAAGGGAAATTACAAACAAGCTAAAAATGAGAATTATAAAATGCTACATCTATTCTATATTGATGTGTGGCTCCGAAAAATGGACACTAAACAAACAATTAGAGGACATAGTTGATGCTTTTGAGATGTGGATATATAGAAGAAGAGGGAGAACATCATGGAAAGAGAAGAAAACAAACAAACAGGTTCTAAAAACACTTAATATGAAGAATAATTTACTAAGAAAAATAAATATTAGGCAAATAACATATTTTGGACACTTTAAAAGACATGTAAAAGTAACAGTAAAGTAACCCATAGCATTTATTAATGCCGTAGGGGTGTGAGATGTTAGCGATCTCACATTTCACAGATCTGCAAATGAGGGCGGTAGCCATCTCCTCTCCCTCGCAGTCTTTACTTCCCGGATTAATCCGGTACCCATTTAAGGCTGGGTCGACCTGGGAGCCGTTGCGATCTGAAAACATTTCCGCCTCAGCTGGGGAATGAACCCAGGACCACTCATATGCTAAGCCAGTGCGCTAACCACTGCGCTAACGCGGCTCCCCTCATGTTAAAAGACATGACACGTTGTTGAAGACCATACTTGAGGGTAACTTGAGGGTGAAGTCAAAGGGAAGCGAGCAAGAGGTAGGCAGGGATACAACAGAAAGGTTACAGTCTAGCTGAGTGCACCACCAAAACTAGAGACAAAGGATGTTGGAGGTCTGTTGCAGCCAACCTTCTTTGTGGAGACGATACTTGATGAGGATGAATCATGAAAAGGACTAAGGTTGTATTGATGATATATCGTGACGTAATTTTATATACGTTTGATGAATGTATCAACAAAACACTGACATAATACCAATCAATTGGTATACATGAACAAAATAATACCGACAATATACAATACATCAGATTCTGAAGTGCGCGGTTTTCCGTAGAACGCATTATCTCATCTATTCCGTCATTATTTTCTTTGACATTTGTGCAAACACATTACCAACATCTACTACTTTTAATGTAAAACCGTCACCATGAATGGTGTCTGAATGCTAGCAACTGTTCAACCGAAACATAAATGCCTGATAAACCTGTTCTCATTTTAATATTACTTTTAAATGTAACAATTCACATTAATAAACGCGACACGCCGTGCCCTTCACAGAAGAACAATGTTGCATACACAATATTATCTGCTAAACAAGTGGGGGGAACCGAAGACGACATAAAACAAACCGCTCGATACACGATCAATATTATACTGCAAGTTTAGTAATTGATCTCAAAAGTTGTTTTGTTACAGTATATTATTGTCATCATTTGATGTTTAGTATCATATACGAGTCATCATTTCATGTGTAGTAGAATATGAGTCATCATTTCATGTGTAGTTACATAGAAGCGCTATTATGTGTTATGTAGTATCAGGAACCCATTATGTCCTAAAACAAACAACTCTAGAATATTAGACTGGGTTGTTTTTTTCTGCCGAAGATGGATGTGTCGAGCCATTGACACAAATAAACGGCGGAAAAGCGCATTTCCATTCTCTGGACTATAATATCATGCTGGAAATCTAGTAGCACCATGGTCCTGCTGCAAGAGAGATCCACTGGGAGTGTGAGAATGAACGCTGAAGAAGAAGAAGGACTGGATATTTAACAAATGATTGCAGAAGAAGAAGTGAAGATTATTGCAGAGAAAAAGATGACAGATTTAACATATTGTAAGTGTTCAATAGAAGGGAAAAAAATTATGAAATTCACATGGATTTTCTGCTTACACCTTTATCTATTTCTGCTTACACATTTGTATATTTTCTCCTTACACCGTAACATATTTTCTACTTACACCGTTATATATTTACTGATACACCGTTATCTATTTACTGATACACCGTTATCTATTTACTGATACACCGCTATATATTTACAGATACACCGTTATATATTTAATGAAACACCGTTATATTTTTTCAATTCTATTCTAACATTACCTCCAAAGTATGCGTCACGCTATAAAAGCAAATAAAACGCGACACAGACATGACCAGGCTCAGATATAGACCCAACAACAGAAACTAAACAAGACTTCATTCGTGACTTTTTTTAGTATTGTCGTGATTTTAGTTAGTCACTATTTATATACTTGGAGTCACATGCGAGAAAAAGTCAAGGACGACCAACGATTTCCGATACTTCTTCTTCAGCGTTTTTTCTCAAAACTCCCGCTGGATCTCTCTTGTAGCAGGACAATGGTCCTAGTATATTTCCAGCGGATGTAGTTTTGAGTAGAGAAATTCGTTGTGTCGTCGTTTTATTTGCGTCAATGGCTAGACACATCCGTCTTTGGCGGTAATTTGTGATACCAATAGCGGATTTAAATGACAGTTATAGCCGTTTTTACAGAGAAACAATACAAAAATAATAACCATGGAATGAAAAAGTGAAATATTATTCACGCAATGAAAAAGTAAAGTAAACAAGATGTGTTTATGATTATAGATGTAATTGCAATATAATGATACAAAAATCAAAGAGAGTATGCATAACTGGGTTGTACAAACATTCACGAACTGCACAGAGAAGCAGCACATCGCTTAAACTGTAGACCCACTGATGTCGATCATATGCACCGTGGATAGACAAACAGAAAGCTAGACATACATGCCTTCACGCACGCACGAAGGCAGGCAGGCAGACACAGATAGACCTACCGACAGACCAGAAGGCAGACAGACAGATAGGCATGTATGTAGGTAGGCAGGTATCCAAATAGATAGAAGGCGGGTAAGTAGGTAGACAGGTATGTATGCAGAAAGGCAGGTAGGAATTTAGGCAAGTAAGTAGGCAGAAAAGAATGTAGGTAGTCAGATAAATAGAGAAACTGTTAAATAGATGACCGGTAGGTAGGCGGGTATATAGTTACGTTGATAGATAGGTAGGCAGGCAAGAATGTACATATGTTGTTAAGTTGATAGTTACGTAGGCAGAAAAGTAGGTATGTTGCTAGGTAGATACGTAGGCAGGAAAGTAGTTATGTTGCTAGGTAGATACGTAGGCAGGAAAGTAGGTATGTTGCTAGGTAGATACGTAGGCAGGAAAGCAGGTATGTTGCTAGGTAGATACGTAGGCAGGAAAGTAGGTATGTTGCTAGGTAGATACGTAGGCAGGAAAGTAGGTATGTTGCTAGGTAGGTACGTAGGCAGGAAAGTAGGTATGTTGCTAGGTAGGTACGTAGGCAGGAAAGTAGGTATGTTGCTAGGTAGATACGTAGATTTAGCTTTAATTTGATTATTCCATATTTTATGATACGCTATAACCCCCTCCCCAATCTCACCCCGCCCCATTTTGTCAGGACCAATATGTGTAATTTTGGCGCAGTGTGCCAGCACTGGCATTGGTTTTTCCTCAACCTTTGCATAAACCTACTTTTCTTTTGTGTCGTCCATGGGTATTTCTATTGTCGCATGTTCCCGGGGCCAATGTATCCCAATCATCCCTTATCCCGTCTTTTTGACGTTCTCCATTATAACTGAACTTGATAGTTGATGACACAGAGATAGAAACTGAACTTGATAGTTGATGACAGAGAGATAGAAACTGAACTTGATAGTTGATGACAGAGAGATAGAAACTGAACTTGATAGTTGATGACAGAGAGATAGAAACTGAACTTGATAGTTGATGACAGAGAGATAGAAAGTGGATTTGATAGTTGATGACAGAGAGATAGAAACTGAACTTGATAGTTGATGACAGAGAGATAGAAACTGAACTTGATAGTTGATGACAGAGAGATAGAAACTGAACTTGATAGTTGATGACAGAGAGATAGAAACTGAACTTGATAGTTGATGACACAGAGATAGAAACTGAACTTGATAGTTGATGACAGAGAGATAGAAACTGAACTTGATAGTTGATGACAGAGAGATAGAAACTGAACTTGATAGTTGATGACAGAGAGATAGAAACTGAACTTGATAGTTGATGACAGAGAGATAGAAACTGAGCTTGATAGTTGATGACAGAGAGATAGAAACTGAACTTGATAGTTGATGACAGAGAGATAGAAACTGGACTTGATAGTTGATGACAGAGAGATAGAAACTGAACTTGATAGTTGATGACAGAGAGATAGAAACTGAACTTGATAGTTGGTGACAGAGAGATAGAAAGTGGATTTGATAGTTGATGACGGAGAGATAGAAACTGAACTTGATAGTTGATGACAGAGAGATAGAAACTGAACTTGATAGTTGATGACAGAGAGATAGAAACTGAACTTGATAGTTGGTGACAGAGAGATAGAAAGTGGATTTGATAGTTGATGACAGAGAGATAGAAACTGAACTTGATAGTTGATGACAGAGAGATAGAAACTGAACTTGATAGTTGATGACAGAGAGATAGAAACTGAACTTGATAGTTGATGACAGAGAGATAGAAACTGAACTTGATAGTTGATGACAGAGAGATACAAACATACATTGAATTATAATCGTATAGTTATTATTAATCCTGAATTTTGTTTAAGTAAAGACGTTATCTGCTATTTCCATCCACACACATACACACTCTCACATATACACTCACTCATACACACTCACTCATACACACTCTCACATACACACTCTCACATACACACTCTCACATACACACTCTCCCATACACACTCTCACATACACACTCTCCCATACACACTCTCACATACACACTCTCCCATACACACTCTCCCATATACACTCTTCCATACACACTCACTCATACACACTCACTCATACACACTCTCACATACACACTCTCCCATACACACTCTCACATACACACTCTCCCATACATACTCTCACATACACACTCTCCCATACACACTCTCCCATACACACTCTCACATACACACTCTCACATACACACTCTCCCATACACACTCTCCCATACACTCTCTCCCATACACACTCTCCCATACACTCTCCCATACTGATACAATCCTAATGGTAGGTATTACCGAGACCGCATACAATAAAGACTCCGATACAGAAAGTAAACAAGAGTTCATTCGTGACGTTTTTGATTATTGTTTGTTTCTGTTGGCCACTATATACTTAGAATCGCCTGCCACAAAATCCATGCCGTCCAACTATATGCGCGAATATAATTTAAAAATCATCCTTTCTGGTCATGTTTACTTTCTGTCCACAGGTTTTTATTGTAGCCCGGCCACAGTATTACACACAGAACCAACAACTTTCTCACCTTCAATGCACTCAGGCCAAGCAGGAGCGCTCCATGTCAGATTTTTACAGAACAGTTTATTATTTGCACTGTTGCGTAGTTTGAAACTGCCCATGCATGTGTAGGTAGCCACCATGACGTAGCGATGACGTATCTCATTAAGTACGTAACTTGTGTCCACCACCGCGTGCTCAATTTCTGGCGGTATGATCTGCACAGAAAAATGGACATAGCTGTAACTGGACACACAATACTGACCACTACAAAATGTTTAGTTATGAAGTAATGGTAGGGACTGGTCTTCTGTTGCGGACAGTTACCTATGCTCAGAAGTCAGGAGAATTATACAGGTAGGATGACCGCCTCCAAGAATTCATGCTTTAGCAGCAGGATGGAAGGTGTTGGTCAATGTTGTCTAGTAGTGTAATGGAAAGTATTGGTCAGTGGTGTGTGCTGGTATAATGGAAGGTAATGGTCAGTACTGTGTATTGGTATATTGGAAGGTATTGGTCAAAGCTGTCTACTGGTGTAATGGAAAGTATTAGTCACTGTAGTGTACTGGTGTAAACTCAAGGTATTGGTCAAGGCTGTGTACTGGAGCAATTGAAGGTAATGGTCCGTGTTGTATATTGATATAATGGAAGGTATTGGTCAATGCTCTATGCTGTTGTAAAGTACGCCATTGGTGAGTACCGTATCATCATCATCATCACGTGACATATTCTTTCTAGAACATTGTCTTTGAAATTGATGTCCTGATCCCGACTCTACTCTGTGCCAATCTGCCTGCCTCCTCCAATGATATCTTCATACAGTCTTTGATGTCATCTGTCCGTCTCCTTCTAGGTCTACCTCTTCTTCTACTTCCCGGAATTCTGACCTCTAATTTGCGTCTTTCCATGCCATTGTGTCTTTTTATATATCAGAAAATATTTCAATTTCCTATGTAAAATTGTATTAATCATCCATCTTTCCTCTATATTCATAGTATATATTATACCATACTATTATCACAGTACCGTATACTGACACAGTACCGTATACTGACACAGTACCGTATTCTGACATAGTACCGTATACTGACACAGTACCGTATACTGACACAGTACCGTATACTGATACTGTACCGTATAATGACACATTACCGTATACTGACACAGTACCATACACTGACATAGTAGCGTATAATGACACAGTACCGTACAAGGACACAGTACCGTATACTGGTGATAATTACTGACACATTTTGACTAGCTGCAATTCCTGTCCTTCGACAACAAAACCAAAATGACTCATTGTAAATCATCCTTCTAACGTGAGACACATCGACTTTCCCGTTATTTTCATTGGCTGTCGAGACAAAGTATCCACAAATAAACCATTAAAAATAGCAGGGAAAGTCAAATATCGTCGGAGAATGATTATTAAAATACTAGAAGGGTGATATCCATAAGTCCACAAGACTGTATATTTGACGAAAGACACGCTGTTATTAGTGATACCATTCACATATTTATATATGTATGAATATATATGTATGTATCTAGATATATCTATGTATATATATAGCTTAAACATTTGATTTCCATTCTGTTGAGAAAATGTATTCTGCTAGTCCTTCAAATTCTTGAGACTAACGGGAGTTGAACCAGTCCGTTCAACGGCACCAAATCGCCTAGCAACTATTGAACACGCGTTCTTCCGTTCTTGACTAACAGCATCTCCAAAAAAAGATGCGATTTCATCAAGCCATTCAAACCGTGCACACAAAGTCACCAGAACGGACCGATCGAGACAAGGACTATTACAACAACAACAAACATCCCGTACAGGTATTGAAATATCCCCAGTAACAACAAACATATAACATAATATCCGTATTAGTTATACAAGGGCCGATAGGTCTTCTTGTAAACATGGATAACATATATAGACAATACAATTTTGCTTCGAATAATTGTTTATACAAGTAAATATAAGTAGGATGCCAGAGGACAATTTTTTTTTTTATTCTTGAGACTAACGGGAATTGAACTAGTCCGTTCAACGGCAAAATTTTGACACAGTATACAAATAAGTTATTTGTACTCCCAGCTTCGATCTTTCTCTTCCCTATGACATGTTTATTACCACTCTTTAATCTCGGCCTCTTCCTCTCCATATGCGGTTTCTTGCGTTCAGTATATTGTATATTTCGTCTGTTGACTTTTTCCTGATCAAGGTTTTTCGTCGAAGCGTCATACGTCGCTGTGTCCCTGTAGCTTGCTTTATTGACTAATATTGGTAACGGTTGTACCTATTTTGTTCATTTCGACATTTTTCTTGTGGTACCCAATTCTCCCCCTCCCCCAAAACAAACAACATCATCTGATATGCATTGATATGCAACATATATATATATATATAACATCATCTGTTATACAAATATACAAATAAGTTATTTGTATCATCACAGTATACATTGTATGTATACAATGATATGGGTATGTATACAATGATATGGGTATGTATACAATGATATGGGTATGTATACAATGATATGGGTATGTATACAATGATATGGGTATGTATACAATGATATGGGTATGTATACAATGATATGGGTATGTATACAATGATATGGGTATGTATACAATGATATGGGTATGTATACAATGATATGGGTATGAATCTTTCAAATTATGCATTTTCCCAATTGTATAATGTTAAAGTTCTACAATATTCAAATTCAGAAATGTTCAAATTCAGCAATGTTCAAATTCAGCAATGTTCAAATTCAGCAATGTTCAGATACTGCAATATATTTTTGCAATGAGCTATATTATTTTGCATAAGAATCATCATTTTCTTTCTCTTCTGGGTTCGTTCTCAAACTCTTGAAGATTAGCAGGATGTAGTCCGGATAACACAATGTTTTGTGCCATGGTTTACGACTCTGCTGTAATATCTGCCAATTTCGGCCTGAAATATTCTACTTCAGCATGGCTTCTGGTTCACTTTGACCCTATATAAATGGATAGCAAACCCCAACCTATAATCTTTTCAGCCGCTTCTTACCATATGCATGGAAGTTCTTCTTCTTCTTCATCGTTCATTCTCAAACTCCCGCTGGATCTCCCTTGTAGCAAGACCATTGTCCTACTAGATTTCTAGCAGGATGTAGTCCAGAGAATGGAAATGCGTTGTGCCGCCGTTTTATTTGCGCCAATGGCCCGGCACATCCGTCTTCGGCGGAAAGGAAGTTCAATAATGCTGTTATAGTGTTCTACCCCGACTAAGTACGCGTGAGAGGCACGGTCATTATTTGTCATTACCTGGTTATAGAAACAAGACTCGTCCGACTCAGCAAGGCTGTACTCAAGTGAGACTTCTTCAACAGATACAGTTTCCGTAGCTTTCCTTGACTTTGTCTTCTCGTTGGGGCTGGCTGTTGCTGTTGGTGTTCAAAATACAATTATAATTCATCTTAATCTTGTACAATTTAATTTATTTTTTTTCAATAAAATAGTGAAGTACAGTATTCTTGTGGTATAATCTGAGAGTCGCGGCAATGTTAGGTCATTCCCCGCCGACCAGCTGACTCGAGTCCACTCATTATTTGCTTTGGGGAGGTCGAGGAATGACGCTTTTGTTACTGAGAAATGTCCAGCCACTAATTAGGCAGCTGAACGCACAGGAAAAAGCCGTGTAACATAACGCTGATTCATAATTCAGCTTTCAATTACCTTTACATGTTATATATCAGCTTTGTTTTCTATATCAGCTTTGTTTTCTATATCAGCTTTGTTTTATATATCAGCTTTGTTTTCTATATCAGCTTTGTTTTCTATATCAGCTTTGTTTTCTTTATCAGCTTTGTTTTCTTTATCAGCTTTGTTTTCAAACTATGCCATTCATGATGGATCTGTTAAGGGGAGATGGCTATCTCTGGATGGGAACTACAACAGACCATCCACTGTAAGAAGTATATCCTCGACAGAAGAGGAATAAATTAAACAGAAGGTTATGGGTATGCCTAGCTAAGGATTTCTATAGAATCTTATATACGCTTGCCCATTTTTTCCTGATTTGTGTGAGTTTCTGCACAGGAAAATTTGTATGTGAATCTTTCCTATATAATCACAATAAACAGAAGTTGATCCAGGGATATAAAGCCACAATATCCGACAACAATTCGAAACTGAAGATTGTGTTTGTTTTGGGGGAGGGGGGAGAATTGGGTACCACAAGAAAATGTCAAATTGAACAAAATAGGTACAACCGTTACCAATATTAGTCAATAAAGCAAGCTACATGGACACAGCGACGAATGACGCTTCGACAAAAAAAACCTTGATCAGGAAAAAGTCAACAGACGAAATATACAATATACTGAACGCAAGAATCAGCATATGGAGAAGAAGAGGACGAGATTAAAGAGTGGTAATAAACATGTCATAGAGAAGAGAAAGATCGAATCTGGGAGTGCCCAGCAAAGGAGAAGTGAAAGATCGAATCTGGGAGTGTCCAGCAAAGGAGAAGAGAAAGATCGAATCTGGGAGTGTCCAGCAAAGGAGAAGAGAAAGATCGAAGCTGGGAGTGTCTAGCAAAGGAGAAGAGAAAGATCGAAGCTGGGAGTGTCCAGCAAAGAAGGAACAGATATGGGATGCGCTAGTGATGATGAGATGGGAAATAAGAAGTTTCGTTTTATTGACAAATAGTGGTAACTCTTGTACCTCTTTCCGTCCAGTTTGACAGGAGTTGCTGAAAGTGAAAACCTGTTCACATTAATTCCAATGTTAAATCACTCACCAATCAAGCCCTAATGTTAAATCACTCACCAATCAAGCCCTAATGTTAAATCTCTCACCAATCAAGCCCTAATGTTAAATCTCTCACCAATCAAGCCCTGAGGTAGATGTTCAAGTTATCGGTACATAGAAATTATCCGTTAACTTACGCAAACATGAAAGACAAACTGCAGTAAAACTGTCTACCATGTGGTGCAGGAAAATTAGTAAAATGACACAAGAATGGTTCAATATCAGTTTTAGAAATAGGGCAAATATGCAGATTCAACGCTTCAACCGCTAGGTCTTTGTCAATCAATGATAATAAAGAAAAAAATATATATCAAATAAAGATAAGGATATCTACTTCTCATGGCTGTTTCTAGAATTACATTAACTGCTTTACCAACATCAATATGTAGCGTATGCTTATGTTGTACTCTACTTTCATCTATTTCTCCTATAGTAACAGAGATGTCTACATACTTTCCTGCAATGTTGTGTTTTTTTTTGTCTATTATAATTTCAGTGTGTGTATTTGTCCTTATCTTGATAAAGGCCTCGTGATATAAATGTTGAATCTGTTTATTCGTCTTATTTGTAAAACTGATATGTATGTCTGATCCCATGTCCTGTTTGTAAAACTGATATATATGTCTGATCTCATGTCCTGTTTGTAAAACTGATATATATGTCTGATCCCATGTCCTGTTTGTAAAACTGATATATATGTCTGATCCCATGTCCTGTTTGTAAAACTGATATATATGTCTGATCCCATGTCCTGCTTGTAAAACTGATATATATGTCTGATCCCATGTCCTGTTTGTAAAACTGATATATATGTCTGATCCCATGTCCTGCTTCTAGAAAATAAACAGTACATGTTTAAGTACCTGCACAGACTGGAAATACGCCTTTCCACTGGCCGTCTTCGCAAACAAGTGTAGAATCCCCAAGAAGAAAGTATCCTTGTCTGTTGACGAATACATTTACAAGAACATGTATAATAAACCTTTACAAGAACATGTGTTATTAACAATTCAAGTTTAATCGTCAATAATGAACTGCAGATTATCGTGACAAATCAACATATAAATCAATAATGAACTGTAGATTATCGTGACAAATCAACATATAAATCAATAATTAACTGCAGATTATCGTGACAAATCAACACATAAATCAATAATGAACTGCAGATTATCGTGACAAATCAACATATAAATCAATAATGAACTGCAGATTATCGTGACAAATCAACATATAGATCAATAATGAACTGCAGATTATCGTGACAAATCAACATATAGATCAATAATGAACTGTAGATTATCGTGACAAATCAACATATAAATCAATAATTAACTGCAGATTATCGTGACAAATCAACACATAAATCAATAATGAACTGCAGATTATCGTGACAAATCAACACTTAAATCAATAATGAACTGCAGATTATCGTGACAAATCAACATATAAATCAATAATGAACTGCAGATTATCGTGACAAATCAACATATAAATCAATAATGAACTGCAGATTATCGTGACAAATCAATATATAAATCAATAATGAACTGCAGATTATCGTGACAAATCAACATATAAATCAATATCATTGTCACTACCATCATTATACTTATTCTGAAGTTTGAGAATAATCCTGAGATTATGGACAACTCATAAAATATATTTGGCATATTTAAAGATATGGCACATTATTAAAGAACTTACTTGGAGGTGTAGTTGGGATGAGGCGAGGAAGAGGTAGGCAGATATACGGGTAGATGTGACACACAATGAGATGGACAGGAAACATTCTAAGAGACAGCACTACCAAGGCAGAAGACGGGGTGTTGGAGATCCGCTTCCGTCAACTTAAGTTGCGGAGATGGCATACGGGATAATCGTCATTTAGACATATAGTCCATACTCTCATAGCGTAAGCAATTGTCAAATAATACCTAACAAAAGAATCAAAAGAAAGCAGAATCGCCCTTTTTACAACGTGCTCTCTCATTATTACTGTACATGTCGTTGATCGGAGTTGGCAGGTCCCAACCGGATATACACAAAGTAAATAAATAGTTACCAGCAAAAAGTACTGCAATAGCCGAAAATATCACGTACAAATGTAGATTCTGCGTTGTTTGTTGATGCTATTATATCTTATGTGGCGATTGGTCAGGAGTATAGTCATTAGGTAAGATGGAAAAAACAACTGGGAAAGTCGTCTGATCAAATCTCGAACCTGTTGTCTTTGCAGTGTATCTCAATATCAAGGGATAAATGTTGCAGTGTAGGGTAACAACCCTAAACAGGAAGTAGGTGGCTGGAGTAACACAGGGTAAATGTCAAGATAAACAAAAATAGGTAGATGCATTACCGAGATAAAACATAAAACAACCTAACAACGAGATACAGGGACAAACGACGTTTAGACTAAAAAGCCTTCATCAGGACAAACAAACGACCACAATAAAACAAATCTCTTATTTGTGTCCATGTAAGATTTGTTTTATTGTGGTCGTTTCTTTGTCCTGATGAAGGCTTTTTAGTAGAAACGTCGTCTGTCCCTGTATCTTCTCAATATAGTCAAGTTATCTGAGCCGAACTTTTTTCTACAAGCTGTGCACTGATCATACTGTCTAATGCCTCTTTTTCTTTTGTATTTGTTCTCATAGTCCTGCAGATTAGCATGATGTAGCCCGGAGAAAGGAATGCGTTTTGTCGTGGCTTACAACTTTGCCGTGATATCTTTGTCTTTTGGCATGACACATCTTACTTCAACATGGTTTCTGGGTCACTGTTAACCTGTGAACTTTGAACTTTTATAACTTGGATGACAAGAACCTGTGTATTTGTCATATTTGCAAAACTGATTTTATCCTTTTTTTTAATTTAATGTGGTAGATAGTTTTACTGCAGCTTTTCTTTCTTTCTTGTTTCCTTTTCAGATTGCATGGTCAAGGAAGGGATCAGATAACGTTGTATGAGATCACGGAAGGGTCAAAGAATGAAGAAAAATCATGCAGCGACCTTGATCACATCATATCCCCAAATAAGATGAGAATTTAGTCAAGACATCCAACTTGTATATTCTCAAGGTGCTAAAAAAATGGACCGGTCGATGACACACAAACAACACACTAGACAAATATGTTAATTTATCGAGAACCACAAAAATTTAACATTAGTATATGCCAGAATGTCACATTACTACAATGGCCAAATTAAGCCTAATTTAAACATAACTAACACATTAACATAAACAAGGATTGCTTCAGATGTGACATCACTAAATCAATAATATACTATAACAGCATCCAGGATTTATTAATAAACAAAAGTTCCCGTTTTTTTGCATGATATTTCTTTATTAACAAATCCTAGATGCGTCTGTATTATATGATTCCCTTAGTCGAGGAAAGAACAAGATAGAGTCACTTACATCGAGTAATATTATAACATAACATGGGAACAGAATTATTAATCAAGTATGTGAGATTAAGTCGGTTAAGGGTACAACTAGTAATTAAAGTGAACTAGTACTTACCTACAAACGATTCTAGCTAGACCACCACTGTTGTCAACATTCACAACTCCGTGTGTCGGCGGGTGCAGTTCTGTACAACCTTTATCTAGTACATGAGAAAGATGACAATGTATTATGAAGATGGATGACAATGATGATGAAGAAGCTACAGATTAATAATAATAAAATCCATAATGACACAGTGTCGTAGGGGTGGCACATTGAGACATTTGGTGAAGAAAGATATCCACCAATCTCTCCCCTCTACCATCCTGATGAATTCGTAGACTCTACACCATCGAAATAATAGTTTGTTTAGATGTTAATAATTTTCTTTACATGTTTAGATGATAATAATTGTGTTTACATGTTTAGATGTTAATAATTTGTTTACATGTTTAAATGTTAATAATTTGTTTACATGTTTAGATGATAATAATTTTGTTTACATTTTAGATGTTAATAATTTGTTTACATGTTTAAATGTTAATAATTTGTTTACATGTTTAGATGTTAATAATTTGTTTAGATGTTAATAATTTGTTTACATGTTTAGATGCTCCCTGAACTATAAGTTCAGGAAAAGGTTGCCACACGGACAAACGTATTGTAAGATGAAAGCGAACATACAACAAGATAAGAAGATAATAGGCAGGTATGTAGGAATATAGGTTGATAGGTGAGTGGGTAGGTAGGTAGGTAAGCCGTTCACTTGAACACTTACCAGCACAGACTGGTGGCTCTATGGTCCACATTCCAGTACTGAGATCACAGGCGCCATGTGTAATTCCCACTGCAAAATATCCTTGTTTGCACCTGATGTGGAGATAATCATACGTGTACAATGAGTCTTCTCTCTCTCTCTGTCTCTCTCTCTCTCTCACACACACACACACACACACACACACATATATATATATATATATACACAGTCTATGTTCACCATTCTTCAACATATATATACACACACATAGTCTATGACACACACACACACATACATTCTAGGATGACAATTCGTCTACACCTCTACACTTGTATCAGTTTTTACAATTTTGTTTAATTAAAAGTGTCTCTTGTGGTGAGGTACGTATCGTTCATCCAGGAAGCTAGACCAATTTAGTTATAATAGAGCTTTACAATCATTAAAACATAATGAAGGCAGCAGTTCTGATAATCCATCCACTACGACCTCTGTAATATAATAATTTTAACAGTTTTATATATTATTAATTGAAATGATCAATATATTCAAAATTGGTATGGCAACGTCGAATATCTCTTCATTGTAATAATGTGGCCACATTTGTAAGAGCAGCTATACACAGCTTAAACGCATTGCCTGCGTCCGTATGTACATATACATTTTTCTTCATCGTTCATTCTCAAACTCCCTCTGGAACTCTCTTGTAGCAGGACATATTCTCAAACTCCTGCTGAATCTCTCTTGTAGCAGTACACATTCTCAAACTCCCGCTGAATCTCACATTTAGCAGGACAATGTCCTATTAAATTTCGAGCAGGATGGAGACCGGTGAATAGACATGCATTGTGTCGTCGTTCTATTCACGTTCGTTTTATTCTCAGTGTTTAGAGCACTGGCTTCGCATAAGAGTGATCCTCGGTTCATTCCCGAGTTGAGGCGGAAATCTTTTTCAGACCGCAACATTTGCCGCGACGAGCGTTAATTGGGTCTAAAAAATAAAGACTGCGAGGGAGAGGAGATCCACTGAAATGTGACATCGTTAACATCTTATATCCCAGCGTTTGTTAACTGGCTAACTTTACTTGACTTCATGCATTTAATGTATGTAATACACACACACACACACACACACATTACATATAAACCAATAGATAGAGAAAGTTTTACCTGTACTCAATTAATAAGCCCTCTCCCCATACGATTGTCTCCCCATTAGCTATCTGGCTTGGCTCTTGGCACCTAATCTCGTTTTCGATATCCTCTAATAAGAGAAAAAACAAAACATCTTAACATCATAATACACAATAATACACCATAATCTGACATCATACTACACAATAATACACCATAATATTATATCATGATACACAATAAAACACCATAATACACAATAATGCACCATAATACACAATAATGCATCATAAACTGACATCATAATACATCAACCATATATGTTCATATGATGTGAACAGATTCCTATTAGGATGCCCATAAATTATGTCAACAATTACATGAAGGGGAGGAGTGTAGTATTTGTATATACCATCAGTGGAATACCTCCTTATTGACTGCCTTTCCGTTTCAACTGCCAGGAAAAAAACGTTTACAGACATCCTTATATAATTGACTGTATAATTAACGCTACAACGTAGTCTTTATTAATTCGCCAGCATTAAAAGAGCACAGGCAACAATACAAAAGCAACACTCTCCGAAATAACAGCAATAGCTAAATCATCAACAATCTCAGCAATAACAATCGCAGCAACAGCTACACTTGCAGAAATATTCCATACAATTACAGCAATCACAGCAGCATCAGCAATCGCAGCAACAACAAAAAACGCAGCAACAACAACAACAATCACAGCAATAACAATAATATTCACAACAATAACAACAACATTCGCAGCAATAACAATCGCAGAAGAAACAAACATCTCTACAAGAAACAGAAAAAGACAGAGACAGATGGATGGCTATGTGGCTGGATGGACGGATGAATTGATACATGGATGTATACATTCGTTTGTACGTAGACAGAAAGATACATAGATTTATTGGATGGATGCACGAACGGATGGATGGAAATTGGATGTGTGGATTGATGGATATATTAGAAAGATTTTTATGGATATATTAGATATGGACGAATTAATGAATGGATATATTAGATAGATATGGATGGATGGATTGATATATTAGATAGATATGGATGGATGGATGGATTGATATATTAGGTAGATATGGATGCATGATGGATTGATTGATGGATAGATATGGATGCATGATGGATTGATATATTAGATAGATATGGATGATGGATTGATATATTAGATAGATATGGATGGATGAATGGATATATTAGATAGATATGGATTGATGAATGGATATATTAGATAGATATGGATGGATTGATGAATGGATATATGCTGGATTGATTGATGGATAGATATGGATGCATGATGGATTGATATATTCGATAGATATGGATGGATTGATGAATGGATATATTAGATAGATATGGAGGCATGATGGATTGATTGATGGACAGATATGGATAGATACATGGACATATAGCCTACCTTCTATCATATAGTCCTCATCACGAAGCAAATATTGATAAGAAGGCATCACAAGGAACACAAAAACAACAGCCCAAACCGCTACAATACATCTCGCCAGAACACACGAAATGGAAAACATTGTATTTCTATTCGTCTTACTAAAACACATGCACGTTTTTGTGAATATATGTGTGAGTCTCACAAAATCCACACTCGACTCGCAACTCTAGCACACATTTTGAATGTAAAGTATCTCACGCTTACTTCTTTCTTCGCGTAGAATGTAAGTGGGACTGAAACATTATAATTGCTTACACTTACTGTCCTTGACATGGATCGTCAGTAATGATCGTGGAAACGCATTGTATACTTTTTGGTTTCATCATTTTTCAGTCTGTTCACATTTTTGTGTGTTTTAGCACCTCGGTGTTCTTGTCTGTGACCATGAGCTACAACGACTAATAGACCAAGTCAATAAATCAAGTAATGAATATGGACTGGATATAAATATATAAAAAAAATTTAAAAACCTTGATAATCAGCAAATACACAGAAGAACAGGAGCTAAACATAAACATACATTGAGAGAAACTACAACAAGTAAAACAGTATCAATATCTTGGACACAAAGTCACAAATGATGGCAGATGTGAAACAGAAGTTAAAAGGAGAATAGGAATGGTTAAAAGTACCTTCAATGACATGAGGAAATTATTAATATCTAAACAAATTACAACCAAGTTAAAAATGAGAATTATAAAATTCTACATCTATTCAATATTAATGTATGGCTCAGAAACATGGACACTAAATAAACAATTAGAAGACAAAATTGATGCCTTTGAGATGTGGGCATATAGAAGAATAGGGAGAACATCATGGCAAGAGAAGAAAACAAATAAAGAGATACTAAAAACTCTTAATATGAAGAAGGAACTACTAAGATAAATCAAGATCAGGCAAATAAAATACTTTGGACACATTAAAAGACATGACACCTTATTGAAGACCTTACTTGAGGGTAAAGTCAAAGGGAAGCGAGCAAGAGGTAGGCAGAGATATAAGTGGAAGAGTAACACTACCGACAGGTTACAGTCTAGCAGAGTGCACCACCAATACAAGAGGCTGTAGATGTTAGAGATACGTTGAAGCCAACCTTTGTTGCGGAGACGGCACTTAATGATGAATGATGATGCTCTTGTCTGTTGTGTTTCTATACTCATTTTAAAAATCTGTGTAGAATATCACACATAAGATATAACGAACAACTCTAGAATTTTGGGATAGAGTTATCTTTAAAGCAGTATTTTACCTCAGTATGTTGTCATTGCTTTTTTTACACCAATAAGTACCTGCGGTAATATTTTGGTATGCTCTTAAATTGACGCTCAATCTCTCTTGTTGCAGGATAATTGTCCTGCTAGGCTTCAGGGTTGCCATTTAGTTGGAATTAACTAGTCAAATGTCAGTAAAATTATTACCAAAAATGGACACTCCTATCTGTTAATACATATTCTCGGCCTTGTGTTGCCGTGGCCCGAAAGGGGAGCAAAGAATAGCAACACTGTTTACCTTCCACGCATGTGGTAAAAGGCGACTAAAGAGGTTATGGGATGGAGTTGGCTGTCTCATCCCATATAGGGTCAGTGACCCAATGCCGTGCTGATGTCGGATGTGTCCGGCCGAAAGGCGCAGATATCGCAGCAATGCTGTAAACCATGCCACAGCTCACTCCTGTCTCTGGACTACATCCTGCTAATCTGCAGGAGTTTGAGAATGAACGCAGATAAGTAGAAGAATACATATTCTTCAACGAAAATGGGCGCATTTGGCGTAGAATTTTTTTTTTAAACTTACACTACGCTTTTTCATTCTATGGGCTACATCCTGTAGGAAGTCTAGTAGATCCATTGTCCTGTTACAGGGAGATGCAGTGGTAGGGTGAGAAAATAAATCATATTAAATTACCAAATTCTGATAACCTTGCCAGATTTCCCAGTGGATGCGGTTCTAAGAAATTAATGCGTTGTGTCGTCGTTTTACTTGCGATAGCGACCCGGACACATCTGACTTTGGTGTGGTAACTAATATATTCAGTGTTTTGTCACTTCCAGAAAATTATGACGTCTATAACCATATCGCTAGTATGCCAACACTACGAGAGAAATGGTTGCCGAACTGTACACGGAATATCAATCTGAATGCTAATCAAAGTCAATCATGATTGCCTTTTTCATCCTGTTAGTAACGAACAGTTACAAATACTTTCAATGACGTGAGGTAAATTTTAACATCTAAACAAATTACAAACAAGCTAACAATGAGAATTATAAAATGTTACATCTATTTTATATTAAAGTATGTCTTAGAAACATGGACAATGAATAAATAAATAGTAGACAAAATTGATGCCTTTAAGATGGCGATATATAGAAAATATGGAGAACGAAGGAAAGATAAGTAAACGAATAGAAGTTCAAACAACACTTCGTTTGAAAAAAAGAACCATTAAAGGAAATTTTTAAAATATAGCTAATTATAGACTTTGCATATATTAAAAGAAATGACACCTTGTTGAAGATCTTACTTGGGTGTACAGGCGAGGAGAGACGAGAAAGAGATAGACGCAGATACAGTTGTGAGGGAAAGATCACGACAAGGACAGTTGACAGTCTAGAAGTTTACACTTTAAAGCAAGGGTCAAAAGATGTTAAAAATATTTTGCAGACAACATTCGTTGCGCAGACGACAATTAATGATGATGACGTTTGGTTTTTGGCATCGCTATAGATATGCACTGGCAGCGTTAACTACTTTGTGTCGACAATGCCTTCGAATGTGGTGGCACAGTGTTATCGGACTTTCTCTTTTTGCAGTCAAATCTTAGTCCGTCTGCATCCTCCCAACTCACGCACGCAAGACTAAAAGTGTTTGCCAGGAATACAGCAAGAGCAGCTGTACTTCTGTTTCGAGGGTGCACCACGAGGAGGTACTTTAGGATCTTGGATATCTGAAAACCCTGGGTCCGCACGAGAGCAATGTGAGACCCTTCGCACCCAGAACTGTAGATAAGAAATCATTGAGTATGTAACAGTTTTCGTCAGAATATGGTCCATGGGCCAAAATTTGGTCGACTCCGAGCTTCCCCAAACCGTCTTTATAATATTGTTAGCTTGATTTAAAATTACTATTTGCGAAACCTCTGAACTCAGAAAATATCAATGAAAAAACTATCTCTGACAAACTGTAAAGCACGTAGCTGAAACTTTCTTTCTTCTACTTAATTTTCATATGTTTTCCTTTCCCTCGTTTTTCTTTCTATTTTCTTTCTTTCCTTCTTCTTCTTGCTTTTCTTCTTCATTTTTTTCTTTCTTTACTTCTTATTTCTTTCCTTCTTCTTCCTTTTCTTCGTCCTCCTCCTTCCGTTTTCCTTTTCCCTTCCTTATATTTCAGTTATTTCTTCCACCATTCCTTCTTTCTGTGTATTCCTCATTTCCTTCTTCGTCCATTCCGTATTCCTGCTTTCCTTCTCTTCATATTCGTCTTCCTTCTCTCCTTTTTCTTCCTATTTCTTCCTCCTTTCCGTCATCTTCCATTACATTTTCATTTCCTTCTTCTTCTTTTCCTTCTTCTTTCTTTTCTTCTTCTTGAGTTTTTTCTTCCATCTTTCATTCTTCTTCCTTTCTTTCCTTTCCTTCTTCCACCTTTACTTCTTCTTCCTTTATTCCATCTTCTTCTTATCCTTCTATTTCCTGTCATTCTTCACTGTGACTACTTCCTACTTAACTACGTCTTCCTTATTTCATTATCCTGAACTTTTCATTCTTTTATTTCTTATTTAACTTTTACTTCTTCGTCCTTTACTTTTTCTTCCTTTCCGTTGTCTTCCTTTGCTTCTTCTTCTTCATACACTTCGTCCTCCATTCCTTCTTCTGGCTTTCTTTCTTCTTACTGTCATTTTTATTCCTTTTCTTCCATTCTTCTTCTTAACGTCCATCTTATTCGTTCCATCTTCATCCTTTACTTTCTCCTTTTCCTCATCTTCCTTTACTGCTTCGTTTTCCCTCTTATTTTTTACTTCTTCTTGTATATATCATCTTTTTCCTCTTTTCTATTTTATTATGACCCTTCTTCTATTATTTCATCTTCCTATCCTTCTTCCTGTACAAGTTTTTCCATTGCCTCTTCATTTACTTCTTCTTTTTCTTCTTCCTTTGCTTCTTCCTTTACTTCTTCTTCCGTTACCTCTTTATTTAGGTTTTCCTTTATTTCTTCCTTTACTGTTTCTTTGCTTCTTCTTTCCTTATTTCTTTTTCCTTCGTACCTTCTCCCTTTACTGCTTCTTCCTTTACTTCTTTCTCTACTTCTTTCTCTACTTCTTCTTCTTTACTTCTTTCTTTACTTCATTTTCCTTTACTTTTTACTCCTTTCCTTCTTCTTACTTTCCTTTTTCTTACTTTACTTCTTCTTTCTTTCCTTCCTTTTCCTCCTTTTATATTTTCCTTTTCTACATTTTCTTCTTCTTCCTTTACTGATTTTCCTTCTTTTTCGTCTTCTTTCTTTTTACACTCTCTTTCTTTTTTCTTTTTCTATGTTTCTTTCTCTTATTTGAGAAAAAGAAAAATTTCTTTAATTAAAGACAATGATTTTTTAATCGGACTGATCACACAGACAACGCTTAATAACTCCATTTAACGCTCTAATATTATGTATGCTACCTTGATTCTGCAGATATTTTGTGGATTTTATTTCCCAATGCAGCAGTTTTTAAGTAAAAAAGTAATGCCCTTCAAATGTTTGACATTGCTGCCAAAAACGTCGGCAATAAAACCCTTTCAACGCCCTCTCCCCCCCCCCCCAACCTCCATCATCCCACACACAAAAATGTATTTTCCTTATTAACACTTCCAGCCGCCGAAGACATTGACACAAATAAAACGGTGACACAACGCATTTCCATTCTCTGGACTACATCCTGCAAGGAAATCTAGAATGGATCATGGTCCTGCTACTAGAGAATCCTGCAAGAGTTTGAGAATGAACGCTGAAGAAGAAGAATAATACTTCCAGACCGGGCTCCACATCATACTAACCACTAGTCCCCCCTTCTGCGTATCAGGGCAATGTGCCCCAATAAAACCAATAGGACTAATATCCAAGGTTGAAAACAGTCGTGTCTTGGTCTACTAAGACAAGTCCACCAACTAACAAACAGAACAATTATTTCAAAACAGCAGTGACGTCGTGTGGGTCAATGGCGCCCGGGGCGGAATTATACTTTTCCGCCCTTGTGACATTAAAAAAATATGTCAGTGATTGTGAAAGACTGGACGAAAATAAATTTGCCGACCTCACGATGATGCCGCCAGGGGCGGTCTTCACCTTCGCAACCCCCCCCCCCCCTTTCTACGCCACTGCAAAACAGGTCACATCAGTTCTTGACGATGATAGAAAAATGTAGTACTTTTCATAGTTTGCAAGTCAGTTTAAATAAATTAAATAAAAACACATCCAAATAATTTATTAGGTTCCTATCACCTGCTGTTAAACAAGTTAATGTCGTAAAATCAAACAACAGCTTTGCTGTTTCTCAACAAATTACGAGTTTCAATATTGTTCAGTACATAAATTATGTCAACGTTTATTGGATTTTGTTTTTCTGAGAAAGTTTGACGGTTATTGACAAATGGGGATGTCGGGGGTTAACAAAAGCGGACGTCAATAATATAGTTTTATGTTTTATTTATCAATTAGATTGTGTGAATTTGAAACATATATCAATAAATTTGAAATAAATCACGTTATTTTTTTTTTCTCCTACTTGATCCGCTAATTAGAAATGAACACCTCAGTGTTATGGCACAATTAAGCGGCGGGCATTATCTCTTGACACTTGTCCACAAGACTGAAGTTGGTAAAAAAATATCCCTCAAAATTGTTGATGCCATTTTGAGCCGCCCCTATCCCGTTCTTGTGCTCCTATTGTCACAAATGAGTCAATAAGAGACATATCCAAACAAGAATATGTTACCTATTATTATTAGAAGACGTTACAAGTATTTAGGACATGTGTTCAGATGAGAGCAGACCCACCATGCGATGTTATTGCTTGTGACAGGAAAACGAAAACATGGAAGACCCAGAACAACAGTACGAAGAACCATCAAGAACGAGACCAGTGCCGGATTTACCTATAAGCTAAACAAGCTATATTTTAGGCCCCCCACTATTTTAGGGGCCCCAAAAATGTTTATTACACTATCTATATATGCTTAATCGTTAAAGGGCCCCATATCTCAAATAGCTTAGTGTCATATCAGGTATAATTCCGGCCCAGAACGAGACAATGGCAATGAACATCAACACCACTCACGAACTATAACCACTTGCAGCGAACCGCACGACATGGATAACATGACTTCTGCGCTATCTGCTGACCTGGGCACCAAAGAAGCACACACAAAAAAACACTAAATAACTGTCGTACTTTTAACAATTTTAGTTTGTGTGTATGAATTATCAATCTTACAGTATATATTCTTTTGCTATCCATTATTGTCATGGATGTATTTATCACATCAGGACAGTATCAATAATCTCTCAAAGTTTCTCTTTTCATTTGCACTTTATTGTTTATTGGTTAGTGAACTGACACAATTGTACTCCGGGCAGACATGTTTGTGCTCAGTCTCCCCTAGCATATGGGTAAGGTATGCATGCTGATGGTTACTATAACTCGCTGGTTAAACACTCCTCTCATTCAGGCGTTATGATCTACTACTGCCACACTTAATACAGAATTCTTCAAACATGAGCCTCGATGTTTCATCGGTTGTGGTGTCCACATCCAGCAGGCGCTCATACAACAGTCGTAGTACATTCCCCCTTATCCTTGTCTCATCTATTGATGCCTGGGATGTCAGTCTGTCTTCTCTCTCATGACAGTCAACAGCATCATGTTCTGTTCAGTAAATTGATGCAGTACTTTGTTAAATTTTTTCGCTAACATCGGTGTCTCATTATTTATCTTAAATTATTTCACACGTGTGGTCTATGAAGATATTTCTAGTCAACTATATAGGGAGTTATAAGAAGTGGCCGTGAGCAGTAAACTATATTTGCGTGTCTGGCACATGCTCATTTTTCTTTAAAATGATACTCATCTACCCATGAGATCTACTCAACTACCCCCCCCCCCCCCACACCCCCGGAAAAAAAATCAACATTACAAAAATTATTCTAATCACACAAAATATTTCGAGGTATGTAAATATACGCATTTAGTGTATTTTTTTTTGGTGTTAATAAAAATTAAAATTAAAACGTATTCCCTCTAAAACTTCACACTATTTTTGTAAAAAAAAAAACAACATCGGAATATTAGGAATGATAGTGACTATAAAAACTACCAAATAAAAAACTAATACCTATCACAATATTGGATAAAACCCCCTCTTCAAATTAAAAAAAAATATATGTTAATAAAAATGGACACCAATGAACTGCAGAAAACGTGTTTAAAGTGTTTTATTAATAAACCTATAACTTGATATTCGAAAGATAAAACAGAATATGGATTAATATCAAGCTGTAAAGAATGTAAAAAAAATATAAAATGAAACATTACCAAGAAAATAAAGATAATGCAAACAAGCATATCCAGATTGATTGCTCGAGAATATTGATTATTTTGAAGATTATAAAAGGGGAAAAAACATAATATAAAAGACTTTAAAAAATAATTAAAAAAGAAAAGTAAATTAAAAACGTTTTCTAATCAAATGAGCAGACGAAAACCCTTCAAACATATTATCAATAAATATATAATTGATGATATTCAAGAAAATAATATAAACAAATATTTTAATCATAGAAATAAGGTATGAACGAAAATAGATACAACTAAAAAAATCTATTAAACTTATACTGGTTCTAACTTGTGAGTTTAACACTGTTTTAGCTATCATCTGGAGAGAATGCCGTGTGGTTCATTAGTTTATAAGAATATATGAAGAGAGAAGAAGCAGAAATAAGAGCCAAGGGTAGACCTAGAGTACGCTGGATCGACAACATCAAAGCGACATTATCCGAACACCAAATAACATCTGAAGCTGCCAGACAAACGAGAACAAGAACATTGTATCTCCCTCGACACCCGTAAAGGGTAAAAGAGGAAGAAAAGATAGATAGACGATTTTAGATTTTCAACTTAATGTTGAAAATTATCACGGAGACAATCCGATTATAAGACCAATTAATGACTTAGATGTAAAAATATAACATAGTTATAGATTATTTTGAAACGTGGGTAGACGAGTATCAGGTGTTTGGTAATGGACATGTATGCAATGTTATAAACCATAACACAACTCATTCCGTTCTCCGGACTACATCCTGCTAATCTGCAGGAGTTTGATAACGAACGCAGAAGAAGATAAATTCAGTGATAATGTATTTGAAGGTTTTTCGTCTGCTTTTTTTGGAAACTTTTTTTATTTAATTTTTTTCATATATTATACATTTTTCTTCCTGTTATAACTATCTACCCATGACGCCGCAAGGCAAACAAGGTCCGCGACGTATATATATATATATATGAAAACCTAAAGCAAATTTCAATGAAACGAGAGACATTGAAATCTATGACATCCGCCCTATGTGCCGTCTTTGGTCCTAGAGAAATAACTAACTAATCTAGAAAGAAGCTGTGGGGGAGACGTCAGAATCTCCTGCTGACGACTGAATTGATGAAGACTTCTCTCCTGCCTGTATACACTTCTAATCAGTGGAAACTCGTCATAGAAGAAAAAACGAAATGATGTGGGAGGAATGTATTCTCTTCCTCATTTTTCCCTGTGGTGGTCAGCAGCTACAAACTTCGAGGTTCACATGTGAACGGATAACACACCTATGCATATGTACCTGCATCAAAATAGGTGTTGACACGTTTACGTAACCTGTCAACCAAGTCTTCGTTTCATTGAAATAGTACAAATGTTCACATGTGATCCTGAGACAGTGCGTCTTTCAGGCGTCAGGTGTGGTCAGTAATCTCGTCTGACCACAACAAAATTGCCAGCCAATCACAAGTCGAGGATTATGTTCAAGGCGGGGCTAACACTGTTGAGTAGCTAATAAAATGTCATTAGGCGGGATTAGCCTTGAAGATATTGCTTAACGGACAAGTGATTTACGATATCTAACCAATTGTGTGTGGTTGACAAACTAGTTTATGACCATTAGGAAATGTTCGTGGTGGGCGTGAGATATTGTTCTAGATGTCAGTAAATCACCAGGTGTCGACTTCAAGTTTGAGATATCCGTTATCGATCGGAATTTTTAGGTAGCAATGATAGGTCCACGTAAGCGATACAGAAAATCAAGACCAGCCCAGAAAAGTGTTCTATAAGAAATATACTGTGCAGCAACTCAAGTTACGCCTAGTCGATTTATATTCAAATTATTCTGGTATTATCTTGAAATTAAGAATGCTTAACTCCGTTTTATAACTTCGACCATTCTCAAACAGTCTAGAACGGATATTTCTATGATTTCATTGTAAAATTAAAACCAAGATTGTCTCTATAATTCTTCACAAATTTTCGGAACTAACTGAAAATGGAAATTCTTTGCCTGCTTTGGTGATATTTTATTATGGAATTCTTGCAGAATTTGTGACCAGAAGGACAAATTCCGACCAAGGAATAAGATTTAGGGTACGTTATAAAATATTTTATTTGGGATTATTAGAAATTTACTGTTGCGAGGGACGCCGAGAACATGTTTTTATAACTGTATTTGATATGCGAAACTGCTCCTTTGTCATTTGCATTTTATTAGATTGATTGCCTATGATTGTGGCTTTTATTGGAAGTATTTCATTTAATTCATAAATAAAATTATGGTTCAGAATCCATTCTTTATATGGTGCCTAGATAAACTAATTATTTTGTTAAGTAGGCCTACAATTTATTATAAACTAATTATTTTGTTAAGTAGGCCTACAATTTATTATAAACTAATTATTTTGTTAAGTAGGCCTACAATTTATTATAAACTAATTATTTTGTTAAGTAGGCCTACAATTTATTATAAAGATTATATATAATTTACTCATTATAATTAGGCTCTTTATTTATAACTAAATTTCGTTTAATTTTCGTCTTTTTAAAAAACATTATGGTTATACCTTTGCTGTTTAATTTATAGCTGTAATGTTAGCTGCATCCAAAGCTATCTGCAATATTCACCGTTATCCACTTGGATCCACGGCAAGCCTGGATTTCTCGTTGATGAAAAAGCAGGTAAAATACATCCAATATGCGTCCAATACATCAAAATATCGGGAGTTGTCAGTGGATAGGATGGATGTGCTGCAAATACTCCACTACCCAATGGATGATGGTACATATTGAGGAAATATCCAGAATGAGATTTTAGGAACTCGGTATTTAGGTAGACTTGCCTACGTAGAATTCTCGGAGTAAAATTAAGAGTTAGAACCATAAGTGAAAACAATAAAATACACAGCCATTCCTGGATTACATCAGAAAACAACAAATTAAATTATTCTTACATGTTTCCAGACAACCATTAGACAATGCCCATCACAAAGCAAAGACAAAATGGACACAAAGCTAGGGGAAGAACATGCAAAAGATGGATTACAGAAATAAAAGAGACCACGAAAATGAAACATATAAAAAGATCGTCTCCAGCGAATTCTTCTACCCTTGACGCTGCCAGACATACACAGAGTTAAAGCGAAAAGAAAGCAGTAGAACTTGACGCAGTGAGGCAGAATGAGAAGCGCTGTCGATCAGTACGCCACGGGAACCATCAGTATGCATATCCTTGGTGATCTGCTATCGGAGACTGAAAACTAATGAGTTCGCCCGGAGTACAATGATGTTAAATCATTGCGAACAACCAACTATAGTTGATACATACATAATGTGCGAACATAAAGGCAAAAGTATATCAAGGAAAAGCTTGATAGAAAACATATGAAGATAACTTTGAACAAACATGAACTCGGGAACCAAGGCGACACATCAGGCCTTGGATCGACAACTAAGTCTCCCACCTTTACGCGTAGCAACAAGTGTTGATACTAGCAACCATCATTTACCTGGGGAAAGACAATAGACAATTGGATATGCTTGCAAATTTCTATAATGTACCATGATAGTGTGTGTGACTGAATTATCTTGGCAAAATAGACAATATTACAAGGAACTTATAGTATTCTTCACTTCATGGAGCGGCAGAACTGAATACAGTTTTAGGTGTATATCCTTCTTTGACCAGTGTGAAATACCCGGAGATAAATTAATATATGTAAACCAAAATTAAATTAAGTCAAATGCACACTTAAGAACATTTAACTCAGATACTAAAACAATGCTGCTGTATGGCTAAGAAACATGGAGAATAGCAAAAAGGGACAACCAGAGAATACCGGTTCATCTATGGAAGTCTACAGAGACATAATAAGGGAAGATCCAGTTTTTTGAAAGCCGCAGACTGTCGGATTGGTCGATATATGATGCAATGCCACAAACTTGACTCCGGATGAATTACCAAGAACTTCTTATAGCCTCGATACATACTGAAGACGAAATGGTTAATTCACTCCCAGCTTTCATACAACATGACAATTTAAACAAGAGGCAGAGAGGATCAAGAAGAAGGTGGATTGAAAGAGTTACCAATGTACTGAGTTAGTTATTCCTTTAGGGCCAAAGACGGATGTCATAGATTTCCATGTCTCTAGTTTCATTGAAATTTGCTTTAAGTCTTTATTGTTTGTGATACCGATGGTGAAACGTTCTCTTGTAATAGTTCTACGTAAAGTTTCTTTTGGTCTTCCTCGTTTTCTCTTGCCCTTTGGTGACCACATCAAAGCTTGGCAGGGGGGTTTTTCAGTTTCCATTCGTAGCGCGTGTCCGATGTAATTCCAGCGACACTTTCTAATATAGGTGGATACATATTCTTGTTTTGATTCTTGTCTGACAACTTTGTTTGATTTGAAGTCTTGCCAACGTATGTCCAGTAGCCTTCTAAATGTACTGAGACGACATGTCATTACAAAGAGTGTTATAGCCCGGAAACTGATCGTCATTAAATCCTACAACACCTTACAGCAAAAGCAGGGAAAACACAATAGATAGATAGATAGATAGATAGATAGATAGATAGATAGATAGATAGATAGATAGATAGATAGATAGATAGATAGATAGATAGATAGATAGATAGATAGATAGTAAGACAGACAGACAGACAGAATTAGAGACATAGGAAACTAATTATCTATCATTGTAGCTGACATTTTGTGTGTTTATATCTATTTCGTTGTTGTTCCGATAAAAGTCCCTATTGGACATTTAGTGAAAACATTCCATTTCATTATTTTTTGTTGGTTTTTTTTTTAGTTATTTCTTATTAACATAATTTATGTTTTTAATGTATTACTTATTTTAGTGTAATCTTCTTCTCTGGACTACTCCTGCTGAATTCTCTTGTAGCAGGACCATGTTCCTACTAGATTTCCAGCAGGATTTAGTCCAGAGAATAGAAATGCATTGTGTTGCCGTTTTATTTTCGTCAATGGCCCGACACATCCGTTTTCGGCGATATTAGTAGTCAGTAACAATAATACGTTATCAGTGTTATCACTTATCCTGCCACGATCTGTATCTATGACCATGAAAAGAGATCTTGTAGGACCATTGTCCTGTTATAAGAGAAGTCTGTTCGAAGTTTCAGATGAAACACGAAAAAAACCCATGTTTTTGTGACATTGAATGTAAAGATAAAGTTAGGTCACATAACAGCAACCTGTCATCTGGAATGAAGTTAATTATTCATGTGATAAGCAACAGCAAATATTTGGTGGGGTGGCCAATTCCCCTCCTTGATGTATTTACCTTCCTCGTCCCATTCGTCAGGTACCCATTTACAGTTGTGTCGACTGGAGTATCTGTCGAGAAATCACGACCCTTTTTTGTGTCCGGACGTGGTTTCGAACCTGACACTTGTAACCTGGTGATAGTAAGCAAGCTTATTATCAACTAGGTTTCCACGCTCCTTATATTCAATCTATCTGCTCAATAAAGTAAAATATTGCCTTTATCATGTCAGCGTAGCGTATTGTTAAATACGGTGTCAGATCTGTGTTTTTCATGACCAACGGAATATGTGGTCAACATCAAGCATGCCGCTTTTACTTTCCCAGATCTGGTACCCATTTCTAATGCTGTTGACGTATGAGATTTAAAAATATGTCCAGTTGAACTGGAAATTAAACCTTGAATTATCCGAACAGGAAGTCAGTTCACTAACAACTGAGCATCTACGTCCCTTCTTCCCTGCACTAGTTACTGTACTTCAATAAAAAACAAATTATTATCAAGTAATGTTTAGTTTGATATTTTTCTAGAAGACTGTTATTTAACATTCGTGGACGCCCGTGTGTTGCCGGGGCCCAAAAGGGGAGCAAAGAATACCAACACTGTTTTCCTTCCACGCATATCGTAAAAGGCGATTAAGAAGGTTATGGGATGGAGTTGGCTGTCCCATACCATATATGGTCAGTGACCCAAAGCCATGCTAAAATCGGATGTGTCAGACCGAAAGGCGAGATATCACAGCAATGCTGTAAACCATGACACAACGCATTCCGTTCTCCGGACTACATCCTGCTAATCTGCAGGAGTTTGAGAACGAACGCAGAAGAAGAAGAAGAACATTCGGGGAGTTTGCTCTAAACGTACTGCTTGCTAATTTATGACTTGTGTTCTAGTCTCTGACAGGGGCGTAGCTATTGTATATGTCGCCTGGTTTGTATCCAACAGTTAGGGATCTCCCTATTGCAGAGCAAGAGATGAGCATGTTGTTGCTTTGTTTTCATCGCAATATTGGTAAATATTTTTTGTAATTTCTTGGCACTACGCGGTTCTGGGAGAGTTAAATTAGCGTCCATTAAGTACAGCGTTCGGGGCAAATTACTACTCATCCCCCCCCCCTTCTTTCTACGCCAGTGATCAGCCCAGGGTCTTACCTTTACCGGCCAGAACATATCTGAAGGACTGAATATTAAAATATAATGATAATCAAAACCCTTCTAGCCATTATTTTAAGGATCTCGACTGTCGACAGCGCATGCATTTCCAGGATTTGCATCTAGCACTATTAACTTTATATACCAATATATGAAAACGGAATACATAGAATATCTGAAATTTGCAACTCAGTAAAATCACTAGAAAACTAACATAAAATAAATGTTTCTGCGATATTCCTTTGTTTCCTAAAATACTATATCAAGATAGTTTGTAATATAAATTACTCTTTTTGGGTGTTTTTGGTCTGTTTTGCAAAACAATCATGACACCACTATCATTACTAGTGTGTCTAAACAATATGCATTGTCCAAAACGTCCCAATGTCGTTGAGATCCCATAGTTTACATTACTTTTAACTTATTCTTCTTCTTCTTCTCGTTCGAAATTCAACATCTTTACCGAACAAGTAAATTTTATTATGAAGACATTATCTAGTCGTGTTTCGTGATGCCGTGGTTGCTGGTATACCTCTCGGCCTGGTATCTCCGACTTCAGCAGCAGTGATTTCTTGGTAAGGACTGTGGTCCTACTCAGTGTTAGGGTTGACTCGCTAATCTTCGTTTCCAGTCTCGGTTGGCTGGACTAAGTCCCGTCTCCACATCAAGGAGTTGCCCTCGATGGGTTTTAACTTTCAAATTGTGCTTTGAAATTAATTTGATCGAAATTTTAATGATAATCAGTTTATTTGCACTGTTCTAATGCTCTGTTTGTTTTTTCCTGGTGACCAGGTAGTGATTCTGCTCTCTGGACATCCATCATTGCTACAACGCCTGCTCTAATTGCTAACGTTTGCCGCGGTCACTGAACTGAAGTGGTGGGACAAAAGTCAACTAAGCATCTGGTATTAACACACGCTATGCCTGAAATGGCTACAGTATGCCAGGAAGCAACAAATACTAATACTAATATGTTCGGTCCTCGAGGACCTCAAGGAGTAGGACCTCCTCATGCTTACTACAGCCAGTGTGGGTACACTACCCCTTCAGGTCACGGACAATATGCAACAGAAGCATATGTACCTTTCCAGGTAAGAAACATCACTAATTAACTCCTGATTGCCACACGCCTATTAGCTTGGCATAGTGGTTGACTCAGTTTTACCATACACCTATTAAAATGTCATTATCATCGTTTAATCATGCGTTCACGTAAAAACGTGGCACTAGACCGACTATACTAAAAATTACAAGTACCAAATCATAGTAGATGGCACGTCTAATTGTAAGACCTTTCTTTTGGAGAAACCTCACACTTTATCCATGACTGTCGACACAAAGAAGACTTATGTACAGGAAGTAAACAAGACTTTATACGTTACCTTTTTATTATTGTCGTGATTTCTGTGGTCACTATTTATATACTTTGAGTCACATACCAAAAAAGCCACGGCCGACGAACGAAATTCACGGAAATAATCAAAATCAGCAGTTTTCAGGTCAAGTTAATTTTGTGTACAGAGGACTTTTCACAGAATTCCGGTCATGATTATCGGTAAAATTATATTTTAACCGATATTGGTAGGGGGCATCTTCTCACAAACAATACACGGAAGTTGTATTTGTATGAAATAATTCTGCTATATCCATTATGTATGGACATCATTATGTGTAATTATATCTTTGTTGCTATTGTCTTTTCTCTGCTTTTGCTGTAAAAGGTGTCGCACGATTGAATGAGAATCAGTTTTCTGGCTATGTCAATGACTATTAATTGATGACTCCCAACATCGGCTGAAGTTGTATTTCTCTGACAAATAACTCTACTTCTAAATTACATCTTGTTGTATCTTTCTAAAATATATTTGTTATTACATCTATCTAACAAATAATTTTGTTACATCTTTCCAATAAATATGTTCCATATTTCTCAAATATATTTATTGTTACATATTTCTCAAATATATTTATTGTTACATATTTCTCAAATATATTTATTGTTACATATTTCTCAAATATATTTATTGTTACATGTTTCTCAAATATATTTATTGTTACATATTTCTCAAAAATATTTATTGTTACATATTTCTCAAATATATTTATTGTTACATATTTCTCAAATATATTTATTGTTGCATATTTCTCAAATCTTTTATTGTTACATATTTCTCAAATATATTTATTGTTGCATATTTCTCAAATATATTTATTGTTACATATTTCTCAAATATATTTATTGTTACATATTTCTCAAATATATTTATTGTTACATATTTCTCAAATATATTTAGTGTTACATATTTCTCAAATATATTTATTGTTACATATTTCTCAAATATATTTATTGTTACATCTCTGTAAATACATCTTGCTGTGACATCTCCTGTTTAGAATACAACTATTGTGTACAGTAATGACAAATATTTATACAATAAATACTTACGTATACCGCAGGTTTTTAATGTTTCACTTAAACAGAACAGGTAAACTAGCATTAAGACTAAGGGGTTATGAGATGTAAACACGAAAACATACAAGCCTTTCGGCCTGACACATTCGACTTCAGCATGGCTTTGGTCACTGAACCTATATGGGATGGGACAGCCAACTTCATTACATAACCTCCTTAGTCGCCTCGTACGACATGCATGGAAGGTAAATATTGTTGCTATTATTTGCTCCCCCTTCGGGCCCCAGCAACACACAGTTGATAATTGTTTTAGAATTTTAATGCGTTGTCTGCGTCTTTCTGTCTAATATATTTTGCGTCAGCAATAATTCTGGGTCATTAGAACCTATTTGAGATGGGACAGGCGTATACTTTCCATAACCTCCCTAATCGCCTCCTACGTCATGCTTGGAAAGTAAATAGTAATGCTATTCTTTGCTCCATTTCTGACCCTGGCATCAGAGTGGTGCAACGTCTCTGTTTTCTTATAATGCACAAAAGTTCTGCTGTGCCAAAATACACATGCCGAGTTAGTGATACCGATTGAAGATCTTATACACAGATGAATGTCCATGTGAATCCGGAACCCAGACTCTTGAAAACATGCTTCAGAATTGATCAACGTTCAAAGAAAAGAGACTAGAAGATACAGAAATAACGTAGGGAATGTTGCAGCAAAATATAAAAACACACTAACGAAATCAGCGGAAACGAATGACGTTTCGATTCAAAAGTCTTAATAAGCACAAAAACAAACAACAAGAAATAAACATTACAAACTCGGATTCATGATGCAAGAGAAGAGAAAAAGAAGATAAGGGGCAAAACAAGATAAGGAAGATACAATGAAAGAAATAAAAAAAAGAGAAAAGAAAAGAAAAATACGGCATTAACAGGGGGGAGAGAGAGAAAAAGTAAGAGGAAAAGCAACAGAGAAAGTATAATAAAAGAAGAAAAATTGAAGCGATATAAAATAAAATATTATTTATCTGAAATCCCCGGTGTAGTCTGAGTGTTTGAAGTAAAGTCAATGATCTGGTTTTTAAAAGAAATAATTGGGAACATGCCACAACAGATTAAAACACCAAATATTTGAGAAATTTGGAGTTGGTGACACCCAAATGTACCATTGTAGACAATATCCAGGAAACAATATTTTTTTACACATCCACTCACTGTATGAGACTACAAGAAAAAACTATCCTCAACTGAAACAGCCATAACCAACAAGCTCTACAGTGTTTTTTTGGGACCTGTGACCACAGTCCAATTCATTGATAGTATCCATTGTAGAGTTTGACTTGTACCGGAGAATGAGAATAAAGTTTGACTTGTACCGGAGAATGAGAATACAGTTTGACTAACAATGATCTATACAAGACATACTTTCATCCTTTTAAAATTATATTCTTCATTACCGTTAATTCTCAAACTCCCGCTGGTTCTCTCTTGCGGCTGGACAAAGGCACTACAAGATTCCCAACAGAATTTAGAAATGGAAATTACTTTTTTCTATTTATTGTTTTTCTAGTTTTATTTGCACCAATTGCCCAACACATCTGACTTCGGTGGTAAAGATTATATTAAAAGTAAAGGATAGCTGAGTTATGAATCATTATCATAGAACACTGCTTACCCGTAAGCGCTCAAATGTCATGTCACTGGATGACATTGTCATGTCACTGGATGACATGAAACTGTCTGAACTACGTTTCCTTCGAGTTTTTTATGTGACGATGGTTTCATTCGCAAATCGGCCAAGAGAATGAGTCGTGCTAACCAACTTCAGAAGAAAGCTCACAGAAACCTTATCACTGCACAGAGGAAAGAAGTAAGAGCTAATCTCTCGCAATTCCTGTGGTTCGAAAAGAAGAAGAAGAGCAACTATCTGATCCTTGAATGAGCAACATGATAATTGTGTTAAATATTTCAAGCAAGGAGAACGAGTGTAAGGCGAAACACTGGTCTGGTGGTTGGCAGGCGAGTGATTTAACGCTGTAATACTGCTACTCCAATTCAATTTATTAAATTTTTATTAATCGTGTGACTTCTTTAAAAAAAATTCGACACTGAAATAATAATGTTCATTAAATTTTGTAGACATCTCCGCAAGAACAATCTACACATCTCCAACATCACGTGCACAACCATCCACAACAACATCACCAGCAAGCGTGGAGCTATGGAGTCGGTGTTGGTGTGATGGGTAGTGGAAGACCTGGCGTGTTATCTGATGAGTGGAGTCAGGGTTACCTAGTTCCAGGTAGCCATACTCCAACACAGGTAGGTCACACATGTGTGAATAATTTAGCTTAAAGAAAAAGGTAAAAATTTATTTCAAAATCTCGTTATGTGTATTAAAACATACAATTGCGGTTTGTCTGTCCCATGTCTAATGTAAAAGTGAACATGCTTATAGCACCGTTCTTAGCACCATACATGTGTATATGAGAATTTAAAATTAAAAAAACAAAACACCTATAACACAAAAATGTGACAGAAATAAGTCTTACACAATTTTATGTTTTTAAAACAAAACCAAAAATTACACATCCAAGGGAAAAACATTCAAAACCATAACATAACGTACAAAAACCAGAAGCAAATTACACAACCAAGGAAAAAATAAACAAAGAAATAAAAGAATTTAAAAAACCTGGAAAAATCTTACAAAGAGTATTTAAAACGTCAGGTTAACAAATCCAACAGAACAAATAAATAGATGTATAAATTATAATGAGTCAAAACAGGAATCATATATTAATCCAGTATATTATTTTTAGAAACATTATTATTTATGTTTATATGTTTATAAACATAAAACCCTAAACCTGAAGCTGCCAGAAAAACAAGAACAAGAACATTGTACACCCGTAAAGGGTAAAAGAGGAAAGAAGAAGAAGTATACTGTATAGCGTTGCTGTTGCATGTAGTCCCTGTTTGATGTTCTGGTTACATTATCTGTTTGTTCGTTCCTTTCTTGATAAGGCCATTTGTTAGAAACGTCGATCCTGTGTATTTTTTATATTTTTTTTGGCGTCAAAATGTTGTGAAACAAACATTTTTGGATATTATTGTAAAATGTTTACTTACAATAATATCAAAAAGTTACAATTTGTATTTTTGGATAAGTTATGAGAAGTGTCTGGGTAACACAGTTACCACAGGTAAGAAAACAAAGGCAAGAGAGGACGGCAACGTTTAGTTTAACATCGTGAAATGGCGAAGAAAAAAAACATTAATACTGATAAAAGATGATGGAAATAAAGAGTAGTGGGGATTCGTGATCGCACACGCTAGTCAATATAGCCCCTGGTAATGATGATGATAGTGGTTGTGATGGTGATAGTGGTTGTGATGATGATAGTGGTTGTGATGATGATAGTGGTTGTGATGGCGATGATGTAAGATAGTATCATCAGCTTGCATTGACGTAATATTTCTAATTTCAACAGAATGCATACAACTACCAGTATAGGGGACCAGGCACCCATGTACCCTTGGATTACGCAGGGTCGTTGCAGGGAGGGCACAATCCCGACCAGCCTGATCTAGAAGGATCTCCCTCGCCAAACTCATCATCTACTGGGGAAACAACAAGAACTGGAATGGGCGCAAACAACCAGGGAGCGAAGTCATTGAGGGCACCTTATGAATGGATGAAACCATCTGCTTCCCTCCCCCAAGCTGGTAAGTGACGGTGTGTTCAAGTCTGTCAGGAGTGCAAGTTAATGATACACGAATCAAAATCTATGGGGGGGGGGGAAACAATATATAAAGTTTACATTTGTTAATATATCCTTATCGGGACGTAGCCATTAATCCTAGTTATTTTCTATCTATCTATCTATCTATCTATCTATCTATCTATCTATCTATCTATCTATCTATCTATCTATCTATCTATCTATCTATCTATATATATATCTATCTATCTATCTATCTATCTATCTATCTATCTATCTATCTATCTATCTATCTATCTATCTATCTATCTATCTATCTATCTATCTATATATCATCCTTCATCATCGTGTAGAAGAGAAAATAAGACAATAATTCATATATCACATCTCCTTAATTGTTTGCCTCACATGCACCTAACATAAAGCCAAACTTCACCCCCGGGGGTAGGAATCACTTATTTCTACCTCCGGGCTCAAGTTTGTTTGTTAGCTGGTGGATTTGTCTGTCTAGAGTCAGACACGCCCCTTTCAACTGTGGAATGGTTTTCCTTTAGTTATATCGGGGCGTATATTGTGGCCCAATGGCCTGGGTTGTCCTGTTAGGGACTGGTGATTTGACCTGGGTTCTGGTCTACGTGTCCTTATATGGACAAAAGGAATATTGGGGGATTGGGATGTAGTCCTAAGAAGGACTTGTTTGTTTTTCGTGGTGCCTCCGGGCTCAAGACACGACCTGTGGACTTATGACCTTGAAAATCGATTGTCGTAAGTTTAATTGTTAGGTCTTGGTTATTTTTGGCGGGCGACACCAAATATATAAATATCGTCCAATGAATAGCCAAACAATAATAAAAAATGTACTGAATGAAGGCTATTTACGTTTAGCAGTTAGGCATTATATACAGTGGACGTCACGGTAAAACTAAACTTCACCCTCGGGGTGAGTCACTTTTTTCATAGACACCCTCTTTTCCATTAGTAACGTTAAGTCCGGCCATGCACCAGAATTCCCACCAACGAGTCACTGGATGTTGTTATTTCTCCATCTCTCAAAATATCGTCTGGTCAATCAGCTCCCTGTTTACTACTGACACTGGCGTCAAGTGTCATTGCCTGCTATTGACAGGCCTTCCAACAATTGTCACAGGTACAGTGACAATATTTATTTATCTACTCAAGCTGAATCGGATGACGGCATACGACGTATTTTTGTAAACGTAAATTAGCGACCCAAGCTCAAGTCTATATCTCCCAGATTGAGTACAACATATACGCATCATCATCATGTGACATTCTTTCAAGAACGTTAGGATTCCCACTAAAAAAACATTGAGTAGAAAAGAATATGCTTTTTTGGTTGTTCTATTCGATAAAAGAATTTCCTCCTGACAACAATGACAAACTACAGGAGTATAGTCCTTAGTAATTCTACTATAGATATTCTGAACTATCTTTTTTTCTTTTCCTCTTCTTTTCGCTTCATACCCATTTATGCCTTGCAGCGTCAAAAGTAGATTTCTCTGGAGATGACTTGTGCCTTGCAGCATCAGGGATAGAAGATTTCTCTGGAGATGGCTTTATTTGTGTGCTACATATATCTTTATTTTCGTTGACTCTTCTATTTCTGTAATCCATCGTTTGCATAGTCTGCCCCTTGCTTTGTATCCATCATGTCTGCATAGCAATGATTTTTGAGGGATACTGCCTGATGGTAGTCTGGAAGCATGTGAAAACCACTTAGTCTGTTGTCTTCTGATGAAATGCATAAATGAAATTGTCTTCTCATGTTTTCGTTTCTGATTCTGTCTCTTATTGTTGCTCTGAGGATTCTACGTAGACAAATAATTTCTGTTGTAAAAAGTTGTCTTTTGGATTCTGTTGTTGGTGTCCACGTTTGACATTGGTAGCATACTGATGTTATGATGACAGAAAGGTTTCGGTGTTCATGGTCACATATTTTTTCTGAACTATATAGTATAATGAAACCTCTAACCTGTCAGGGCCGTAGAAGTGCCACATTGAGATATTTGATACAAAAAGAGCACCTCACATCTATATCCTCTACCATTCTGATGAGATTGAAAACTTCACAACCTGTCAATTCCCTCATATTACCCATACATGTTTTAATCTTGCCACGCCCCCTTTCAGCCTTCCTAACCGTGAAGACAGTCATCGAGGAATGTCTAATCGCGTTCCTGTACCATCGGACTTTAAGCGGTTTATTTAAATTATTTACATTAAGCGACACCCACCCCCCTTCCTTTGTCAGCAACTATCTAGGGTGTTGTTGGATAATTCTATATTTAGGAATAATCCCTGCTTAATTATGCTTATTGTATTAGCCTCCCTTCAACATTAAAAATTCTTAAACATACAACGTGGGGGGGAAAACATGTTTATTGTCTGTTTTATATGTTCTTGATAAAGACCAAATTGTTGAAACGTTTAAATTATCATGTGTACTGCTATTGGTATGTTTCCGTGTTAACACCCCATAGTTCGATAGTGATAGTCTGTTGATCGTCGTCAAATAAAGCTAAAAAACTGTGACTGTGTATTACGTATTATGTTAGTCAGTTTTTCCACCGTATTACCTTTTATCGAAACAAAAATTTAAAGCATTTTTATAAACGTTTAAATTCAAAGAATTTAATTGTTTATTATGTGACCTGTTCCTTCCAGAACATAAACTTCTTAATAAACCTCCTGAGATCCCCGCAGTCTCTGGCAAGTTGTCCTGCTTCCTCCAGCGACATGCATTCTTGAATGTCTCTTGTCCAGTGATGTTTTGGTGGGCCTCTGCCACTACTGTCCATATATCTCCCCCTCCAACAACACCATTTCCATGCCATCGTGTCTCTTCATATCTTCCAAAACAAAACCTAACTCTTCATATCTTCCAAAACAAAACCTAACTCTTCATATCTTCCAAAACAAAACCTAACTCTTCACATCTTCAAAAACAAAACCTAACTCTTCACATCTTCCAAAACAAAACCTAACTCTTCATATCTTCCAAAACAAAACCTAACTCTTCATATCTTCCAAAACAAAACCTAACTCTTCATATCTTCCAAAACAAAACCTAACTCTTCATATCTTCCAAAACAAAACCGAACTTCCTTCTTAATAAAGTATTTAAAAGCCAACCTTCTTGAAAATTGATTTTTCTTGGCACGTCTTGGTTAGTCTTTCTTGTTTTCCATGGTGTTCTCAGGTTTCTAGAATTTAACTGCTGTACCTAAAACACATTTTTGACGTCAACCTTTATTAACCCCACTACCTTGTCAAAAATGTCATAGTTGTTCACACCCACACACTCCTTCACTCCCTTTTCTCCCCCCCCCCCCCAATCCCCCCTACAATTGTTGAACTAATTTATGGACAACGCTTCAGTCGTCATAATGCACACAAGAAAAGGTGCTCGAATTCCCTCTTAGTTTTATTTTCAATAAATAAGCGCATGCCTTCACGATTTTCTGTTGTATAACGCTTATTCTAATCTCACATTGATCGTCCGTTTAGATTGACAAACATATTTGAAACACAACTTTATTTTTTTTGGTCATTGAAATGGAATCACAAGTCATTAACGTTGTATATCTGTCAGTGTTCTTTGCTCGGTGGTCCACTCCTTCAAGTGTAAATATACAGAGTATATTGTCAAATTTGTGAGAACACATATTATTCCGAGGTCCAGTTTGCTGTCCAGCGGCAAGAGCATACAATATATGGAAAGAAAATGATACAGAAGAAGACCAAAAATAAGGTGGATTGAAGGAGTTACGAACATTTTGAGACGTCATAATATTACTGCATATCAAGCGACCAAACGTGTCATAGCCGGAAAGTCGATCGTCATTGAATCATGCGACACCTTACAGTAAAAGGAAAGACAATATATATATAGTTGGCTGAATAAAACCCGTCCTTCAATAAAATATTATTATTTTGAAACCGTGACATCTTGGAAACTTAAAATAACATCTTTTAATGATGTCTCACGCTTGTTGACATGCGCAGAGAGATCACCATGTTGGGACAGTGACATCTTAATTTTATTATATCACGATTATTATTGCTGCATTCAACTGAACACAAATTGCGAATACAGATTATACTTTCCAACTGCAATATATTGTGTCAATTTCCCAACAAAGAAATCCTTTCTGTTTGACCTGTACATTCCATGTCTAATACTGTATGGGTATTGTGCAAGGTACATGATGCATAGACTTCAATGTGGGTCACTAACTTAGTTTGAGAAAATGGTACGGATGACAATATTTGTTCCCGCTGGAGTAGATAAACAAATATTATGTTTGTGTTCGGGAGAGATCAGAATGTGGCATGTCAATAGTAGGCAAGGACACGTCACGTCAGGGACAACCGGATAAATAAGAAACTGACTGACCAGACGATGTTTTTTAATTTGTGGGTGATTGGATAAATTAATAACGTCATGGTTCTTGCGCTTTGTCAATTATGTATACATCCGGACACCGCGTGGAAATTGGAAACGTGGTATCATAGTACAAATAGTAATGCTATAGATAAGGGGGGGGGGAAGTGTTATCAAATCATATAGTGGCATATAGACGCCGAAGAAGAAGAAATGAACGCCGAAGACTAGGACATTTTGCAATAGGAGCGTATCCAAAGGTGGTAACACTCTCCTTTAAGGATTTTTCACGAATAAGTCATCGCAATTCTTATTTAAATATGGGAAATGCATACTAAAACGCGCCAATGGATAATTTTTTTATATGCACACCCCCCTTCGACCGTACTGAAAACGTATCAACGGCCCTGACCAACCGTGTAATTAATGATCTTCTTTTCTTATGAGTATTCGTGTGATTTGATACGGAGAGGATGACGCACATTTTGTTGCTAGTTGTACAGCGATATTTGTTCCTCTAGGCAATGTCATTGACTGGCGATACAAAGTACATCAAACTAACCAATGATCAGTCGCGTCTGCTAAGATAAATGCCTCGGTTGTGACCTGCACCCAGGAATATTTTGGAAAAGGACTTGCATGTGATCGCAACCAGGAGTAGTTTGGAGAAGGACGTGCTTGTGATCTGCATCCATGAATGGTTTGGAGAAGGATGTGCTTGTAATCTGCACCCAGGAGTAGTTTGGAGAAGGATGTGCTTGTAATCTGCACCCAGGAGTAGTTTGAAGGATGTGCTTGGTTAGACATTACTATCACTTTGGTTCAATGGATGTCCGGATCATTTTCATCACAGATAGTGCATTAGATGTCCGGCTGTGACATACAGAGAGCGTCTGCAACGGGTACGGTATTCGGTGCAAATCCCGCTGCAAGAATTTGTGCATATGAAAAGCTCAGACAGCAACGACAAATGATTGAAAGTATTTTTTAACGTCTATGCTATCAAAACTTTAGGGATTCTTCTTCTTCTTCTGCGATGAGTTTCTTATGCTCATGAGTCTATACAGGAAGAATGGTCGTCTACATGAATTCAGTCGCCATCATGAGGTTCTCACGGTTGCCCCATATCTTTACCTTCAGATCTCTCTCTTGGTACCATATTTTAGTTCTCACATCATCGAGGAATGGGCATGTCTGCAGAATATGTTCTGGAGTCTGGTGAACCTATTGACATAAATGCTGGGATGATGACAATGTTTTGATTAGGAAAGGCTACCAACTCGTTTTGATCAGGAAATGCAAGTCCAATCGCACTTGCATATTGAGCATTTCCGAAATCGATATTTCAGTAAAAAATTAAAAGAGGGATCATTTAACTGGACAGTTTACAAACATCTGCTACATTAATCACGGCTGTAGAAGTATTTATTGTCCTATATTATTTTTACAGATGTCAACTGGCAGGTAACTCTTGCACACGTGTGACAGAATGATTATCTACCACGTTAGAAAAAAACAATAAAATTTTACAATTAAAAGAAATTACTCGAATCAGAAAATTGATCTTTGAACAGTTAAATTTATAATTAATAAATTGAAGCAGATTCACAATTTTAACAAGTTGCTCGTTTAATAGTATGGTCAGTTGAAGCAAACATGATAACTCTGTCCATGTTTTGTGTTAGACTTTCTTCTGGTGATTGTCATACAAAACTTCAATAGCTTTACTGAACTACAAGTTCTTCGAATCATCATGGAGCTCATCAGATCCTGAAGTAATGATGTATTATGTGATAATTTTATATTGATGTATGGCTCTGAAACATGGACAATGAATAAAGAACTAGAAGACATAATTGATGCCTTTGATATGTGGATATATAGAAGAATAGGGAGAAGTTCGGGGAAAGAGAATAAAACAAATAAAGAGGTTTTAACAACACTTAATATGAAGAAAGAATTATTAAAGGAAATAAAGATCAGGTAAATAAAATATTTTGGACATATTAAAAGACATGCCTCACTTGAAGTTAAAGTACCAGGGAGGCGAGCAAAAGGTAATCATAGATGCAAGTGGGTGAGTAACATCGCGAGACGGACAGGCTAGAGTCTGACAGAGTGCACCATCAAGGTTAGAGACAGCGGTTGTTGAAGGTCCGTTGTCCCGCTAAAGACGGATGTGACTGGCCATTGGCGCAAATAAAACGGCGACACAACGCATTTCCAATCTCTGGACTACATCCTGCTGGAAATCTAGAATGGATCATGGTCCTGCTACTATAGAAATCCAGCGGGAGTTTGAGAATGAACGCTGAAGAAGAAGAAGAAGAAGGTCCGTTGCGGCCATTATTCGATGCGGAGACGGCACTTAATGATTATGTGACAAAATTACTATGCACTTTTTTAAACTAGACAAATGACATATACGGTATGCTTGTATAGTTCATACACTCCGTCAAGACTGTAGATAAGTAAATGCAAGAATAATTAGGCAATCCTCTAATTAGCAAAATAAAACATTATTTTTAGTACTAGGATACCAGATAAAACGTATGCGAAAATCTTTCCGTAGCGATTTCTCACAAAATGTAATTAAGTTTTCGTAATAAAAAGGGGGGAATCACACACGAAAACAAACTAATGACTTACGGCCCACAATTAGTGGAGGTCCAGTCACGATGTCAGATATCGACCCATGACACATTTGCTACTACCCCTTAAAAAATGATATAATACTTTCAACATAGTAGAACCAGAATACAATGAAGTCAATCGTGTACAGTTTTCAGCATTTTTCTTCTTTCTGGTTCTAGCGATACCCTAGAAATGTATTCACTTAACACATTCACTTGCAGTGTTGCAGACGTCGAATATGTTTGACCATTGTGGCAAATAAAACGGCGACATAAAGCATCTCGGATCTGTGGAAAACATCGTGTTACCATGTCTCGCTAAAAGAAAGATCCGGGGGTAGAGTTTGAGGATGAGTGTCTGTGGAAAAAAGTACTAGCTGGATATCCACTTGATGTATCGTCGTTATGTTGTCAGGCTCGAAAGGGAACAAAGAATAACAGCAATGTTTATCATACATGAATGTCTAAGAAGCGACTAAGGATGTATTAGGATGGAGTTGACTGTCTCATTAAGTCGCCCAGACTACATGCTGAAATCGGATGTGTCAGGCGTAAAGGCGCTGATATCGTAGCAAAGTTGTAAAACATGACTCGTTCTTGGGACTAAGTCCTGCTAATCTGCAGGAGTTTGAGAACTAACACAAAAGTGCATGGATAGTATCTCTGAGATACAGTGGGTCAGAACTTTCCCACGAGAGTATTGGTTATCACATTCCTTTACGCCCTGGACAGTCAGACCACGAACAATGCAGATCTGACATCAGTGATAGTCCCTAGTCGATTAGAGAAATCTTTAGCACTCGGACAGAGACGTAAAACACCTTCCCGGTCTACAAGCCCGCCTATACGTTTTTTCACCTATACAGCAGAAGTATGGCGTAGGTTTGGAAGAGCGCCTTCAATGACACGCTTTGTTTGTCTAATTCTTATAACACCTGACCTGAGTTCATGTTGAAACTTACCATCTACTCTAGTTCGATGAACCTGACTGAACGGCAAGCGAATCTTATTATTCAACTTTATTGTCCGGCGGCATTATGGACTCAGATGTGACTTGAAATGGACAGTCAGCTAGAAAGAAAAGAAAATATTTACTGAAATCAAATCGCATACTGTACTGAGAAAACCAGTTAGAGTTGGAGCATCCTTCCACATGGCATTCTGTGTGTTTGGAAAATTGGCTTGAATTAGCGGATGACATGCTATGACTCCCGCGGAAGTAAAAAAAAATTAAGTTGTTGCCTTTTTTACTTAGGAGGTTGCTTCAGACTTGGTTTAGATTTGGTTGCCCATATGTTGTCGCGACTTAAAGGGGCAGCAAGGAATATCAACACCCTTTACCTTCCATGAATGTTGTAAGAGGCGATTAAGGATGTTACGTGAGTGGAGTTGGTTGTCGCATCCAATATAGAGTAAAAGTGACCCATAGCCGCGCTGATGTCCTATGTGTCTTGCCGAAAGGCGCAGATATCGTAGCAAAATTCTTAAACTATGAAACAAAGAATTCCGATCTCCGGACGACATCCTGCCAATCTTCAGAAGTTTGAGGAGAAATGCACAAGAGGAAAAACGAACGTAGCATATAATGTTCAGGATATAGCCATTTTCCCATTCTTGACAATATTTAGGTTCAGTAGATTGTCATTGTTTTATGAACTGCACGGGTGGACAACTGCCCACTGTGAGATTTTGACAGTTACTTTGGCTCTCTTAGATACACTGTAACTCGACAAAAATTGTCGAATATGTAGGCCAACTCAGAAGTTCACATATGTGTTTGGGAGTGTCATTTACAATTGTCGAATGAAATGATCACGGACATTCCATATTAGATGTTTCGTGGCAACCGGCTAAAACTGTTACTTACCTTCCAAACAAGTAGGTGGGGAGTTTTGGCGTGTTCAACCCCCATCCCCCACCAACCTAGGAAATCAGACTATGCCTTTAGTACTAGAAATATAGCCAAAAGGTGGGCAATTTCACCCCCTCCCCACCCCTATAGCGATGTTTTTATAAAAAGGTTCTCAGCTTTCTCCTGAATAAAGAGGAAATTCCGGACCATCATGGAGGAAATAAAGAGGAAATTCCGGACCATCATGGAGGAATGAACTTTTTTTTTGAAACCCTCCTCCTGTTACTGAACATTACGTTTCTACGGCCCTGCTCCCTGATAATAAAGCAGAATTTTACTGCCCTTGTATTACCAGGGCCTAAGAGTGGAGCAAAGTATAGCAAGACTGTGTACCTTCCATGCATATCGTAAGAGGCGACTAAGGGGGTTATGAAATGGTGTTGGCTTTCCCAACTCATACGGGGTCAGTGTTCAAAATCCATTCTGAAGCCGAATGTGTTAGGTCGAAAGACGAAGATATTGCAACCATGCTGCAAACCATAACACAACTCATTCCGTTTTCTGTTATACATTTTACTAATCTGCACGAGTTTGAGAACGAACGAAGAAAAAGACTTTTTTTTATTATTGACATGATTTTGTTGATCCCCATATACTGTGTATTGCTCGGGTGTGTTCATCTTTGCTGTGAAATTGTTTTTACCCGTCAATTAAATTGTCCTAAATTCTCTCACTTTGATTTTCCGTCATTCTTCTATTATTTATATTACTATGAAAAGGCCCAGAGATGTGAGTAAAGGCGGTGCGCGTGATGATAACCACCACAAAAACTATAATGCAGTTGACACTACATATACACACACATTGCACCTCATTCTAGTTTAATGTAAAAAAATGTATTACATTTTATTTAACAATGTGTTGCACAAGTACAGAAATGTTGACCAATTCTGGCTAATAATTGCGAAAATTTGGACCAATTGTGGCTAATAATTGCGAAAATATGGACCAATTCTTGCTCATAATTTCGAAAATATTGACCAATTCTTGCTAATAATTGAGAAAAGAATAAAATTATATGATTTCACTTTCATATTGATATTGCTACTATAGAAGGTTTCAGAGCTCAAATATTTAGGATTCGTCTTTACATAGGATGGCAAACTCGATAGATCGAAACAAGATGTCAGAAATCCAATGCTATGACATACCAGATGGCCCTAACACCCACGAATCTACAGGCTACAAAACGACAATTGATACATACTATTTTGTTTCAAAGTTACATTACTAATGTCAAATATAAACCTTGGCAAATGCACTAGAGATAAAGATCACAGCGTGCGAAAAGAAATGTTTGAGGAGAGCTATAAATATCATCAGCTGAGATCGAAGGAGAAATGACAATATCAGGAACGTAATCAAGACCATTTCAAGACAAGACTACACTGAGAGACAGCAAACCAGTGCAATGGGATTGGAACCAACCAAACCAGCCCTTACTCCATACAACAGCAGAAAATTGGGATACAACGAAAAGGAAGACCAAGAACTAGATGTATGGCGATAATTAAAGATACACGTTCTGACCATGGCCATAACAACACACATCTTTAAAAACATACAACTTCAACTCTACCATCCAATACCGCATAACAGCACAAATGGTAATTACAATAAATAGATATATAGATTAAATATATAGATAGATTGATTGATAACGGACAGCCATAAACTCTAAATTAACTTTAAATCATTTATAGCACAGTAAATTTGAACAGCAGCAGATGGTAGAAAAGCAAGTCTTGACACGAGTAGTACCTACCATAATATGATAGTGTAAACCGCAGAAGTACTGTGGTACTAAATTTCTGAAGTAATTTTAATCTACTGCCAAGCAGAGAGAAGATAGACAATACGTTGTAAATTAAATCAAAGTTCTAGGGTCCGGGCTGACACTTTTATGCCAGTGTGTCTGGATGGGAAATTTGACTGCTATACTTAAAACACGTGACTTATGACACTAGACAACTTAGGGAAGAAGATGTAACAGGTAGGTAATTTTGATAAGCAGAGTATAGCACCTGTTATCTCACCTGTAGCACCTTTTATCTACGTTTGGAGCTAGTCAATGTAAGACTGCTAAGTGCTTGTTTTTCTCTATACCACCATTGATATACATCTTCTTCTTCTTCAGCGTTCATTCTCAAACTCCCGCAGGATCTCCCTCATAGCAGGACCCTTGTCCTACTAGATTTCCCGCAGGATGTAGTCCAGAGAATGGAAATGCGTTTCGCCGCCGTTTTATTTGCGCAAATGTTCCGACACATCCGTCTTCGGTTGGATATACATATAAATATATATATTATCACAATTACTACTCCACACAAATATCAAGATAGAAATTAAAAGACAGATCATTTCTATAATTTGTATACCAACACTCTGCTTCCAATGCCAATCATGGTCATTAACAGTTTCGCTTATTATTTTGATTATTTTCGTGATTTTTTTGGTTGGCGTCGACTGGTCACGCAAAGTATTTCAATAGTGGTCAACGAAAATCACAGCAATAATAAAAAAAAAACATCAAGTAGGAGACTAATTCTGATTTAATTCTACATTTAGGTCTAATTTGGTGATTGGTATGACCATGTTCTAAGGCGAAATATTGTTTTCTGCTGATACTGTTGTGAATGATTTATTGCACTAAATTCTCTTTTCTTTCGTGTGTTACTTCCAGAGGTATATGTTTTGTTAAATTTAGATTTGTGCCGTTACGTAAGACAACGGATGTTTGGATTGTTCCATTTTCTCACCAGTGCTGGACAGAACATCGTGTTCCTCAATTACTATCTATCAAAGCTTTGGACTATCGTACAAGATGATTTAATTTGTTGTATTCTAGTCTATTTTTGTGCAATTGACTTTTATTTCTCGTGCTCTGAATTGGGATCCCATTTAAAATAAAAAATATGTATTCACTGCAGTAAAGCTGAAACTCAACAAGAGAAACTTGGAACAAGGGTAATGCAGTTTTGAAAATAACAAGACACACACATATAACACGCACAAATCGACGTTTCGAGCCTTATATAAAAAATGTATTCACAGCAAAGAACGACGAATAACAACGAAATTATAGACTATAGTATGCGGGATATCTCAATCATCTCTCTGTTTATCTTGTTTATCTCACTCAATCATCTCTCTGTTTATCTTGTTTATCTCACTCAATCATCTCTCTGTTTATCTTGTTTCATCGATATTTTGGTGTATTTTGTCAATTCTCTGTTCGTATTATTTCACATGACCTCTTATATGTAGTTATTACTCTTCTGGGTTACGTCTATACTATAACAATAGAACTATAACAATATAACTATAACAATATGTTGATATTTATTTATGAAGAGTTTTGTTGCGCAGCTATAAGCAGTTGAATTATAACTCTTGGGATTTTAAGTCACTCTCATTGTCTCAGTGTCGAATTCTTGCACCGCCGAGGAGTGTAGAACCATTGGCCATAATAAAATGGCGACACTACGCATTTCCTTTCTCTAGACTACATCCTGATGGAAGTCTAGTAGGACCATGATACAACAGAGAACCAGCGGGAGTTTGAGAATGATAGCTGAAAGAGAAGAATTCTTTCCCGAACAGGGAGCAAAGAATATAAATTTCCCCTGCCATAAATGTCATAGGGTACACTCAATAGATCAGTGATGTCATAGAGCAGTGATGTCATAGATCAGTGATGTCATAGACCAGTGATGTCATAGATCAGTGATGTCATAGACCAGTGATGTCATAGACCAGTGATGTCATAGACCAGTGATCTCATAGACAAATTATCTCAAAGACCAGTGATCATAGTTCAGTGACCCAACATCCATTCTGAAGTCTGATGTGTTGGGACTAACGACACAAATTTCACAGTAAGCATGAGATAACACATTCTATTCTCCATCCTGAAACCATAGGGAGTGTGAGACAACCTAATAGATATTTCAGTTTTTCTATCCTCACATCTTCTGCTATCGCATCACATTATAACCCTGTATTGCTGGAGTCTGAGAATAACGAACAGTGGGCACTTTTACCTTCCAAGCATGTCGCAAGATGAGACTAAGAAGTTATGGTGTGGTGTTGTCTGTATCATCCAATAGAGTATTGATGTGATTCTTCTTCTTTTTCTTCTTCTTCTCCTTTCGTTCTTAAACTCCTGCAGATTAGCAGGATGTAGTCCGGAGATGTGATTCGATGCTATGCTGAAGTTATATAGCCTAATTGCGCAGATATCGCAGCCAATTAGAAAATGTTGATACATTGAATTAAATTATGTCCATAGAATCTTGCTAAGCTGTAGGAGTTTGTGAATGAAGGTAGAAGACGAAAAGGTAATACTTTACAATATTTAGCCAATGTCAAAGGCATTAATTGCTGCACTTTATGTGACCGTCCAGAGGATACGCGCTAAACACCTTGACCGTCCAGAGGAGACGTAATAACCACGGTCTTTTTTGGTAAACAATTACACCTTCTTAGGTTATCTCAACAGTCAGCCCTTACACAAAATTGCTAAATAAGGCTGGCACTTTGGTCACTTGGCGCCGTTAACACCTTTCAGATGAGCGAGTTGGACCCCCGGAGTCTATTCTCACCGTGGTTCCGTTGCACAAGTGTAAACAAACTGGACAAAGGAGTTTTACAACTCTTTTATTCTGGTCCGCTCGAGTCAATAACACACTGTTTACAGAAGGCAATATATCCCGAGAAGATACGGGAGATTTAGTGGCGACCGGGAAGACATTCAGTTCCAGTGAGAACAAATTCAGATTTTGGGGGAGGAGAATCTATGACTTGATTATAGCCCGCTGACCCACTCAAAAGCAAACCGAAACAACCAACTGACCACTGACTGAAGAGAAGATTAGGTGGTAATCACAATAGAACGATGCATGTTTGAAAGTTCACGTAAAAGTAATAAATCTCAGTACATAGCGCTTCTGATGGCCAACTATAATTTTCGTTAGCTGTTTAATTGTTTAATTTTGTGAAGCCATTGCTAAGTAGATGAAAAACTCGAAAGAAAGATAGAAACAAGATGTCAGAAAGCCATTGCTGTGACTTACCAACTATCGTTAATACTCCTAACAATAAGCCAGGCTACAAAACGACTACTGATTACCAGTTTTTAAAAATTACCAACTCTTGTTTTACCAATGTATAAATGAACCTTGTCAAAGACAAGCGAAAACGATCAGAGATTTTAGGGAAAAAAATAAATTTTTGGAAGAAAAAGATTTTTGGAAGAAAGTTCTAAATGTCACCAGAAGAGATCGAGGGAAAAATGAAGATATCAGGAAAGATATAAAGACCAAGTCATGTCTACATCGACAGATAACAAACCAGGTGGATTTCGCCGAAAACTGATATGTTAAGTCATTGGCGCACATACAACAGAGACACAGACCCATTTCCATTTTATGGACCACATTATGCTGGACATCTTGTAGGACCATTGCCGCGTTCCAAGAGAAATCGACCGGGAGTTTGAGAGTGAACCCCCGTCGGGAGCCATGGGAACCATGGGCTCCCGACCCCTGCTCTAGCGAAATCCCACGTCAATCAACCACCTCATACAAACTTTACCACTGCTAAGTTACGGAGTATAGACGAATCAGAAAGACGTAATTGTATAGATAGTACACTTTACCGCAGACAAGTAATTTCCACCCAATTCTTTACATGAAACATCTCGTTAATTTAACTGCATCACATTTTAGCAAACAATTATCCGCTATACTTGACAGGAAACATGGTGTTCAATATGTCGGCTACCGTATGTTTGAATATGTAAGCAACAGCATGTGGCTATATTTCTTGCTCAGATATATGTAACTTTCAGAGACCATTTATATCTCAAATCTTAATTCGGATTTAGTTTTTCCGGTGGCAGACGCAATATAAACGCAGGCGCCAATCGCAGGCGATGATTAGGCTGGTATTATTAAGGAACAATCCATTCTTTGTTATTTGTAATAAATTAACTTACAAGAAGACATTCATAAAATCGCGTGTGATCAATCTGTTGCTTATGGGGTTCTCCCATCAAAGTCTAAAGTACCGTAGAAGTTAAGGTAGTGCAAAGATCTCACACTGAGACTATCTGATATTGGTTCCTGCTCATGTTCATCTTCTAGACATTTATTTGTCATTAGTATTTCTTTGATGTTGTTTGAGAGAGATGTTGGTGCAGGTATCATTTCTAAAGTCGCCCTTGTTTTGCCGGGGTTTGAGTGGGAGCAAAGAATAGCAACACTGTTATCTGTTATGAGTGTTGTAAGATGATCTTCTATGTTGTTTCTCAAACTCCTGCAAATTAGTAGGATGCAGTCCCGAGAACGCGTTGTTTCATTGTTTACGCTGTTTTTTTGCAATATCTGCGCCTTCCACTCGGACACATCCGACTTCAGCTTGACTGACTGACTTGACCCTCTATAGGATGGGACACTCAACTCCACCCCCCCCCCCCAAAACTTCGCCTCTTACTAAGTGCATGACAGGTAACATGACATGACAGGTAACATGACATGACAGGTAACATGACATGACAGACAACAGTGTCACCAATACTTGCTCTCGATTCTGACGCAGACAACACACAGATAAGTCATAAAAAACGACAAAGGGGTTTTGGTATGGATTTCGCTGTTCCATCACATATGGAGGTCCAAAGTGTCTCAAAAGCTAATCTGATGTTGGAAATATCAGACCGAAAGGTTTAGATATCGCAACTAACCTGCAAACTATGACAACAGTATTCCATTCTCTGTTTTACTTCCTGCTATTCTGCAGGAATTTGAGAATGGATAAAGAACTCTGAAGTAAATCACGGAGCAACACATTTTTAAAGATGAATTTCTTGTTATTTTTAAAGCTGTTCTTCTCAAACTCCCAATGTAACACTCTTGCAGCAGGACAACGTCCTTACTACATTTTTCAAAGGATAGTCAAAAGAATGAGTATGCGTTGTGTCGTCATTTTATACCTGTCAAAGGTTGGACACTGCGGTTGTGATTTATAGTCAATACACCATGTTGAGAAATAATATTCTCAAAAGAGTTCTGAGCTGAACAATTTTGTCTTGAAGAAAAACAGTTTACGTGCCATACACATATATAATTCTGTGATGAGTTCGCTGTGCTAAGTTGTACATACACATATATAATTCTGTGATGAGTTCGCTGTGCTAAGTTGTACATACACATATATAATTCTGTGATGAGTTCGCTGTGCTAAGTTGTACATACACATATATAATTCTGTGATGAGTTCTCTGTGCTGAGCTGTACATACACAATGGTGAATGTCATCTAAGAATCCAATTGTTAACATATCTGCGACCCTCATAGACTATCTTGCCTGCTTCTTCTACGACCATATTCAAACTTCTGGTTAGTAAAATGTATTCTGGTGGTATTTTGTACACTTCATGAGACAGGCAGGTGTGAAGAACATAGTCGCAACAGGCAAGGTTGAAGGCATTAGAGACAGAGGGTTAACACAATGTATTCTGGTGGTTGTTTGACATACAACAACACTCTAAAGATGACAAAACATGTTGTGTGGTCCTTCTGATTTAAATTTAAAAAAAAATTAAAAGTAGATATTTGTACACATCTGCAAATCTACAATATTTCATGAATATTCTTCTTCTTCTTGATTCTTGATTAGATTCTGACCTCACTGCACGTGGGGCATTCCCATAAGTGCTCCACCCTCTGTTCCAGCAGTCATTCGAGTCGATGGTATTTCTAGTCTAGTGCTGTCGAAACAAACGTCGACATCAGGGCACAACTCTGGCCTTTGCGACAGGTTTCTTTGTTGTTCTGTCCACCCACGCCTTGTCTGTGACTAGTTCAATCACAAGGTCGGCCTGTCGGAACAACATGGTTAACTGTTATTGAAGGTTACGACTACGGTTATTCTAAGACAATTCATCGCAATAAGAAGCACAAGAGAAGAGCATGAGTTCAAATACCTTACCATGTTTTATATATGTTTTTATTATGTTGAAGTATCACTCATAGAACGCAACATGGTTGCTTCGCTCGATGATCTCCAGAGATCTTTAAAAAAACCCCACTTCATAAACACGAATCTCGTAGAATGCTATAACGAGTATATGACGTTATAATGAGTTCATGGCGTTATAACGAATTCTTGACGCTGTAGCCAATTTATGACGCTATAATGAGTACAGGACACTATAACGAGTTACTGACGCTATAATGAGTTATGGAAAATATAGTTCAGGAAATAAAATACGCGACCTATTGAGCACACAGCGAAAAGCTTACCCACTCAGACAGGAAAATCCTTAATCTTAATTTTTCTGGGATCGAATCTTAAAAAGAAGTAATCTCTTAGACAACAGTGCAGAGTGCTATTCATTGAGTTATTGAGACCTTACATTGGCCAGCGAGGTCAGCTCATAGACCTACCCTGTATTGAGAAGTGATAGATTTGTATATACATATCCCTCATTATATAAACACACACTCTCTTCTCAGATCTTAAAGCATTGTCCATATCGTGGTCACCTGACTTGATTTTTTTCATGACCTTGACCAATCAGGTCACGTGTCTATGTTTTCAGGAAAAACCCGAACCAAGGATAAATATAGAGTGGTCTACTCGGATCATCAGAGGCTTGAACTCGAGAAGGAGTTTCACTTCAGCAAGTATATCACCATCAGGAGGAAGGCTGAGATCGCTTCTCAACTAGGACTCTCAGAGAGACAGGTAATATTTCAGTTCATTGTTGCCAGATAGTTTCTGCTTCATTGCTACCAGATAGTTTATACTTCATTGTTGCCAGATAGATTATATTTTATATTTAGTTTATATAGCAAAAAGTCAGTGTTGCCAAATAGTTTATAGTTTAATTTTGCCAAATAGTTTATAGTTCAGTTTAAACAGATAGATTAATTGTTCAATACAACAGTTTTTATAAAGAATTACATTAAAATTATTTCGACTTTGCTTTGCCTGAACCTAAAACGGGAGCAAAGAATAGTCACCGGTCAGATATGTCGTAAGATGCGACTAATTACGTTTGTTAGTGAAACTAGTTGCGCTGTTCCATAAAAGAACAAAATGAGCTATAGGGTATTCTGATGTCTGATGTGTCAATTCAAATATCGAATATCGCATCTTAGTTATAAACCATGACACCGCGCATTTCGTTCTCTCGACTACACTCTCCTAATATGCAGAAGTTTGAGAATGAACAATGAAGAAGAAGTATTATAATTGTTTACCAAACTCACACATTGTTTACCAAACTAACACATTGTTTACCAAACTCACACATTGTTTACCAAACTCATAGAATGTTACAATGTATATACAGTTATACAATTCATACTCTAAATGTTGCATTTAAAGAAGAGATTTGGCAATTTGAACTTTTACATACGATATTATACCCTCAAATAAATCAAGACATTGTTTATAAATGTAATGGAATGGAACCTGAGCAATCAACCCTTCGTGTATACATCAGCAAAAGACCGGGCTACAAGGAACAAGGAAGACCAAGAACTAGATGGGAAGAAACAATCAAAGAAACATTAAATAGGCAAGGGCTTACAATGGCCATCGCAACTCATATGGCCAAAGACAAAAAATTGTGAGTTCCCTCCCCCCGCCACCCCCCCCCCCCCCATTACGACGTTTAACGACAGAAGTGGAAATGACAATAGATAGATTGATAAACCAAGATGCATAATACCTACGTTTTACGTGATTGCTATTCCGGGAAGGTTTCATTGAGAAGAAACCGCACCCATTTGCAATAACTCTATCTCGATTCTGTTGATTAGCACCAAGGAAAAAGCAATGCCCATAAACTAGCAGAACTGCAGGAGATGCTAGAAAAAAATTTGTTGTTCCTCGATCGCAGTCGACGGTGACTATTCAGCACAACTGGGAGATACTGAATTGGATGTTGCTTTAAGTGTCTCCAAACTGTAAAAGGCTTGTGCGTGCCTGAAACTGTCTACCACACTCTGAGCATGTGTGGAAGGAGTATGGGGCATTCGGCTGCACTTGCTTTTCTTCTAGCACGTTTATATTGCGCAGCATAATGTCTGCAATTCTCTGCAGCTTCTGCACCACTCTTGATTCTGCGCCGCTAGTCAGATCTGTGTAAGACTCCCCGATGAATTTGTGTATATTTGGAAGCAACTCGGCGATGCCCTAAGAGCGTAACTGAAGCGTGTCTTCTGTTCTCCGATCGTGCGGGAGCCAGTGTCTTATGTTCTCCGATCGTGCGGGAGCCAGTGTTGTCTGCTCTCCGATCGTACGGGAGCCAGTGTCTTCTGTTCTCCGATCGTGCGGGAGCCAGTGTCTTCTGTTCTCCGATCGTGCAAGAGCCAGTGTCGTCTGTTCTCCGATCGTGCGGGAGCCAGTGTCTTCTGTTCTCCGATCGTGCGGGAGCCAGTGTCTTCTGTTCTCCGATCGTGCGGGAGCCAGAGTCTTCTGTTCTCCGATCGTGCGGGAGCCAGTGTCTTCTGCTCTCCGATCGTACGGGAGCCAGTGTCTTCTGTTCTCCGATCGTGCGGGAGCCAGTGTCTTCTGTTCTCCGATCGTGCAGGAGCCAGTGTCGTCTGTTCTCCGATCGTGCGGGAGCCAGTGTCTTCTGTTCTCCGATCGTGCGGGAGCCAGTGTCTTCTCTTCTCCGATCGTGCGGGAGCCAGTGTCTTCTGTTCTCCGATCGTGCGGAGGCCAGAGTCTTCTGTTCTCCGATCGTGGGGGAGCCAGTGTCTTCTGCTCTCCGATCGTACGGGAGCCAGTGTCTTCTGTTCTCCGATCGTGCGGGAGCCAGTGTCTTCTGTTCTCCGACCGTGTGGGAGCCAGTGTCTTCTGTTCTCCGATCGTGCGGGAGCCAGTGTCTTCTCTTCTCCGATCGTGCGGGAGCCAGTGTCTTCTGTTCTCCGATCGTGCGGGAGCCAGAGTCTTCTGTTCTCCGATCGTGGGGGAGCCAGTGTCTTCTGCTCTCCGATCGTACGGGAGCCAGTGTCTTCTGTTCTCCGATCGTGCGGGAGCCAGTGTCTTCTGTTCTCCGACCGTGCGGGAGCCAGTGTCTTCTGTTCTCCGATCGTGCGGGAGCCAGTGTCTTCTGTTCTCCGATCGTGCGGGAGCCAGAGTCTTCTGTTCTCCGATCGTGCGGGAGCCAGTGTCTTCTGTTCTCCGACCGTGCGGGAGCCAGTGTCTTCTGTTCTCCGATCGTGCGGGAGCCAGTGTCTTCTGTTCTCCGATCGTGCGGGAGCCAGTGTATTTTGTTCTCCGATCGTGTGGGAGCCAGTGTCTTCTGTTCTCCGATCGTGCGGGAGCCAGTATGAAATTCTCCACATAACAACATTTTTAGTAGACGATGATTGGTCATGCGGATCATTACAATAATGTAGTACACCATCGACTGACCTATGTCTTCACTAAAGAATATATGTAAAGACATCCTCTCTTGGTTTAACGCATTCCAGTACCAACTCGCTAGGCAGTGAACTACAGCAGAGGTTAACTCCTTGTCCTAGGCGAGACCTTTGGCAGTATAGAAGACATTGCAATAGAATTAATTAGAACTCTATTGGTAGCTTTTTTGTTCAGTAGAGTTCAAGCAAACATATAATGAGGGATGTAGGTTTGGGAGTTGAAAGTGCTCTCTTCTTCAGGTCAAAAAAGTGGATAATAGATAACGAACACTTTTTAACGTTCTCATTTCAAATGGCTGTCTTGCCTCTATATAAGGTGGACCACATTAACACAGAAGTCATGCTGAAGTATGATGTGTCTAGACGAAGAGCGTATAATTCGCAGCTAGGCTGTAAGCGTAACACAACTCATTCCGTTCTCTGGACTACATCCTGGTAAGTTGCAGGAGTTTGAGAAATAACACAGGAGATCAAGATATTAGAAGATATCATTTAGTACTCGGAAGTAGACCTAGGCAAAAACATCCGATGAATCCCCCCCCCCTTCCACACTCTCAGATGACGTATCTACGTTACGTTCCTTGTATCATGAAATATTTTTATTTTCAACAGGTCAAAATATGGTTCCAGAACAGGAGAGCTAAAGAGAGAAAACAGAATAAGAAGAGAGAAGAAGTCACAATGCATCAACACGGAAGCAGTAACAACCTCCTAAATAACAATCAAGAGATTCAGCAACGTATTCAGCGTGCAGCGAACCACGACCCACATCAGCATGCATTTATTCCCAAGCTAGAAATGGACGATGATGCGGCAAGTGTACATGAAATGGTTTGTCACGGTACGTCTCACGTCCACGGGGCGGGATTAACTTCTCACTCTGGACAACCGACACCCATTGCCATACATCCAAATATCCACCATTCGTCAAGCGTGTCCTTGTCGCCAATAGTCATAAGTCGTGGTCACGCACATTCCACAATTGGCCGTTACCATGAGAATATGCAAACATCGACCTTATCACCCACTGCAACATCAGAAGAAGTTGCGTACAGGCTCTCAGCGCATGCTGATACTACTAGCAGCATGAATTTATCCGGTTCATCTGACAGTGGAGTGGTGTCATCTCACTGATGTCTGCTGCTCTGTAGGCCATAGTTATACTAGAAGGCAGTGGTTCTATACGGCGGTCATATGCTCCCGCTGGTAACCACGGATACTTGAAGAAAAAAATATGAGATTGGATTGGGGACACAGACCCATTCAGGAGAGAAATTGTACTTGGGTTCTGTGACTAGTCGTCGATGAACTAGCCATGTAAAGTCATTCATTCCACCCAGGCACATATATATTTGATTAAGGTCTTCTGTTATTTATCAAGGGAAAAAAATGTTTATTGAATTGTATTTGCTAATACGTGAAACTGCAGGAAAACTATGATCTAACGGGTGAATAAGTTTTGAGTATAATTAACAACACAAGAAAGCGTAACACATATTGACGTTTTAGACTAAAGGCCTTTATCAAGAGTACAATATAACGAATAACGAGTAAAAGCACAGCTTCTTCTTCTTCCAGCTCGCAGTTACTTTCCTGCACACATTATAAATGTGTGGGTTGCATGATACATGTTGTTGGTGCGCCTCTCAGCTTGGTATCTCTGACTTCAGCAAGTGTGCTTGTTTGGGCAGAACTGTAGTCCTGCTCGATATTTGGGATGGTCCGACCAATCTTAGTTTCAACCCCTCTTGGCTGGTCTATGCTTGTTTCCACATCAAGGAGTTGGCCGGGATGGGGAGTCTGCACTGCTTAATGACCACTTCACAATATTAAAATTAAGAATATAAAAACTGATTGTATATGCAAATTTTTAGTACTGTTGTGTAATCAATAGAGCTTTGTTGTGTTCTTGGTAAGACTTTGTGGTAGAAATGCTGATCTGTATGGTTTATTGTATACTTGCAATATTTCACAAAATTCCATGACATTGTGTGTTCAAGTAATTTCTAATCACGCATGCGTGTAGTCAACCCGAAATGATAACAAAGAGTAGTGACACTATTAACTGCCATGCACATTTTAAGAGACGAATAAGGAAGGTTTGCGTTTAAAACTGGCTGTCCCATCACATAGGGAATGTAGTGACACAGAAGTCATGCTGTAGTCGGATGTGTCATGTCTAACGTCACAGATATTGCAACCAAACTGCACGCTATAATGCAAAGCATTCCGTTTTCCAGACTAGATCCTGCAACTCAGCAGTAGTATCAGAACGAACGTGGAAGAAGAAAATACACTTTTGTTGTTAATCGAATTCGCGTAATTATTTTGTTCTCTGTAAATGTTCAGACTCCTTTCTGTTCCGAGGATGTAGTTCGGATAGCATGACATGGGTTTACTGTTCGGCTGTGATGTATGTGCCCTTCATCTTACACATACTACTTCAGTAAAGTAGTTCTGTGATACTTTGGCATGCTTCGAAATGGAGTAGTCAACAGTAACACTAAGCTGTCCTTAGTCCCACAGATAAGTGGATTGGTGTTTGTGGTTTCAACATCCTTAGCATATCAGAACATGACAAGTGGTACTAGAAACTTGACCAAAAGACAAAGAAACCAATCCTGTAACAAGGATGGATTTTTTTTTACAAAAACGTTATCAAATTATTATAAAAAAGAATATACGACACACGAAAACACACGAATAACCTTTTTAATTTGGTAAACCCTCATCCTTGAGAAGATCATATCTACTTTGTCGCCTCTTACATAATTACTGCAGGCGGCAGATGTACTGTTCTTTACTACACTTTACCCGGTAACAAACGGGTGAGAGAATTAATTGAAATATTGCTAATTAACCGTGTAAAATCTCTTGACAAGATTGTGGTCAATAATTACTTGTGTTGGTTGCTTGCTATCCCTAGGAATTACGAGCGATGTGCTCTTACTTCCTATGCGCAGTGGGGGTGTTTTATCAGAGCTTTTTTTCATACTCATGAGACTTCAGTTTTCGGCTTTGTGCAATGCCTTCTACTCAATACCATTTCTAAATCATAACCAACTTGGATAAGAGACCTTTCAACTAGTTATCCATTTGGTTGGATCTTCACAGATATATACGAACGTTTCTTTGGTCATTGTATATTTTGTTTCGCCAGCCAATGAAAAGCAGGGACTAGCCAAGATTAGATTACGACTTTCCTTTAGTGTATATGATGCGAACAACAGATTGAGAAGTCACTTGTTCAGAAAGCTCAAATTTTGCCAAACTATTCTGTGGACTGAGCCCAGAGATTGGAGAAAATGTTTTTCATGCATGACAACTCTACCAAGCAGAGAAGGAGAATGTATGACCTACTGAGACGGCACTGCTTCAAACATGAGGAGTTTCATGGATGAGATTAAGCGAAATACACAATTAATTGAAGCTATTGACGCTGTAACTTGGTAGCTGACTGAAGAATGATGATCTATTGACGCTGTAACTTGATAGCTGACTGAAGTGCGATGATGAAGGACTGTATATCTGACCTGAAATCAAAACCTGGATTACGTCCTTCGTATTGGCTGATCAGATTTCTTCACTGGACAATATAAGTGTACTTTCTGTCTCTGGTCAGTGAAATTTGTGAATCAATCAAAAGTCTTAAAATGGCGTGAACATCTGCAGGAGACGAATAATCTGAAGAAAGCTGTGATCTTAAGGTGGGAGTGATCTGTTGGAAAGCCTGAAATCTTTATTAGGCTGAAAATAATCTGTCTTCTCTCCTTTCCTGTACTACTAGATAGCTTTTTAGTTTTGTAACATTTATTAATCAGGGCGTAGACGTTTATGCTGCATATTTTGGCTGTAGTTCTCCTGTAGGCAATATAAATACGTTCATTAGGTAGCCATTGTTTTATGGGCGGTCCTTTTGAACAGTTGTCTGTTGCGTAGAATAAACCTTGCAACTTATCAAAATTAACAGAAATAGGTATACGTGTTACGAAAATAAGTCCTAACACAACCGAACAACGAGACACAGTGACAGACGACGTTTCGACAAAGAAGCCTTCATCAGGAAAAATAACATAACACAGACATCTTATACATTAGTCGCCCGAGACCCGGCTGTACAATTTTGCCACATAGTCGGACATATACCATTTAGGAAGAGGTTCCTGGACAGTGCAATTTCATCACCAGATTCATATTGACAGGTAAAAGTAGTTCCGTGGCAGCAACCAGCCGTCAAGGAAGAAGATAACTCTTCATGTACTAAGCCACATCAACTATTAGACGGAGTGTGCAGTTCCATTCTTTACAGTGTTTACATTCCTTTACTCATGCGTCAGGTGTCCGTTTACATCTGGGTCGGCAGGAGAGGCGGTCGTGTCAGGCGAGAAATCACCACCCAGATTTTTATGGTGCCCGGACGTAGTTTCAAACCAGACGACACGCTGTAACCCGGTGATAGTAAGCTAGCTCCCTATTAACTAATCTACCGCGATTCATTCCAACATTTATTAATAACAAATTTCATGTGTTTGAATTTATTTTTTTGTTCCAAAAATACAATATTAAATTATATTTTCCAGCTGCCCAGATGATCCTTTACTAATTGCTTCAATTATAAATTAGTGTTTTTTTAACATCTCTGTACGAATGTATGTATAAATGATTGTTTGTATGAGTTTATGATATATTTGTTATTATTATTATTATTATTATTATTATTATTATTATTATTATTATTATTATTATTATTATTATTAGTATTATTATTATTATTATTATTATTATTATTATTATTATTATTATTATTATTATTATTATTATTATTATTAATGTCACTGTTCTCAATTTTTTTATTACAATTATGTGACGACGCCTTGACATCTCAATATAACTCAAATCTGGATTGATATATAAATAACATTAGGGTCCGATAAAATCAAATGATATAACTTCGATCATAGATTGAAATAGTCGTCCCTCGAACAGAGGATTTAATCCCCCCCCCCCCCTTTAACAAATATAAATAACAGTGTCAGTGCAGACAGATGGAAAGGGGGGGGGGTTGTTCAGCCAAATTGTGGGTTTAACCCACAAAAACCCCAATTACTAGCACCAGGTTACAGCGTGCCAGGTTCTAGCCTTTTTGATAGCTTGCTTACTATCCATAGGTTACAGCGTGCTAGGTTCGAAACCACATCCAGGCAAAAAAAATATCCGGCTTGTGATTTCTTGCCTGACACTACAGCTCATCTTGTCGGCTCAGCTATGAAAAGGGTACCTGACGTATGAGTAAATGAAGATAAACACAGTAAGGAACGGAATTAGCAATTCTATGTAATAGCTGTTGTGGCTTAGTACACGACACGTTAGCTTCATCCAGGAAGTTGCTCAGCAAGTACAACTGTTAGTTATTGACACAGCCATAGATAACACATATATAATGTGATTGGGATGTTGACACAGCCGTAGATAACACAAATATAACGTGATTTGGATGTTGACACAGCTGTAGATAACACATATATAATGTGATTGGGAGAATGTGACACGTGTAGAACTGGCCATATGAAGGGCATAAAGAGGATTCATTGAACCAGCAAGTCATTGGAAAAATCAGTGAGCATACTCTTCGATATTTGCTGAGAGATTATGAAATAATACATTTAGCTGTGAGCAGGCAGCTCTTGACACATGACCATGGTGAAAGTATTCCTTTACCTATGAGCAGTAGCTTTGGACACATGATGACGATTAAATAATCCATTTTCCTGTGAGCGGGTAGCTCTTAAAAGCCCACATTCTTTCTGACAAAAAATAGATCCTTCCCCTCAGTTGAGTATCCCAGATGACACTAAAACTTCATGCTCTCTTAAAGGCATGGCTGCATTCAGGAGGGATTTTTGATTTAGTCCACTAAGGGATACATTCCAGTATGACAGTATCCTAGGATTATCACGTCTTGTCAGGGGTGCAGCATATCATCATCATCAAGTGCCGTCTCCACAGCAAAGGTTGACTACACTCTGCCAGACTGTAACCTGTCCATCTTGTGATGTTACTCTCCCACTTGTATATTTACATACCTCTTGCTCGCAATCCCCTTGACTTTACCCTCACGTAAGGTCTTCAACCAGGTGTCATGTATTTTAATATGTCCAAAATATTTTAGTTGTTTGATTTTTATTTACTTTAATAATTCTTTCTTCATACAAAGCGTTGTTAGAATCTCTTTGTTGGTTTTCATACCTTTTTTGTAGTTTTCCCTATTCTTCTACATATCCACATCTCACAGGCATCAATTTTGCCAGCACATACCTTTAGGCTACCTAGTTGATCAATCCCGAGACTGTCGCCAGTAGAAAACATATGTACAGATAATAACCAGGACTTTATTCGTGACGTTTTTGATTAATGTCGTGTTTTCCGTGTGTCACTATTTATATACTTGGAGTCGGCTGTCAAAAATAATCAATGCTGACCAACGAAATACACGGAAATATTCATATTCGGCTTTTCAGAACTTCTGTATACACGTCTTCATAATAGAACATGTCATGCTTCCGTCACATCTGTTGGCTTATCCACAATGATGGCAGACCTAGCAATCACTGACTCCTTAGAGTCTACCACAAATGGGCAAAGGTACAATCTTCACTGCACTGCATCTCTCTGCCATACTTGAAACCCATTTAATAGAAGACAAAAGTACAGGGTAACCATTTGATAGAAGACAAAAGTACAGGGAAACCATTTGAAAGAAAACACAAGTACAAGGAAACCATTTGATAGAAGACAAAAGTAAGAAATTGAGGCAAGGCATGCTGTGACAATGACTTTTTACCGACCACACGTTGTCAGTCCATCCCCACAACTTTCCTGAGGTCATATTCTTTGTACCCAGAACTGGAAGTCCACTCTTCGGTTGCCGCACGGGCTATCTGCTGGGAGAGACTGACCATATGTTTATACGCTCGCAGCACAATGATGGTCAGATCAATACCCAATAACTCATCGAATGTAGTGTATTTGTAACACATGACGTCATTCCACTTTCTTGCTAATTAGAATGTAATATATTATTACTAAAATGTTCTTTATTAAAAACACTTCTTTATGTGACAGTTCTTACAAAAATGTTTTTAAAAAATAGCACATCCTTCATTGAATGTTTTATTGATGCTTATGTTAAACTTTGCCTATGCATTTGGAAATAAATTGTGACCAAAACTGTTCAATATATATTTCAATTTAATTTCTTTGCGTAATTTTCGTTTAGGTTGTTACATGTAAATATTTGTTTCTGTTACATATTTATTTTATACCTTTACTGTATATTCATATATATATATATATATATATATATATATATATATATATATATATATATATATATATATATATATATATATATATATATATAATGAATACACTATATATATACAAATCAAAGAAGCCAGGGGGACAAGTTTACAAACAGCACACAGGAAGGTCATCTCCAGAGAACTCTTCTACCCCTGACACCGCAAGGCAAACAATGGCCATCAACCGTCATTCAAGGAGACAATTTGACAGAAGACAGAAGTAAGAAATTGAGACAAGACACGCAATGACAATGCTATTTTCACAGATGATAGGTTGCCAGCCTATCTCCGACTTTCCTTAAGCGACTTCGACTACATGGTTAGAAAGAACACAGTGGTCCTATTCTATGTACCCTGAACTAAAAGTCCACTCCCGGTTGTCACAAGGCAGATGTGTTGAGAGACTGACCATCTATGTGCTGAGAGATTTGTTGGGTATCTGTTACCGAGAACAAAAGACAATGTGTTTGTGTATGATAGAATTAATGGATTAGCAGGCAAACAGGAACCACTATTAAAAAACGTGAAACTTCATAAACACTGGAGGTATGGGCACGTGATGAGACATTGCTCCATGACAAATGATGTTCTTCAAAGTTCGATGGAGGGTTGATGAAAACGAGGTGACTAAAAGAAGACACTGCTGTGAAATATCAAGTACTGGACAGGGTGTGAAGTTTCCAAACTTATCAGAATGATAGAGAATAGAGATGAGTTGAAATTTTGAGCAAAAAATGTCGCAATGCGACACCCATACGAAATTGACGGGTTATGGGTTTTATTATTATTATTATCATTATTAAATAACTAACTAATTCACTATCTAAGAGACTAAAAATACAATTTAATTAATCATTTAACTAAATACATAATTAACTAAATAACTAACTTAATATCCAACTAACTAAATAACTCACTAAATAACTAACTTAGTAATTAACTTAATAACCAACTAAATAAATAACTAACTAAACAACTAATTAAATAAAAAGTCATCAAATAACTAATCAACCACATAACTAATTAATAACTAACTAAATAACTAACACATAACTATCTAAATTATAAACTGATAACTAACTATATAACAAACAAATAACTAACTGAAAAACAAATTAATAACTAACTAAATAACTAACAAAATCTAACTAAATAATAAACTAATAACTAGCTAACTAATTACCTAGCTCAATAACAAACTAATGACTAACTAAATAACAAACTAATAACTAACTAAATAACAAACTAATAACTAATTAACTAAATAACAATCTAATAACTAACTATATTACTAAAACTTATAACTAATTAACTAAATAGCAAACTAATAACTAACTTAATAAACTAACTAAATTACTAAATAAACTAATAACTAACTAAATAACATACTAATAACTAACTAAATAATTAAATAAATTACTAAATAACAAACTAATAACTAATTAATTAAACAGCAAACTAATAACTAACTACATAATTACCTAACTAAATAAAAAAACTATTATTTAGTTTATTAAATAAATAATTTATTTAATATGTATCTGCAACTATTTGACAAACATCCTGCTAATTAACAATTGTTTTGGCAGATACGAAGACATATATATATATATATATTTGTAGACTCATACATCATTACTTCCATGCGTACACTCATAGAGCTGTACTCCCATCAAAGACGTCATCTTGTTCCAAAGACGCGGAGAGACAATAAAAAGATGACTGTATTTCCCCATTATTTCAGCCACATTTTGATTTCCTTTCATTGAGTCAAGGGCATGAGCCCATATCCCGCTGGATCAGCAACCAACCATCTTATTCCACCACATCATATCCACCTCCACCTCATCACATCCACCTCCACCACATCACATCCCCCTCCACCACATCACATCCACCTCCACCACATCACATCCACCTCCACCTAATCACATCCACCTCCACCACATCACATGCCCCTCCACCACATCACATCCACCTCTACCTCATCACACCCACCTCCACCTCATCACATCCACCTCCACCTCATCACATCCACCTCCACCTCATCACATCCACCTCCACCTGATCACATCCACCTCCACCTCCACCTCATCACATCCACCTCCACCTCCACCTCATCAAATCCACCTCCACCTGATCACATCCACCTCCACCTCCACCTGATCACATCCACCTCCACCTCCACCTCATCACATCCACCTCCACCTCATCACTTCCACCTCCACCTCATCACATCCACCTCCACCAATACCTCATCACATCCACCTCCACCTCATCACATCCACTCCACCTCATCACATCCACCTCATCACATCCACCTTCACCTCCACCTCATCACATCCACCTTCACCTCATCACATCCACCTCATCACATCCACCTTCACCTCCACCTCATCACATCCACTCCACCTCATCACATCCACCTCATCACCTCCACCACATCACATCCACCTCCACCTCATCACATCCACCTCATCACCTCCACCTCATCACATCCACCTTCACCTCATCTTATCCACCTTCACCTCATCACATCCACCTCCACCTCATAACCTCCACCTCATCACATCCACCTTTCTGGCATTATTTGTATTTTGATCATCTTCGTTGTCAAGTCGAAATCGGATGTGTTATGTGTACATGACGCAAATTGAACAGTAGCACTCCGACGAAGACGGATGTGTTGGGACATTGGCGCAAATAAAACTGCGAGACAAATGCATTTCAATTTTCTGGACTACATCCTACGAGAAATCTAGTGGTACGATTGTCCTGCTACAAGAGAGATTCAGTGGGAGTTTGAGAATCAATTTTTTGTTATAATTGGACTTTGTTTTCCACTGGTTAAAAGTGGCACGTCTCTCCAAAAAGAGGTAAACTAGTTAACTACCTACTTAAGTACATTTTCTGTTTATTTTTTACGATAAACTCTCCTCCAACTCCACTTACTTAAGACGCACATATGGTTCTTCTCAGATGCAATGCTCAATTTAGGAGTGTGCAACAGAAAGTGCAGAGGAACTGACACAAGACAGTACATTCCGTTCTTCGGATTACATCCTGCTAATCTGCAGAGTTTGAGAATACATGCAGAAGAAGAGATTCCCATGATTCCAATCTTTTATAACTAACGGTACAATAAATCAAGTACTATGCCGCGTGGCGTAGGCGATCATGTTTCTCCACAACTTTCTGTCTCTTGTGATGTCAATAACTTCAGATTGTGGCTTATTTGTTTACCACAGTGACAACCCAGCCAGAAATGTCCCTCTTTGTCTTCCTCTGTCTCTTCTTCCCATCATTTTTCAGATGGTTACTAAATGTTCAAGTTTTACTTTTCTCATCACATGCCCTAAAAATCTTGATTGTCTGCTTCTAATTTTTGCTATAATTTGTTGTTTTACTCCAGCATCCCTGAGGACTTCTTCGTTAGTTTTTTTGGCTGTCCGTGAAATTGGCATCATTCTTTTTGAAGACCACATCTCAGTGCCTGCAGATTTTCTTGGGTACTTTTGTTTACCGTTCATAAAGAAAGAATAGCTCAATGTAACATCATAAAAATACATTAGAAAATAAAGGCAGGTTTGGAATGCATTAGATAGGACACAACCTGTTTCAGATGTTGTACACCCAATCAAACTCGTCATGCTATGCCTGTTTTCTCGTATCCTGCTCGACCCTTCGAGATATGATCTTTCTCTTTCCCATAATATACTTTATACCACGCTTTTATCTCTTCCTACAATCATCGTCAGCACTATATGTGCAATCTTACGTTTAGTATATTGCTTATTTTATGCGTTTTCTTTCGTCCTGATGAACGATTTTAGTCGAAACGTCGTCTATCATTGTCTATTTCCTAGTATGTTTTGTTTACAGATATTAGCACCACTTGTATCTAATTCCGGTTAATTTTTACATTTGCCTTGTGTAACCCCAGCCATCGCATTTCTAGTATCGGGTTGTTTCCCCACACTGGAGTTTTATCTCCGGAGAAGAAATAACCTGTTTGAGATTATGTGTTACATGTTCATATTGAACACATATTAAATTCATATTAGAATGGGACCAAATCATTCACAAGGACATAGAACGAGCGTTATCAATCATAAATAACAGATAATGGAGAACAGTTATAAAACTTTTAAAGTATTTATTGGTGGTTATAAAACAGCGTTTCGAGTGTTTGCATTTTGTCTTTTTTAAAAAAACCCCTGACTGATAATTTGAATAGTCGAAGTTAATATAAGAGGACGCTAGGAATTAATATGGATAACGTGACACGTTTTCTGAATAACCAGATCTGTTAATATATATAGCTAGAGTTTGGTTTCTTAAATTAATTTTTTAATAAATAAATTCGTTTTCTTCAAATTTTTCCTTAATACATTTATTTAAAAGTTGTGAAAGGTATCCTATTTAAGATTTTCAACACAATCAGTAACACTCACAGACTCTCAAAGCATGCTGCGCAAGATAGAAAAGTATATGCTGCGAAAAGAATGGTGGGACTTATTGAACACCTCAATTGTCGAAAGCATTACATGGATATACTGCCCTGGTCATGCTGGGGTCAGAGGAAACGAGAGAACCGACTTATTGGAAGGCAATGCGGCGATAGACGACACAAAGCTGAGAAAAAATAAAGCAGAGTTGATCAAGACAGTAATACATTCATTTCAAGATGAAGATGATGTCAATAAGGCTGAGAACGTACATAATCAGATAATGTTAGAAATGGGAGTGTCTAGAGGTGACGGAAAAATAATTTTTTGGAGGGCCCCGAAGATCACGCAATCAACATCTGATCGGGACTCTGATTCTACATACACTGGAATGGCTGCTCTTACGGAGGGTAGAGCACTTATGGGAATGCCCCACGTGTGTTGTGAAGCTAGTTTCTAAACAAGAATCAAGATTTTTAAAACAACTAAATAAAAAGTAATTATTACTTTTCAAGACATTGCGGGGTATTAATGAATTTTGTCTACTAACTTAAATTTCTACATAAGTTCTGATTCTCAAGTCCTTCATCTGAGAATGCAGACGCAAGCTGGGAGCCATTGGTGAGTTTAAAAAAATTGTTCTACGTGAAACGGGAATCGAACTATGAAGCACCTCACTTGGAAGCCAGTCATATCCAGTGAGCTACCGCTGATTTTTAATAAGATATCTAATATTCCTAATATCTAATAAAATAGATATCTAATATAAACAAAATCCTGTGCAACAATTCCACATCGATGGATACTAGAAAACGTGTCCTCAAATGCTTCATTGAACCAGTGCTTCTCTATGGAGGTGAAGCATGGACAATAAATAAGACATCACAAAAATCATTGGAGGCAGTGGAATGGTGGTTTATTCGAAGAATGTTACGCACTCCTTGGACAGCAAAGATTACTAATGAAGAATGTCTTAGAAGGATGGATGTGAAAAGATGCATTATTGATAATATAAGAAAAAGACAGTCAACATTTATTGGGCGCATAATGAGAAGAGGAGGCATTGTAATATAGTGACAACAGGAAAGATAGAAGGGAAAAGATCAAGGGGAGAACCCAGAGAAAAGATATTGGATAGTTTGACTAAATGGCTTCGATTAACGACACCAACAGAGATGATGACATATATGAGAGATCGATGCACATGGAGAAATATGGTTACAAGTGCCATTCGGCACGACACTTGATGACGATTATGAATATAATAGGTCTATGAAAATGGGTACCCGATCTTCTGAGAAAGTAAAGGCAGTGGGCTGATTATGACCTTTTCATTTCCTAGTATGCCGAGTCAATACGAAATACATATTCGAGCCTAATACTGTATTTCCTAATACTTCAAAATGGCGTAAATAAGGGACAACTTTATTTAGTTTATTTATGACAATTAATACACGGTAACTGCGTTAAACGTAACAACAATTAGACTTACGTAAAACACAGGTTTATATTTCGTCTCAATGGGACACGACAGACTATATCTAAAACTAGTGGGTAATGATGAGCACACAAGAAATCATAAAAATTACAATACACAAATCACATTTAACGTTTCAACCAAAAGGTCTTTATCAAGACACGAACAAAACATTAAAAGACGACGAATAGAAAAATTATCACAACGTTGTTTGTGTCTTGATAAAGACCTTTTGGTTGAAACGTTGAATGTGATTTGTGTATTGTAATTTGTATGATTTCTTGTGTGCTCATCATTGCCCATCATTACCCACTAGTTTTAGATATAGTCTATCGTGTCCCATTGAGACGAAATATAAACCTGTGTTTTTACGTAAGTCTAATTTTAGTTTATTTATTCAATATTGTTGTGTTTACTAGTGTTCATATCGTTTTGTTATGTTGTGTTTATTATTGTTTTGTTGTGTTTACTAGTGTTCATATTGTTTTGTTATGATTATTTTCCAGACTTGAAACGTGGCTCATATAGGCCTAAAGAAACATCCTGTAAGAAATCGCGCTGTCATCACCCGTTCACTGAACAAGTTCATCTTCTTGTTTGCTCAGCCGCAGCAAATATGGGCAGTCGGCTTTCCATACTTACAGATATTTTATGGTTTTACAACCCACTCGGTACTCCGTTCGTTCCAGCCCTTGTCTTGGATCCCTGGGACCTAGTTACAGATGTTTTACGACCTTCCACGGATCTCGATAGTCCATTTTGTATTTATGGCTTCAAAGTTTGAGGAGATATGTGTATTTAGCGCCAGCAGTTTTACGACATCATCCTCTACAAGATTAAGATCAACATTTCTATGGAGAGCGCATAGGTTACTTCCCCATTTTAGGCGACACTTTGTGCAATAGACTACCCGGTTCTAGAGTAAAACCTGAGAGACCAAAGAACACAGAAACGAGTTTTTAAAATTAATTTCTTTCTTGTTTATCAAAGCGACGCCATTATTTGTTCACCAGGCACGTGAAATATTGCACGCGCAGTCTGATTTTTGAACATGTTCGATTACTGAGTATTCGATTTTCGTAAATAAATCGTACCAATTTGAGATATCGATTATTGATGTTTGAAAATGTAGTTCTGAAAATGGAACTTGTCTCCCCTCCTTATTTTCGGCAAGTTTATGTCTTTAATTTTTTTTTTTTAAATTCAGAAATGGTAAAAAGTATCAGAAGGTAGCAGGCAGGTTGTAAACCAGGGCGGTCAGCTAAAACCTTTTTGCTTCGCACCTTGAGCCAACACATCTTTCGAATTTCAAAACACCACATTTGCACAGCATAGGAGTGTCAAAAATTAAACGATATATTCATCGTTGTTTAATTGAACTTATTACCAACATACAAATTTTAATTCTGGAGAGACATATTCTGAATGTCTATGAAACCTCATATAAAAAAATCACACAAAAACCACACACAACGATTACATACATAAAACACACAAAAAATGATCACACACGAAAAGCACACAACATGATTACACACATAAAAATCATACGTTGATCACAGAAATCATACAAAAACCACATAAAATGATCACACAAAGTGATCACATACAATAATTACACAAAACAACACACAAACCACACAAAATGATCACATACACACAAACATCACACAAAATTATCACATACAAAATTATCACAAAATTATACACCCCCTATATGGTTACAGTAAGATATAATTAGCTGACCCACAACGCTATATGGGAACAATGATCCAATGAATCATGCAGAAATCGGATTTGTCAGGTCGAAAGGCGTATATATTGCAACCATTGTATAAACCAGGACACAAAAATGTTTTTAGTGTTATATTTTTTTGTGTTCTCGTTTTGTGTGATATTTTTGTTTGATCATTTTTTGTGGGATCGTTGTATGTGATTTTTATGTTGATCACACAATCAACACCTGACCGGGACTCTGTGTCTACATACACTGGGATGGCTGCTGGAAGATCACATAATCAACACCTGACCGGGACTCTGTGTCTACATACACTGGGATGGCTGCTGGAAGATCACATAATCAACACCTGACCGGGACTCTGTGTCTACATACACTAAAATGCCTGCTAGGAAGGAGGACGGCGCAGTCATGTGAATTCCCCGCGTGCTGTGAAGCCAGTTTCTAATCAAGAATCATGAAACAAGGACACAGCGAATTCTGTTCTCGGAAATATATCCTGATAATCTGCAGGAGTTTGAGAACAAGCGGAGAAAACAAAAATGAGGAGGTACATTCTTTCGGCTGTACAATTATGTTTTAAACCCCTCCTAACCCCCCCCCCCCCCCCCCCCAATTAGGAAACTTAGTTTGAAAGCATTGCACACAGCTGCGACTTGGGTCATTCTTCTATGAAATTAAGCTCTGCAGACACATCCCGTTCCACTTAAAGTGTACATAAGGATAAAAGTGCCTTATTGATAGTAGTTCCTAGGGATACGAGTAGCAATATACATCAATTAAAAAAAAACACTTCTTTACTCAAATTTAATGAATAGAATGGTAAACTAACGGAAGGTTATCAAATACGATCTGGGAATCAAAGACTTTCAGCTCCGACTAAGAGGTACATCACGCGGTGCATAAGTAGTTTGATAAGCGGTAAAGAGATTTTCTTCTACAGAATTCACAGTACTTTACAGGCGCCGGATGACATCAACGGATGCAATGGTAATTACCTCTGCTGTCGACACAACTGTGCTCTTAAAAGATATTTTTATTTGATGCACCGTCCTATTTTAGCAATAATTTGTCTAAGCATAATATTTTAACATTAATTACTTCTAAACAAAATATTTCAGCAATAATTTATTCTAAATATAACATTTTATCTCCTAGACATAAAATATTGTAGAAATATTTTTGTTTATAAAGATATTAAATTATCAATACTTGCTTCAGAAAATAATATTTTAGATATTTTTATTTTTAAACAAAATAATTTAACATTATTTTTTTCTAAATATAATATATTAGCACACATTATTTCTACACATAATATTTTAGCAATCGTTATTTATAATCACAATATTTTAGCACACATTATTTCTACACATAATATTTTAGCAATCGTTATTTCTAATCACAAAATTTTAGCAATAAGTATTTCTAAGTACACAGATAAGGCAAAAATAACGTAACTATATACTATTTTACCAATTATTGCTAAATCAATGTAATATAACTACTAACTTCGGTAAAAAAAAATGTTCCATAACTGCTTCACCGCAATAAATTACCAACTAATACTTTAAAAGATATTTAAAAAATTACTAAATGCCAAAATATTGCAGCAATAAATTATTTCACTACATGTTTATTTTGTCACGAATATCGCCTAAAAGAAATATTTTTGTCAAATTACTTCACATATATCTATATTTTATGAAGATATAAACCCATAACACATTTTGCAGCAATAATTACTTATATTACGTATTTCAGTAATGACTAATTCAGTCTCATATTCTAGATTACTTATAAATCGCACTTTAGTAATGGATAATTCAGTCCCATACTTTATCAATAATTACTTGAAATACGTATTTTATAACGGACAATTCTGCCCAATATTATAGCAGAAATTACTTATACTACGTATTTTAGTAATGTACAATACGATCTCATATTTTAGCTATAATTACTTATACACAGCATTTTAATAATGGACAGTTCAGCTCCATCCTATAGCAATAATTACTTACGCTACGAATAAGTAATGGATAACTCGGCTGCACATTTGAGCAATAATTACTTATACACCACATTTTAGCAGTGGCTAATGCGACCCCATATTTTAACAATAATTAATTATACTCATCATTTTAGTAATGGTTTAACTGCGCCCAATATTTTAGCAATAATTACTTAGAAACCACATTTTAGTAATGGCTAATTCGACCCCACATTTTAGCAATAATTACTTACAGTGCATGTTTTAGTAATGGCTAATTTAGCCCCATACTTTAGCAATAGTTTTACAAGTGACAGATTGTCAATGTTGAAAGTTATCTCAGAACTCGCTTTAATCACCTCCAGCCATATGTATCGAAAGAAGACAAGGGTCCTATTATTTACATCCTGGACTAGAAATTGTAACAACAGTAATATTTCATAATTATCATATTACTCGTATTAACATTTCACAACATATTATTTTAACAATATTTACTTTAAAATAGTTTATTTTAGCAAATAATTTAACAAGTATTATTTTAGCAATTACTTTAAAATATATTACTTTAGCAATTACTTTAAAATAGATTATTTTAGCAATATTTACTTTAAAATATATTATTTTAGCAATTACTTTAGAAAATATATTACTTTAGCAATTACTTTAAAATAGATAATTTTAGCAATATTTACTTTAAAATATATTATTTTAGCAATTAGTTTAAAATAGATAATTTTAGCAATATTTACATTAAAATATATTATTTTAGCAATTACTTTACAACAGATTATTTTAGCAATTAATTTAACATATATTACTTGAGCAATTACTTTAAAATATATTATTTTAGCAATTACTTTAAAATAAGATTATTTTAGCAATCATCATCAAGTGACATATTCTTTCCAGAACGTAGTCTTTCCTATGGATTTCTTGAATTCTACGCGGTCTTGAGCAAGTTGCCCTGCATCTTCCAGTGACATCCGCAGGAATTCTTGAAAGTCTTTTGTCCAACGGCGTCGTGGTCGGCCTTTGCCCCTGTTGCCTTCTATCATCCCCTCCATTATCACTCTCTCCATGCCGTCGTGTCTCTTAATATGACCGAAAAAAGCCAGCTTTTCCTTTAATATGGTGTTCAGAAGCTAGCCTTCCAAGACGTTAATTGTTCGTAACACCTCCTGGTTTGTTTTCTTCGCCCTTCCATGGTATTCTCAAAACTCTTCTGTAACACTTTAATTCAAATGATGTTATTCCCTTGGCCACTGTAGCAATAGTTACTTTAAAATAGATTATTTTTAGCTAAAGTAGATTATTTTAGAAGTATTTACTTTAAAGTAGATTATTTTAGCAATATTTACTTTAAAACATATTATTTTAGCAAATTTTTGCCACTATATATTTTAGCAATGATTACTTCCTTGTACATTATATCTAATTCTGAGTTGTGGTGACTGAATTATCAGAGTCGCTACCTTCACTATTTTGTTGTTGAAGTTAACCTCTGATATAACTAAATTGTACTAACATCCGCGATTGAGAGGATCTACATCACCACAAGAGGTATATTTTATTTAACCGTATATTTTAGTAGTAATTACTTTCACCATATATTTTAGTAGTAATTACTTTCACCATATATTTTAGTAATAATTACTTTCACCATATAATTTAGTAGTAATTACTTTCAACATATATTTTATTAGTAATTACTTCCAACATATATTTTAGTAGTAATTACTTCCAACATATATTTTAGTAGTAATTACTTCCAACATATACTTTAGTAGTAATTACTTTCACCATATATTTTAGTAGTAATTACTTTCACCGTATATTTTATTAGTAATTACTTTCACGGTACATTTTAGTAGTAACTTCTTTCGCCATATATTTTAGTATTATTATTACTTACTTTAACCGTATATTTTAGCAATATTTACTCCAGCCAAATAATTTAGCTATAATTACTTCAACCATATATTTTAGCTACAATTACATCAACAATATATTTTATCTATAATTAATTCCCTTATTATCCCTAATTATTATTAAATAATTATCCCTTGATTTTCCACTTTCTTGCTAAATGGACTAGCATTGTGACACGGTATAAGTTCACCAACCGAACTTATTTACAACATAAGGGACAGAGAGTCACGGAGGAACATGATCGCCTACGCCACTCGGCATGGCACTTGATTGATTTACATATATTAGCTATAATTACTTCAACCACTTTATACATTCTATAGAGGGAATAACAATCAAACTCGAATTTGTTGACTGTAGCAGTTATTTAGGTTATATAAATACCTTCAGTAGTTTGCTATTCTTTATTAACGGTCTGAATATACAGTTGTCTGTGGCGGAATTTGAACCCAGTCCTTTGACTGTCACAGACGCGCCATGTACCACACACTGACAGATGACAGATCCAAACAGCAATTATTACTCCCACCATATATATATGTATATATATTAACTATAAATAAATACACTATATATGTTAAAAATCATACATTCACGTTATATTTTACTAAAATTTTATCCAAGAATACATACTTTAGTAATAATTAATCCTGCAATATATTAAAAAAAATATTAACCCAATCATATATTTTAGAAATTATTAACCCAATCATATATTTTAAGAATTATTAACCCAACAGTATATATTTTAGGAATTATTAACCCAATCATATATTTTAGGAATTATTAACCCAATCATATATTTTAGGAATTATTAACCCAATCATATATTTTAGGAATTATTAACCCAATCATATATTTTAGGAATTATTAACCCAACCATATATTTTAGAAATTATTAACCCAATCATATATTTTAGGAATTATTAACCCAACCATATATTTTAGGAATTATTAACCCAATCATATATTTTAGGAATTATTAACCCAATCATATATTTTAGGAATTATTAACCCAATCATATATTTTAGGAATTATTAACCCAATCATATATTTTAGGAATTATTAACCCAACCATATATTTTAGAAATTATTAACCCAATCATATATTTTAGGAATTATTAACCCAACCATATATTTTAGGAATTATTAACCCAATCATATATTTTAGGAATTATTAACCCAATCATATATTTTAGGAATTATTAACCCAATCATATATTTTAGGAATTATTAACCCAATCATATATTTTAGGAATTATTAACCCAACAGTATATATTTTAGGAATTATTAACCCAATCATATATTTTAGGAATTATTAACCCAACCATATATTTAAATAATAATTTCTTCCACCATATATTTTAGCACAAAGTAATTCTACGATATATTTCAGCATTTCATCAACAATTACTACCGTCATATGTTTTATCATCAATTATTGCAATGCATTTATGAATTATTACTTTTACTACATGATTTAGTAATAATTTATCAATAACAATTGATTTTAACAGTACGCAATTGTCCTACACATTTTAGCAATAGCTACTCTTACTGCTTAATTTATCAATAATTACGCTTACTGCATAATTTAGCAATAATTACGCTTACTGCATAATTTAGCAATAATTACGCTTACTGCATAATTTATCAATAATTACGCTTACTGCATAATTTAGCAATAATTACGCTTACTGCATAATTTAGCAACAACATGCTTATTGCATAATTTAGCAATAATTGCTTCAAAACAAATCATATTAGCAATAATTGCTTCAAACCAACACATTTTAGCAATAATTGCTTCAAAGCAACACCTGTTAGCAATAATTGCTTCAGAACAAATCATTTTAGCAATAATTGCTTTAAAGCAACACCTTTTAGCAACAACTACTTCGAAACAACACAATTGGGAACGTGGGTAGTGTAATGTTAGGTCATTCGCCCGCTTACCAGCACATCCGGGTTTGAATCCAAATGTTGTTCGTAGTTTGAAAACAATAATTTACTTTTGGGGTTCATCCAGTCACAGGAAGTAGGATACCAGGCTCATGTTCTGGGAAGGTCGAGGGATAGCGCCATCGCTAATGAGCAAGTATGGTTTTCCGATGCTAATTAGGCGGTGTCTGACCAACCACTGATATACAGCTAAACACTAATGTTTCTGATCAACCACTGATAGACCGCTGAACACTTATGGGAAACCGTGTGATATGACGATGATTCACAACTCGCATTACCATTACCATATCTTTATTACATTTTAGCAATAATTACCTTAATACAACACATGTGTTGTAACAATTGCTTCAAAACAACACAAAGAGTTTAACAATAATTGCCTAAAAACAACAGATGTGTGTAACAATTGCTTCAAAACAACACAAACAGTTAACAAGAACTGCCTAAAAACAACACATGTATGTAACAAATACTTCAAAATCACTCAAACAGTTTAGCAATAATTGCTTCAAAACAACACATTCTAGCAATAATTACTTAACACATATTTCAGCATTAATTACCTCAAAACATCACAATTGAGTAATAATTACTACAAAACCACACAATTTAGCATTCATTACGTCAAAACAGAAAATTTTAGCAAATATTGCTTCAAAATAACATATTCCATCAGTAATTCCTTCAAAATTACACATTTTATCAGTAATTGCTTAAAAGAAAAAATATTTTAGCATTTACTTACACCAATTACTGTATTCATTATTGCTTAAGTGACACGTAATGTAGCAACAGTTATTTCGACACAACAGCTATCTTTCATTTGTATATTACTTTAAGACGTGTATTTAAACAGTGATCAATTCACAATTATAAAATATTACATCTATTGTAACAACTCTCACGTCACAATTTCTAAATGTTACATGTATTTTAGCAATAATCGCGTCACAATTTGTAAATGTTACAAGTATTTTAGCAATAATCGCGTCACAATTTTTAAATGTTACAATTATTTTAGCAATAATCGCGTCACAATTTCTAAATGTTACAAGTATTTTAGCAATAATCGCGTCACAATTTTTAAATGTAAAAACAATATCGTCCCACTTTCTAAATGTGACAAGTACTTTTACAATGATCGCTTCTCAATTACCAAATGTTACATGTATTTAACAAGTTACGTCACAGTTTATAAATGTTACGTGTATTTTAACAACAAACACTTCATAATTACCAAATGTTACAATATGGACAGATTCTGCTCGTTGCTATCTTCTAGAATTGCGAGCCATTTGTTCTTACTTCCTATGTGCAGTGATGTGGTTTATCAGAGCTTTCTTTCGTACCAAAGAGGCTTCAGCTTTCGGCTTAGTGCAATGCATATTGAAGGAGCCTTCTACTCAAAGGGGGTATCTATATTTACAGATACAATCCGTAATTAATTAACTAATGAAACAACTAGAATGTTAGAGAAAATCCGACAAACTGAACTGGGCTGCGATAACACATACAATATGTGATGTAAGCTCAGATAATAAAATGTTACTAAAACATGAATAGAATAAGAATTACCATGAACGTCTATGCAATATGTAAAAGATACAAAATCAACGTTTCGGTAACTGTATCTTTGTCATAAAACATTAAAAAGTAACACAAAATGGCGCACACAAAATTATAACACGGAAATAATAGCACACTCTGCCTGGGTAAATATATGTTACAAATTATTTTTTTGTTTCTATACAAATGTACAGATATATAAACTTTAATTTTGCTTTGTTTATCTTATTTAAATTTATGGAGTACAAAAAATGGATGGCCAGAAAAATGCCAATCATCATCAGCCTGCGTATCGTAGAATAGAAGATTTGTAAATCTATGATAAGACCATCAAATAGGAGCTCATACAAGAAATAAATACATTCCAATGGATGAAGAACTAAATAAATTCCTCAAGATTAAGAACTAAACAATTTCCAGTAAATTTATAACTAAATAAATTCCAGTGAATGAAGAACTAAATAAATTCCATTGGATAAAGAACTAATAAATTCCTAGGGATGAAGAACTCAACAATCTCCAGTGGATGAAGAACTAATGAAACGGCTCTGGAGATGGATTGGACATACATTAAGAAAACCAACGGAAAGCATTGTAAGACAAGCATTGTTCTAGAACCAAATAGGAAAAGAGGACGACCAAGAAATAACTGGGGGAAAGAATTGAATGCAGAGACTCAAAGAATTGGTAGAACATGGAAAGAGCCGGAAGACAAAAGCTAAAGATAGAGCATGATGGAGAGGATGTCTGTTGAGGAACTATCCACAGGGAACTAAATAGTGCATAGATAAATATTATTTAAATTTATAATTTATATATTAATTTGTAATTCTTTCATTTTTTATTAGTATAATTTTATAACAAATCTTTGTTCACATTATTGTAAAATATATTCTTTTTCAATATAAAAAAACTTCCATAATATATAGAAAAATAATAATTGATTAATTACGGCATTATTTAGTTGTACATTTTCGGCTAATTGCAGAAATACTGTATATTTTTATAGCAATTTATCCAACACCATGTATAGAAAATACTGTATATTTTTATAGCAATTATTCTAACACATCTATGCGAAATGACACGATGAAAAGACGATGTATAGCGTTACAATCATTTTAAATAATCACCAGATGGTAAACGAAAAAGAGGAAGACCAAGAGAGACTCTTCGCAGAACAACCATCAAAGAGGGGTATGACTATGGGTCTCAACTACATGTACGAATTACATACAGCAGCACCACATCGCTCTACTCTCTGTAGTGTATTCAGCACAGAAGGAACATAGATATAAAGAGTCATTAGAACCAGTAACAGAAATATAAAGAGTCATTAGAACCAGTAACAGAAATATAAAGAGTCATTAGAACCAGTAACAGAAATATAAAGAGTCATTAGAACCAGTAACAGAAATATAAAGAGTCATTAGAACCAGTAACAGGAATATAAAGAGTCATTAGAACCAGTAACAGGAATATAAGGAATCATTAGAACCAGTAGCAGGAATATAAGGAATCATTAGAACCAGTAGCAGGAATATAAGGAATCATTAGAACCAGTAACAGGAATATAAGGAATCATTAGAACCAGTAGCAGGAATATAAGAAATCATTGGAACCAGTAACAGTAATATAAGGAATCATTAGAACCAGTAGCAGGAATATAAGGAATCATTAGAACCAGTAGCAGGAATATAAGGAATCATTAGAACCAGTAACAGGAATATAAGGAATCATTAGAACCAGTAACAGGAATATAAGGAATCATTAGAACCAGTAGCAGGAATGCTTTTTCTACAGTCAATTATAAAACATTTCGTGTATATTGTTCATGAAAACATTATAACCAGTGGTGGCTGGGTTACCAGAACCATGACTTCCATTTTTTTAATGGTTAAAATCTCTGATATAACCAAATTGGACTAACGCCCGAGGTCGAAGAGAATGTACATCGTCATAACATCACCATAATTTGACATAAACAACCAACATGTTCCTGAACTTACAAAGGTAATCCATCCAACCAATAAACAAAATTGAATACTTTTATTTTGAAATGGTTCGCAAATTTACCAAGTGTCATAATTTCAAATCTTCACAGCACTAAAAATGTGTTATTTACCAACTGTAATACTTTACAACTTCACAGCACTACAAATGTGTGTATTTACCAAGTGCAATACTCACAACTTCACAGCACTAAAAATGTGTTATTTACCAAGTGTAATTTCTTCAAAACTTCACAGCACTAAAAATGTGTTATTTACCGACTGTAATACTTTACAACTTCACAGCACTACAAATGTGTGTATTTACCAAGTGCAATACTCACAACTTCATAGCACTAAAAACGTGTTTATTCTTTATAAATATTATCCACAAGTCTAGTGCATTGAATTCTACGAGTTAACATCCAAATAGTGGATACGTATCCACATGTGATTATCCACAGAATTCAAACAATTTCCTAATGAATGAATATCATCTGCAAATGTAATAGTGATACCTGTTCAGACTGCGTTAGACCTACTTATAAATGCACAAACCATATACACAAAATCAAACCACTACACAATTATGAGTCGGGCTACTTTTGTTTTTAGACGACCGGTATATTTACCAAGTTGAATACTTCAAAACTTCAAAGCAATATATATATATATATACCTACATGTGTTAATGTCTATCAAATATTCACTGTAAATTAATACATATACAGATATATTAATCCTGTGCGCACAAATCTGTTAATCCGGTGCGCACAAATATGTTAATCCGGTGCGCACAAATATATTAATCCGGTGCGCACAAATATATTAATCCGGTGCGCACAAATATGTTAATCCGGTGCGCACAAATATGTTAATCCGGTGCGCACAAATATGTTAATCCGGTGCGCACAAATATATTAATCCGGTGCGCACAAATATGTTAATCCGGTGCGCACAAATCTGTTAATCCGGTGCGCACAAATATGTTAATCCGGTGCGCACAAATGTATTAATCCGGTGCGCACAAATCTGTTAATCCGGTGCGCACAAATATGTTAATCCGGTGCGCACAAATATATTAATCCGGTGCGCACAAATCTGTTAATCCGGTGCGCACAAATATGTTAATCCGGTGCGCACAAATATATTAATCCGGTGCGCACAAATCTGTTAATCCGGTGCGCACAAATATGTTAATCCGGTGCGCACAAATATATTAATCCGGTGCGCACAAATATGTTAATCCGGTGCGCACAAATATGTTAATCCGGTGCGCACAAATATATTACTCCGGTGCGCACAAATCTGTTAATCCGGTGCGCACAAATATGTTAATCCGGTGCGCACAAATATATTAATCCGGTGCGCACAAATCTGTTAATCCGGTGCGCACAAATATGTTAATCCGGTGCGCACAAATATATTAATCCGGTGCGCACAAATCTGTTAATCCGGTGCGCACAAATATATTAATCCGGTGCGCATAAATCTGTTAATCCGGTGCGCACAAATATATTAATCCGGTGCGCACAAATATGTTAATCCGGTGCGCACAAATCTACGAGCTAACATCCAAATAGTGGATATATATCCATATGCGATTATCAACAGTTCTGAAAAGTTTACAAAAAGAAATGAATATCAACTGGAATTAGGATACTGATAGTCGTTGAGACTGCACACGGTTGCTCAGTCTTTTAGTGTGTAAATCAATGCGACCAATGCGATTTCATGTGTGCATTTTACGGTCTGAAATAATGACTTTATTGTAGGGTGTATTCATGATTGCTCACGTTCGTTGAAGCGAACTTTCCGATCATAGTTTTTGTGATGGCGTGAAGACAACGTTGTAAGGACTGTATAAATATTGTAGTACAGTAAATATTTGTAAATGTAGGTAGCGAAAATGGAAGGAGGGAATGTATCAGAAGTGCTAGCAGTATTTGAATGATTGAAATGTGGATTTAAGAATATAATTTCCAGCTTCTTCTTCTTCTGTGTTCGTTCTCAAACTCCTGCAGATTAGCAGGATGCAATCCGGAGAATAGAATATGTTATGTCATACTTTAAAGTTTTGCAGGAATATTTGCGCATTTCAGCCTGACACATCCGATTTCAGTATGGCATATGGGTCACTTTGAACATATGGTATGGAACAGCCACCCACCCCATAACTTCCTTAGGTGCGTCTTACGATAAAGGATAAGGGAAACAGTGTTGTTTTATTTGCTTCCTTTAGAACCATATAGGGTTGATGATTTTCAGCAATATGCATCCGTTTTTGTGAGCATTGTTCTACGAATTTCATTTATGAATGTTAGTTACCAGTTCGATTCGAAGCATTCTCTGTCATATGTGTTGTGCTGTATGTGTTGTGCTATATGTGTTGTGCTATATGTGTTGTGCTATATGTGTTGTGCTATATCTTCGTGCTATGTTGTTGAGTTCTATATCTATGCTAAATTTTTGTTCTATGTTCATGTTGCCACTGTGGGTTCTCTGTTTGTGCTATGTTGTTGAATGTTCAATGATATGTTTGTGATATCATGTTGGGACATTATTCGTGCTATGTTGTTGAATGTTCAATGATATGTTTGTGATATCATGTTGGGACATTATTCGTGCTATGTTGTTGAATGTTTAATGATATGTTTGTGATATCATGTTGGGTTCATTATTCGTGCTATGTTGAGATCTATGTTTATGCTGTCATGTTGGGCTCGATGTTCGTGATATGTTGTTGGGTTCTATGATCGTGCTATGTTGTTGATTTATATATTTGTGCTATGTTAGTGATTTATATATTTATGTTATGTTGTTGAGTTCCATGTCTGTGTATTGTCGTTGATGTCTGTGTTCGTGCTGTATTGTTGAGTTATATGTGCATGCTATCATGTTGAGATCTATGTTCTTGAAATGTTGATTTCTATATTTGTTCTTTGCTGTTGAGTTCTATGTTCGGGCTCTGTCTTTGAGTTCTATGTTCGTGATATCACGCTGTGCTCTATATTTATGCTGTATTGTTGAGTTCTATATTTATTCTATAATGTTGTATTTCATGATAAGACGACAGTGTTGCTTTGTGTTTGTTCTGATGGAGCTATATTTTTCAGTTCTATGTTCGCGATTGTAATGTCGAGCGCTCTGTTCATGACATGTTTTTGCTTTATATATTGATTATTTTCTCATAATCCCTATGTATGTCGTGCTATTGGACCCAATGTTCACGAAATAACGTTCAGTTCTATGTTCGGAATATATCGGAATATATTGTTATTGTCAATGATTGTGTGCTATTGTTGGTTCCATGTTCGCGTTATAATGTTGCCTTCTCATCAGTTCGTGATTTAATGTTGGTTCTAGGTTCACTATAATGTTGCCTTCTCGTTTGTTTGTGTTATATTTATGTTGGTACAATGTTATCTTTACCGTCATGCTAACGTGTAGTTTGCTGACTTGAAATAATGTCGGAGTTACAGCCTTGATCTTGAGACTTGACATAAACAGCCAACTTGTTCCTGAACTTATAAAGGCAACCCATCAAACCAATAAACAATAATGAGTAACTTTTTTGTGCAACAGTTACAGCCTTGAGAGAATTTAATCTTCATTCGTTGAATAATGTTGGAGTTACTTTCTTGAGATATATTCATGTTTTGTCACGGCATAATGCAATTACTAACTTGTTATATATTCAATTTTCTGTTATTTTATAATGTTGTAGTTTCTGTTTTGTGACATACTGTATTGTCTGTTCTAGTTTCGCAATATGCTGGGACTGGTTGCCCGTTATTGTACTTACGCTACGAACTCTATAATGTTTTGGCTGGTTGCCCGTTGTTGTACTTAGGTTACTAACTTTATAATGCTGGGGCTGGTTGTCCGTTGTTGTACTTAGGTTACTAACTCTATAATGCTGGGGCTGGTTGCCCGTTGTTATACTTAGGTTACTAACTCTATTATGCTGGGGCTGGTTGCCCGTTGTTGTACTTAGGTTACTAACTCTATAATACTGGGGCTGGTTGCCCGTTGTTGTACTTAGGTTACTAACTCTATAATGCTGGGGCTGGTTGCCTGGTGTTGTACTTAGGTTACTAACTCTATAATGTTGGGGCTGGTTGCCCGTTGTTGTACTTAGGTTACTAACTCTATAATGCTGGGGCTGGTTGCCCGTTGTTGTACTTAGGTTACTAACTCTATAATGTTGGAGCTGGTTGCCTGGTGTTGTACTTAGGTTACTAACTCTATAATGCTGGGGCTGGTTGCCTATTGTTGTACTTAGGTTACTAACTCTATAATGTTGGAGCTGGTTGCCCGTTGTTGTACTTAGGTTACTAACTCTATAATGCTGGGACTGGTTGCCGTTGTTGTACTTAGATTACTAACTCTATAATGCTGGGGCTGGTTGCCCGTTGTTGTACTTAGGTTACTAACGCTATAATGTTGGGGCTGGTTGCCGTTTTTGTACTTAAGTTACTAACTCTATATTGTTGAACTGTTTCACTTGATGTTTTGCTCAGTGTGCTATCTTATGAAATGTTGTTTTCTGTTGTGCTATAATACTAAATATTGCTCTAAGATTTGTCACTGTAGTGACACATAATGCAAACTAAACTATACATTTTTAAAAGACCTTTTTGAACAATATTATGTTTAGTAGGTTGTCATTGCAAATTTCCTGATAACGACCTGTATACAGATAAAGGTGAAGGTGCGATGGCCTAGTTGATAGGAAGCTTGCTTACTGTCACCGGGTTACAGCATGCCAGGTACGAACACGCCCGGACAAAAAAGTCCTTTCGTTATATCTCGCCTGACACGACCATTCTTCCAGTCGACCCAACTGTAAATGGGTACCAGATGTTTGAGTTGGGGAAGGTAAGTACAGCAAGGGAGATAATTGGCTACCCTACCTAATAGTTGCTGCGGCTTAGTAAATAAAGAGTTATCTTCATCCCCGACGGCAGGTTGCTGCCACGGGACCTACCTTTACGTTACAGAAAGGTAATCATAACATGCATGGCAGACGTTGATTATTTATGTGCTTGTCATTGATCGGCATTGTATTTTTTTTTTTTTATTGTTTGTCGGCACGCGACTCGAAGTACATGTTTATAAATAGTAACCAACAAACATTATGACAATAATAAAAAATCTAACAATGAAGTCTTATTTACATTCTGCACAGAGGTCATTTTTTTACCACTGACGGTCACGAATCAAATCATCAAGAATTGTTCTTGCTTGTGTCTTATTATATTTTAATAAAGAGCTTTCACAGGTACCTTCCTGGGATTCTAAGCCCTGAATGTAGCCGGTCTCAGGTGATGTCAGGTATACGAGAGTAGACGTCTGTGTCACTTCATTATGATATATAACACCTGTTTACCGTAAGTGGCATCTGGCAGACGGAATGTTCTTACTCAAGAAGTATTGAGAATAACATTATAATTGATACTGAACTGACTCTAGTACATTTGTTCTAGCATTCATAGACTGAGACACGCCTTTCAAATATCATAAGATTGAATTGGTATCTGTCGATGGGATTTTATCCAATGATGTTTTTTATTATTTATAGATAAGATTTATCCAATGATGTTATTTATTATTTATAGATAAGATTTATCCTTTGATGATATTTATTATTTATAGATAAGATTTATCCAATGATGATATTTATTATTTATAGATAAGATTTATCATATGATGATATTTATTATTTATAGATAAGATTTATCCAATGATTATATTTATTATTTATAGATAAAATTTATCCAATGATGTTATTTATTATTTATAGATAAGATTTATCCAATGATGTTATTTATTACTTATAGATAAGATTTATCCTATGATGATATTTATTCTTTATAGATAAGATTTATCCAATGATGTTATTTGTTATTTATAGATAAGATTTATCCTATGATGATATTTATTATTTATAGATAAGATTTTGCTCAATGATGTTATTTATTATTTATAGATCAGATTTTATCCAGTGATGTTATTTATTATTTATAAATCTAAGAAGCTTAACACATTTTGGCAATTTTGTATTCCCCTTCCCTCCGTATTTTTAATCAAAAGCTATTAAGAATTCAAGAACCTTCCCCCAACCCACCCATCACCCCTTTTCCTGCTTCACTATGTCAAGAAAATTAAAAACACTTCCCCCTAAAATAAACGTTTTTTAGCAGACAAATTACGGGAATACAAACTACATGATTACTTCAGATTTTTGAAAAATGTTTCAAATAAAATTTATGTTATTGTTTAATAATATAAAAAATAGTATTGTTGACATCATCTTTCTTCAGTTGGTCCCTCCTCTCACTTTTCAACAATATTTAACCTTTTCCCGACAGCTTCTACCTGCCCTAAACGTGGACGAAACTTCTGAACAATCCCTTAGGCGAAACAGTAACAAATGTATTTGAAACAAATTTAATGATTATTTTCAATAATGATATTCATTCATATTTTAAAACTAAAACGTCGTTTTCATAATTCATATTTGTATCATTATCTCCAGGTATATTTTAACTATGTACAGGTATATTTTATATAAGGTAGATCATTATCTACAGGTATGAGAAGAACTTAAGAAGGGAAGAGTAGCATATGGATCGTCGAAAAACAGATATTCCTCATCCAATGAAATGTATGGTACATGGAATAGCAGGTATGGTACGTGTGGATGTATGTATGGTACATCATACACAAGATATGAAACATCCCCATTAAAGTTACTTATGGGAAAAACACCTCTGTAATTCCATATAACGTGAAAGTACTTTAAATAAATGTGAATTATAATGAACATTTTGGAGATATTTCTAGTTCAAATAAAATATTTGGAGATATTTCTAGTTCAAATAAAATCTTTGGAGATATTTCTAGTTCAAATAAAATCTTTGGAGAGATCTCTAGTTTACATAAAATCTTTGGAGATATCTCTAGTTTACATAAAATATTTGGAGATATCTCTAGTTTACATAAAATCTTTGGAGATATCTCTAGTTTACATAAAATCTTTGGAGATATCTCTAGTTTACATAAAATATTTGGAGATATCTCTAGTTTACATAAAATCTTTGGAGATATCTCTAGTTTACATAAAATATTTGGAGATATCTCTAGTTTACATAAAATCTTTGGAGATATCTCTAGTTTACATAAAATCTTTGGAGATATCTCTAGTTTACATAAAATCTTTGAAGATATCTCTAGTTTACATAAAATCTTTGGAGATATCTCTAGTTTACATAAAATCTTTGGAGATATCTCTAGTTTACATAAAATCTTTGGAGATATCTCTAGTTTACATAAAATCTTTGGAGATATCTCTAGTTTACATAAAATCTTTGGAGATATCTCTAGTTTACATAAAATCTTTGGAGATATCTCTAGTTTACATAAAATCTTTGGAGATATCTCTAGTTTACATAAAATCTTTGGAGATATCTCTAGTTTACATAAAATCTTTGGAGATATCTCTAGTTTACATAAAATCTTTGGAGATATCTCTAGTTTACATAAAATCTTTGGAGATATCTCTAATTCAAATACAATGTTTTGAGATATCTCTAGTTCACATACTTATCATATATTGTATGAATAATTAGAAATACATACTCATCCTCATATGAAGCGTAAGAGTGTGTACTCATAGAAGATTTCCTGGATTGAAAGCGTTTCTGTGAAGTTGATTCAAGTAGAAAGCATGAGGATCTATCTATTCGCTGGAACCCTTTGTTGCCTTTCGGCGTAAGGGGTAGAAGAGTTTTCTGGAGCGGACACCCTTGTGTGCTGCGTATATTGTGAAATTTGTCTTCTCTTTTTTTAGGTGGTCCATCGTTTTCGTGGTCGGTCTCTAGGTCTTACTTCAATGTATCTGTGTAGCATAACTTGCTGTAGTATGATGTCTGATGGTACTCTGTTGATGTGTGCAAACCATTTGATATGTTGTCTCTTGTTGTATTCTACGTTTGGGGTAATGCAGCATGAAGATAAATAAAAATAATTCTTAAAGTTGACGGAAATTGATCCAGGTTCGTTCTAGCGGTACCGAATCGCCTTGGAACGCAAGTAAACAGAATTTCCGGAAAACTTGTTTACTTGAGTTGCAAGGCGATTCGGGTACGCTAGAACGTACCTGGTTCTATTCCCGTCAGCTTTAAGAATTATCTGTGAAGTGTGGTTTGAAAATATATGTGCGGTTACATAATCTTTCTACTGGTATTTGGAAACTTTCTATTCTGGTAGGGGATATATCAAGTGAGAGATTGGGAAGACTTCGTGTCCTGGTAGATATGTCAACTAGCGTATGAAGACTTTCTACTTTGTAGGTGATCTGTCAACTAGTGTTTGAAGACTTTCTACTTTGTAGGTAATCTGTCAACTAGTGTTTGAAGATTTCATGTCGTGGTAGGTGAATTTTAAACCAGTTTTTTATAACCTACTGTACTTGTAGATCTTTCAACTACAGTTTTTTAGGACTTATTGTACTTGTAGATCTTTCAACTACAATTTTTGAGGACTTATTGTACTTGTAGATCTTTCGACTACAGTTTTTGAGGACTTATTGTACTTGTAGATCTTTCGACTACAGTTTTTGAGGACTTATTGTACTTGTAGATCTTTCGACTACAGTTTTTGAGGACTTATTGTACTTGTAGATCTTTCGACTACAGTTTTTGAGGACTTATTGTACTTGTAGATCTTTCAACTACAGTTTTTGAGGACTTATTGTACTTGTAGATCTTTCGACTACAGTTTTTTAGGACTTATTGTACTTGTAGATCTTTCAACTACAATTTTTGAGGACTTATTGTACTTGTAGATCTTTCGACTACAGTTTTTGAGGACTTATTGTACTTGTAGATCTTTCGACTACAGTTTTTGAGGACTTATTGTACTTGTAGATCTTTCAACTAGAGTTTTTGAGGACTTATTGTACTTGTAGATCTTTCAACTACAGATTTTGGGGACTTATTGTACTTGTAGATCTTTCAACTACAGTTTTTGAGGACTTATTGTACTTGTAGATCTTTCGACTGGCATTTGAAGACTCTCCATCGTTGTATGTGATCTATTAACTAGATTGTGAAGACTTCCTGTCCTGGTAGATCTTTCAGCAGCAAGTGTTTGATGATGTCCTTGCCTGTTAGAAGATCTTTCAGCTGGTGTTTGAAGACTAAAAGAGTGTATGTAGGATTTCAAAAGTGACAATAAAGTACGCTGTATCATACCAGTAGCACTGGAGTGTAAAAGGTTGATTTTAAATTTAACATTCGACAAACAAATATTCAGTTAAACACATGCTGTTGTGAATATGAAAACCGCTGTTATTAAGCAAAACCATTTATTTTAAATTGTATTGTGTTTTATCATAACAAAAATAATTTAAGTGTATAATCGGTATTGTTGTATTTACATCATTTGATGTATACAAATTCAAACACAAGAACAACTTTGAAATATGTTTTATTTCATGTTGGAAGGTAAGTAACTCTAGTTGAAAGTTAATATTTAAATAATCAATATTATTCAGGTTGTGTCCCTTTGTACGTTGATTTAATCAAATCTTGCAATTATTAACGAAATATCACAGACCGATCAACATGAAAGATTGCATCAATTGTCTTGACATCAACGTTGCCAAAGAAGTTCATACGTTTTCATAATCACAACAACAGATAATTTATCATTGACTGCACTAAATGCATTTAACATTCTGTACAAAAAGAGCTTGAATTTCGGCAATTATCCGATTCATATATTTTAAGAACTGTTATGACTCAATGTTGCGGTTACAATTATTTCAGAAATACATTTATGTCTTGACAATATTTTTTTATATTGACGGAATATTATGTTAAGAATAGATACAGACAACATCATGAAAAGCCTTGGTTTCAGCTTTGACGTTTATTTATAATGCGCAATTATGTTTTGGTGCGCGCACACTTTTGTTCTTGAACGGACCGCACAAATATTGCAATTACTAGTTGTCTTTCGGCAGGCAACAACAAATGCGGTTTTCGTTTTAAAAAAAGGATGTTGCTAATTAATATTTCTTATGTTTTCGCTTTTTTACTTGTATATATTCATTCAGACGCAGATCTTATATCGAAACGTCAACCGATTTTGCCCTTCATCATTTTATTATAATTTATGATCAAGTAAAATTTAATTCTTATGATGAGGTGCGTTCTTTTCAATCGAGGAAGTTAGTCCACTGTGGTTATATCAGAGCTTTACAGTCATACAAAATGATGGAGGTCGCGGAACTGGTAATCCAGCCACACAACATCCATTTTTAATATACATAATTGCTTGTATCAAGGTTTTGAAACAGTTACTTATTATTGCGTAGTTTGCTGGCTGCGTTTTAGTATTATTTTGTGCACCCAAACCGTTCAGAAAGCAACTACAACCTCCTGGAGGTAAATACTGCCTAGAAAATAATACACCTCAATTGTGTCAAGTTAATACACAGCCATTTAGATCATCATCATCATCAGGTGACATATTCTTGCCATAGCGTAATCTTCAATATAGATCTCTTGAATTCTCCCCGGTCATGAGAAACTGTCCAGCATCTTTTAGTGACATGTGCAGGCATTCTTAAACGTCATTTGTCCAACGGCGTATTGCGCGGCCTTTGTCGCTGTTTCCTTCTATCATCCTTCCAATAACACTCTTTCTCCATGTCGTCGTGTCTCTAAATATGATCGATATTAAAAGAACTAGCTTTTTCCTTAATATGGTATTCTGAAGCCAGCTTTCCTGGACGTTAATTGTTCTTAATACTTCCTGGTTTGTTTTCCTTGCTGTCCGTGGTATTCTCATAACTCTTCTATAGCACTTTAATTTTAAAGATGTTATTCTCTTGGCCACTGTTTTATTTAGTGTCAACGCTTCACATCCATACGTTGCCACAGGTAACACACGTGTTCATAGTAAATCAAATGTCCAAAAACACGCCACACTTAGGGAATTTTTCTCCCATCAGGATTTTAGTATAATAAAATAATTTTTAAAACATAAAAATTATGCACTAAAAAGTATTGTGTTGTAAGTAACAAATACGATACATACTTTGATCTTCACGAGTATGTGCATATGTCCATATGTCAATGGTACATACTATTCAAGACACAGTCATCAACAACATACATCAAGATAAACATATAGAAGAACGGACGTCACAGAAAGGATAATTGTGTCAAAAAATATTCAGTGATTCCACTTACAGTAATTACATACCCTACTCCATGTAAGTCCTGTCTGCTAACGTCACTTGACGTCACTTATCCTGACACATGCGGTAATCTTTTTTCGCTTTGTGTCACCAGCCAATGAGCGACGCGGAGAAAAGTTTGTTTTACTAAATTAGATGACGCTGCAGATCAGTGCGCAAAACTATTCTGTAGAAGGACATGTCCCTCAACCATATTAGTGAGAATTGGTTCAAGAAGAGAAATCCCTGAGATTTTCCTTCGGTTTAACAAATAAAAAACTCGACCTCTGTCTTACATAATAACTTGGCTTTTAGTACTAAGGCGCAAGGCAAATAATGGGTTTACACACAAACACACGCATAGGCACACCCTCCCTCAGGTTCTTGAAAAAAAGAAAATGAAATGCTCAGAAATCTCGAAAAAAACCCAAATTATTAGCGTTTACTGAAAAGTCCCTTTCTTTGTTCTGTTCCCTTCTTGATGTCAACGCCGTCAGTCAAATCTTATGAATATATTCCACTGTTGTCTGTTACCTGAATCTCATCCTTGTTTCCATATATCTCTGCATGAGGAGTTCGCCCTTAAGCTATTACAGTAGGTCTCTCTTTCAGTTGTTTATACTGGAGATAGTTTACAGAAAATAAGCAGAGATCTATTCCTCTGTTCCACAAGTGCACACTGTCTGACACACGACATATTTTTGTAAAATTTTTTGTAATCCGTGGATGTATTTGTTTCGTTTGTTGTGTCCTATCCTCAGGTGAAGTATGGTGACATGCCTCTGTCGATTTTAGGTAGTAGGCGTCTTTTGTCATGCTATTTTCACTTCTGATGGTTTGTATAGCTCTCTTTTCTCCCCTTTAAATGTGACTGCATTGTCTTCCTGCATACACTCTTCTACCAATTCCCTCTCGTTTTCAGTGACACCACAATATGATAGTACCCACCCAGTTTTTTTTAACAAGTAAACAAATCCTCTCACTTACAGGAAAAAGTAGCCGCTGTCCTATATACACATGAGTATAGTTGACATTTATTTTCTACCTCCTTATATCTCCTCTGTCCACATCGAGACCAACTCCTTGGAGTTGAAATATTGTTTAGTCTAGCTTAGTCAATCTTAGAAACGAAGATTGGTCGGGCAATCCATGACTTCAAGCAGGACGACAGTCCTACCCAAGCAATAAAAGGAGCTGAAGTCGGAGATACCAGACCAAGATGCGCACTATCAATCATGGCATCACGCAACACAACTAGATAACATGTCTTCATAACAAAATAAACCTGCTCTGTAAATTTGATCCCAGAAGTTTCCTTCTGTTTTATTTCACAGGTGACTCCATTAATGTAGTGTCTGTGTGGAGCAGACCTTGCATCGAAATAACGTACAGTAAACCACATGACATAGAAAAAATAGCGTACAGTAAACCACATGACATAGAAAACCACGTTAATGGAGGAATGCGTGGCACAATTTCACTAAATCGATCACTGTATGGTTATCATTTTCTATAAATGGACCCATTGATTTCTGAAATTTCACAACTTTTTGTGTTGATCTTGTACGTCCCTCTTGCTGGTGGTGTAGCTCTGTGTGGTTTAACTACAAACACTATCAACATCATAGTATTTGCTAGACAAAGTCTACAGGTAAGTCAAGGTAGTTAAATAATAAACTGTCATAGGATATCTGATAAGTTGGAGAGTTTTATGTGTTTATTTCTAGTTCGTTCTTTTTGTTTCTTGATGAAGGTCCCTATTGGACCGAAACGTGTACACAGTCCTTGTTCCTTTATTTTCTATTATTTATCTTTAGTATTATATTCTACTATATATTAGTTATAGGGCCCTATTAGTAACCAGTGACAATAATACACTATCATAGTTTATAGCTGTTATAGGTAATAGATGTTATCTTATTATTGTTATTTATTAGTTATATTAGTATTCTTCATATAGTCTGTGCCATGTGGTGTTGGTTATCATCTTTCCATAGCCTTCTATTTCATGTGCTGTCAGTTATTTCTTATTATGACACATGTCATGTAGCGTTTTTTATCGTGTCTTTCCAAAACCTTCAATTTTGTCTGTTATCAATCATTTCCTATACCGATGTTCTCCCATGCCACAATGCTAGGTTGTCCAGCATCAGCTCTTGTGGTATTCCTCTACCGCTCTTCAACTTTCTTGTTGTTACAATGTGTTCCATCTTTCCTCTTCTCATGATGTGTTCACAAAATATGGACTGTCTCTTTCTGATGTGGGTAAGCATTCTCTTTTTTAATTTACTTCTTTCAAGATATCTTCATTACGTTTGTTATCTGCCCAAGGTATTCTTAGCATTCTTCTATAAAACCACATCTCTGCTGCCTTAATATAATTTTTCACTATTTTTATGAGTGTCCAAGCTTCACTTGCATAGATCAGAATTGGTTCTATATAACTTCGAACTACTCCCTTTCTCACCTCAATTGACAGAGGTATATTATATAGGATGGTCTTCATCTTGTGAAATGTTGCCTTCGCCTCCGCAATTCTACATTTGACTTCCTTAATACATAAAAGTAAAAACCAAGTAGATTACATAGAATACAAGACAGCAAAAACAAATGCCAAGAAAGTCATTAAAACTGCCAAAATTAACTCATGGAAAGAACATGGAGACATGCTCAATGCAGATTATAAAAATGCACAAAAGAGGTTCTATAAGAAACCAAGAACATGAGAAATAAAGATGATATATATGAACCAACAGAAATAATAACTGATGAAAAAGGTAATACACTACAAGCACCGAAGCAAATAATGGAAAGATGGCAACAATATTTCAAGGACCTACTAAACCTAAATGGAGAAGAAGACACAACAATAAACACTACAGCAGCGAACCTAGAACCTAATATACTACTATCTGAAATAGAAAATGCAATAAGCAATGCACCAATAAATAAAGCAGCAGGCCCTGATAACATACAAACTGAACTAATCAAAGCAGCAGCAGAGAGCGGGAAAAAATGGCTACACAGAATTTTCAATGTAATATGGAAGAAACAAGAAACACCAGAAGACTGGAGGAACCCGACAATGATTCCCATATGGAGAAAAAAAGGCAGTAAAAGAGATTGTACAAAATACAGATGGATATCCTTACTAAGCCACACAGGAAAACATTGTTAACAAAATATTAGAACCATATTAATTGTTTTACATAACTTTACAAGAAATACCTGATCATATTAATAGTTTTACATAAAGTTACACAAAATACACGACGCATATTAATATTTTTACATAAAATTACACGAAATACATGACCAACCATATTAATAGTTTTACATAAAGTTACACGAAACACAAGACCAACCATATTAATAGTTTTACATAAAATTACAAGAAATACAAGACCAACCATATACATAAAATTGCAAGAAATACAAGACCAACAATATTAATAGTTTTGCATAAAATTACAAGAAATACATTACCTTATTGCTTTACATAATTTATTCCCTTGTTTAGGAAAGTGCTTCCGTATGCCTCCTCTTGTTATCAATTTGTGACCTTGGGGTATGCCTGACTACAGTATTGTATGCCTTAACCTATTCTCTCGATCGCTTCACACCCCCCGGGAATATCTGCATTTACGACCTCTCCTTACTTATGTCTGCACTACCACGGTTTGTACCAGTCTGTCTTGTCTTTTGTTATGATTTTATCAATTTATTTCATTCTACTTAACTCACACTGTACACGACGTGGCGACAGCAAGAGCATGCGATCTTTATCGCACAGCTACAAAACTCCTCCCTGCAACTCCTTAACAGTAAACATGCAGTATTTGACAGTTGATTTCAGTCTATATTAAACATATTATTATATCATATTCTCCGTGACTATTCTATGTAAACTATTTAAACATTTCATCGTCGTTATTTGAGAATGCCAAAGAGGGGGATGTGATTATATACACTGATGGATCTGTGATTAGACATGCTCGCAGTAAGTGGGCCTTGACAGCTCAGTGCGCAGGTAAAACGATCAGGGAGGAGAGTGGGGCCCTTGCTGTTACTACGAGTAGCATGCTCTTGGAGATTGTGGCGGTGTCGAGGGCATTTGAATGAGTAGGCACAGAAGGTAACGCAGGCCTGTATCTTGAGTGACTCTATGAGTATGATTAAGAAGGTACAAGTGAGTCTCGTTTGCGAACAGTGGATTGAGACCCTTAGAAAGGCGAGGTTGAAAGTGGTTACATTTATTTTCGTGCCAGGACATGTGGGTGTTCGAGGCAAGAAAGAACAGATCAACTGGCGTCATGTGTGATTGTGGCACAGGGAGATTGGTCAATGGATCCAGCTGACGTTTTGAACTCCTTAAGAGATATATCACTCGAGAGTGAGACTAGTGTGGACGATGATTCCTTTTTAATGGCCAGGATTAAAGATCAGGGATTGAAATGCGGTGTTGCTAGAAGTGAACATTTTGGAGGGCGCAGAAGAATGCTGGTCAACCAGCATAGGACAGGTACTGTCATCAGACGTGTGATGGCAGATGCACTCAGGAAGAGATCGGAACAACTATGGACGTGTCCAGTTTGCAGTAATGATGATCTGACGACTAACTAATCGTCATTATTTTATGTAAACTACTTAAACATTCATTTGACAACTATACTTCCAATTTTCTCTTTAAAACTACTTCCTATCTGATGTAAAGCCCTTTAAACCGCGAATGTGGTCTAATTTGGTTATACTAGAACTTTAAACTATAAAAGACAGATTAGTACGTTAGTGTCACAGTCGAATGATGCAAGTGTATAACGTGGCATTTAGTACTAGGCTAGGAGGCAATGTAAATCGTAGGTAGGTAGGTAGTTAGTTAATGAGTTTGTCTCTCTTTTGGAGAGGTGTGCCACTTTCAACCAGCAGACAATAAGATCAAATTAGGTTATATCAGGACGCACTAACATAAAATATTAGAGGTAACATAGACCCCAATGTCGTCAGTAACAGGGTGAATCTGCCTTTCATTTGGGTTATTACATCCCTTTATATCAGCTAACGTTTGGGCTATTACATCCCTTTATATCAGTTAGTTTTCATGTGGGTTCTTACACTCCTGTATATCAGCTTTCATGTGGGATATTACGCACTTTTATACCAGCGTTCATATGGGTTATTACATCCCTTTATACAAGCTTTCATATGGGTTATTACATCCCTTTATATGAGCTATAATTTGAGCTAATTGCGCCCCTTTATAGGGCTTGTCCATAAACTACGTGAATAATTAGGGGAGGGGGGATCTGAAAATGTTTGATAGTTTTGTATGGGAAAGAGGGGAAGGGTCAGGGTAGGGAAAAATGACGCCATCAACACTGTATTTTATACACCAGTTAAAATCGTTTTTTTCCCTCCGTGTTTTTCCTGCTAAAAACTTGAAGATGAGATACTTTACAATTTTTTGTGTGCAATAGAAAAGAGAAGTATAGGAGACTGCATTGATTGATTACTTTGTCATGTTTGACTCTTCTAGAATGTTTTTTGGAGAACTGTCCATGTGTACAACAGTGGTCATGTCAATGGAGCGGTGTCTGTGTGTGGTTAGACCGCTCACTTTTAAGAGTATAATAAACAGGCGTAACACAATCGTTCTACTTGGACTTCTTTATGCCGAGGTTTGTAAGTTTCTATGTTTGTATGTTTCTATGTTTTGACACCTAGAAACTACTATTGACTTACTATTATTTGTCGAATCTTGGGAAACTCACTGAGAGGTGGTTTTCCATCATTTATCGTACTTTCTGAAATCCACTGTGAAGTGGCTTTCCATCATTTATCGTACTTTGAGAAACCCACCGTGAGGTAAAAAACAGCAAGGAAGGGAACTGGCCACCCCACCTAATAGTTGCTGCGGCTTAGAACATGAAGACTTATCTTCATCCCCGACGGCTGATGTCATGAGACCTACCTTTACCTTTATTTGAGAGTAAAGTCAAAGGGAAGCGAGCAAGAGGTAGGCAGAGATACAAGTGGGAGAGTAACATCACACGATGGACAGGTTACAGTCTAGCAGAGTGCACCACCAAGAAAAGAGACAGGAGATGTTGGAGATACGTTGCAGCCAACCTTAGTTGCGAAGACGGCACTTGATCATGATGATGATGCAAACATTAAATGAGGGGTCACAATACATCTACATTAGACGGTAAGGGTTTACCTAAACGAATGTCATTTTCCCTTTTTCAACGCAATTTCCCGATCAATCACCAAAGAAGACCTAATAACGGAATCAAAACAAAGCAGAATCAGTGTTATTGCGTGATGTTTTTTATTATTGCTGTGATCTTTGTTGGTTACTATTTATATACTCTGAGTCTTAGTGTTGTCACACATTTCAAATATTTGCATGGTTTCAATTTAACCAGTATATAGATCTACTTTGTGCTTTTTATTTGTTTCAAATCACAATCAACGTGGAAAAAGTCATTGTTACTTAGTTTTTTTTGTTATTTTTCATTGACCGTATTTTTATTGTTTATTAGTTGCTTTAGTCGTTAGTCCCGCCGAATACGGATGTTTCGGGCCATTGGCGCAAATAAAACGGCGACACAACGCATTTCCAGTCCCTGGACTACATCCTTCTGGAAATCTAATAGGACCATGATCGTTCTACAAGAAAGATCCAGCGGGAGTTTGAGAATGAACGCCGAAGAAGTAGTCATCAGTAACACTAATACTTTTTCAATGATGTCACTGCTGAAAGAAGCAACACGGGAAGAACAACTTAACATACGACGGCATCAAATTGTTTAAAAATAAATTGAGTTTGTTTTAGAGATAAAATGTACATTCCATGAGAACAACAGAAGTAGAAATCAGAAATTCGCCAACGATCTACAACTTTCTGTTCATAAATGAAATAAATTGACCATTTAACCATTGGTATCTCTCATTTTTGTCACGATAAAGATATTATGAGTTATGAACCAGAATCGTAACAAACGAATTCCCATAAGTGCTCAGTGTTGCCTCGTCAGTGGTTGACCAGGTATCACATGACTAGCGTCGTCTACCGCACTCGCTCAATAGTGATGGCGACATACCTCGACCTTCCAATAGCATGAGCCCTGGTACCCATCTTCCTGGTGGCTGGTTGAACTACGGAAGTAATTTTTATTTCAAACTACGATTAACTAGTCGATTCGAAACCCGGGTTTAATGATCAGCGTACGAATGAGTTTGTGTGTTCCTACGTAAGAAAAAGGTTGTAAGACAAATGACTATTGGTCGAAAATGAAGGATAGTGGTTAAACTCATCCAATAATATTATCAATATTTCATTTACATGACCAATCAGGTTGCAGTTACCAACGTCGCACAATATTGGAATTATTCCATGGATTGGCAGTGGGATAGCATCATTAATGACACGCAGTGGAAACTGGTGCATACAAATGGACCACAGTCCATGTCAGTAACAGTTCACCATCTGCTTAATAACGTCGTTCTGACTACCTCTGCTATGGCTATCGTTGTAGTTTGTACGTGTGTGATGGTGGCAGGACTAAAGGCTTCGAGAAACTTCAGGTATGCTTTGTTGACACCAGTAAGAATGATCATTATAGATAATCTATGACAGAGATTCTCAGCCTGATTTCTTCATCTCTTATTCTTGCTAACATATTAATCCCTGTAATCTCTTAATTTGTCTTCTTAATCTTTCAATATTCGTAGTCCCGTGGTGTATGAACTGAATGTATCAGTAAATTTATTTAATCATATATGTCTATTATATATACTTAATATCTTAATCTGTATACTTAATATTTCACTATTCTTAATCTCTTGGTTAGTTATTTAATTTTTGGGTATAAATATAACACACAAGACAGTAGTCATTTATTTAAATATTGCTATGAGTGGTAATGCGATTACTAAGCGTATGTAACTGTTCACGATACTAAATGAGTTCTTGCGACGCGCTAAAGTTTATGATTGTCAATACATTTTGACTTTATTTCAAAGTAAAAAATATGAAAGAGGAATAGTGTATGCAAACGATTAGCCACAGAAAAAATATATCCTCATTCATGACCTACTATATACAAGCCTGTGTGCTAACAGATAGTACGTCACACAACGTAAGGCGAATATGATTATTGTTGCGTTTTCATTGGCGGTCAATAGTATAAGTAGCAAAGTATAAATAAATGACAAATGCAATTCGTGGGACTAGTCGGACTGAGATAAGTTAATGAGACATCGCACAGGCCTATATCAATAGGTCATGACCGCTTGTTATAAAATAAATTCATGTTGTCCACTCCAGATATGCAGGGTGTACTGGGCTCTTCAAATATCACAAAGTTAGAGGTGTTCAGAAAGTGTTCTAAATATATTGTATGCATTTGTAATGGAATTTATTTTGTTTTCACTAAACCAGGCAAAACGTTAAATCAACAACCAATCAGCGAGAGTTGACGACCACCCACAAGAAATTAAATAGTCCAGTAATGAGCGTTAAGGAAGCACGATTGGTGAAAACGATAACGATGTTGTCAGTCATATTCTTAACCTGTAACGCCCCTGTCATGGCCACCTTGGTTGCCAAGAAACTTGTTCCAGATCTCAACATGTATGGAGAGTATGCAACATTGAACGACATTCTGTGGGCGGTTCTCTATTTATCAGCATCAATTAACGCGACAGTAACTATTTGTGTATATCTAAAAACAAGTACAAAGTATGGAATACAGTTTGCTCATTTATTTAAAAAAGACAAGCCTGTCAAAGCTGCTTTCATAGAGTGAGCACTTGAAGCGTTTGTGCACGGACCTCTAGATATATTGGCGAAGACTAATTACAACGTTACAGTTGCTGTATGTGAATTTTTCATTGGTTGGTGATGCAAATTATATGAAAAGTGACCGATGACCAAAATCATCATCCAAAATGAGTGAAGCTGTGTAAGTTCATCCTTATGAACTATTTTTGGGAATTCGTAAATACTGTGTGAGATATATCCCGGCAATAATTGTTAACAACCGCCCGTTACTGTGACACTCCTACTTAGTCCTTTTATATATAGAGATGGCTGTGGTTTGTGTTGGGTAGTGTGGAAGTCAAACTGTTTTTAATTTATTACAGTCTCATTTTATACATATGTGCTCTCTCTCTCTTTCTCTCTCTCTCTCTCTGTGTGTGTGTGTGTGGCGTATGTGTGAATATACATATTCTGTAATACACTGACGCCAAGGATATAACGATATACATATTCTGTAATACACTGACGCCAAGGATATAACGATATACATATTCTGTAATACACTGACGCCAAGGATATAACGATATACATATTCTGTAATACACTGACGCCAGGGATATAACGATATACATATTCTGTAATACACTGACGCCAAGGATATAACGATATACATATTCTGTAATACACTGACGCCAAGGATATAACGATATACATATTCTGTAATACACTGACGCAAATGACATAACGATATACATATTCTGTAATACACTGACGCCAAGGATATAAAGAATATCTAATTTGTGTAATTAGATGATCATAAATCAGAACTATGAGTAACATTCCTAAAAGCGTACATCATGGACACTGATCAGAAAGTGCTTCAGTCCACTAAGGGAGCAGGAAAACGGGATATTTTGATCATTTTCTACAATATCGTAAGTTACATACTCTGTGTAACTCATTATATTTATTATTTTTAATGTACAACACAATCATTGTCTAAACCGTGACAGCATACAACACAATCATTGTCTAAACCGTGACAGCATACAACGCAATCATTGTCTAAACCGTGACAGCATACAACACAATCATTGTCTAAACCGTGACAGCGTACAACACAATCATTGTCTAAACCGTGACAGCATACAACACAATCATTGTCTAAACCGTGACAGCATACAACACAATCATTGTCTAAACCGTGACAGCATACAACACAATCATTGTCTAAACCGTGACAGCATACAACACAATCATTGTCTAAACCGTGACAGCATACAACACAATCATTGTCTAAACCGTGACAGCATACAACACAATCATTGTCTAAACCGTGACAGCATACAACACAATCATTGTCTAAACCGTGACAGCATACAACACAATCATTGTCTAAACCGTGACAGCATACAACACAATCATTGTCTAAACTGTGACAGCATACAACACAATCATTGTCTAAACCGTGACAGCATACAACACAATCATTGTCTAAACTGTCCTAAAAGCGTACATCATGGACACTGATCAGAAGGTGCTTCAGTCCACCTACTAACAACCGTAGCATATTTTTGTTTTAAATTGATAATGGCTGGAGTGGCCATCATTGTTATTTCTTACCTTAAGCTAGAAAAACATCATAAGACTGCAAACAGGGTATGAACCAGGCCTGTTCAGATGGGATCTCTTTACCTCTTTACTTGAATCAATACTTCGACAGTATTATAGGGCCGTTCAATAGAAAGTAAACAATACCTAAAATGCAATTTTTTATTATTTCCATGCTTTTCTTGGGGTTGGTCAACTTTGGCTGTTTTTGAGAGGCGACTCCAAGTATATAAATATTGACCAATGACAAGCGCAGGAAAATCACAAACATCGCAAATGAAGGCGAGTTTACAATTTGTTGAGAGGTCTATACCGAAACCCGGTCATGGGTCAGCACGTTTTCCGTATTCAACCAATCCCCCATGCCAAAAACGTGTGCATGCAAGTTTCAAAGCGAATAGGTGCCATCTGTACAGACCTGGTTCTTCTTATTCTTCAGCGCTCATTCTCAAATTTCCGCTGAATCTCGCTTGTAGTGATGCGGCCATGTAGCGCAGTGGTTAGTGCACTGGCTTAGCATATGAATGGTCATGGGTTAATACCCCAGTTGAGGAGGAAATGTATTTCAGTCCGCAAATGTCACCAGACAGACAGACACAGCCTTCAATTAGGTACTGGGTTATTCCGGGAAGTAAAACTGCGAGGGAAAGGAGATGGCTACCGTCCTCATATAGCAGGGCCACTGAAATGTAAGATAGTTAACATCTCACATCCCTACGGCATTAATAAATGCTATGAGTTCACTTTACTTACTCTAGCAGTAGTAGTAGTAGTAGTAGTAGTAGTAGTAGTAGTAGTAGTAGTAGTAGTAGTAGTAGTAGTAGTAGTAGTAGTAGTAGTAGTAGCAGTAGTAGTAGTAGTAGCAGTAGTAGTAGTAGTAGTAGTAGTAGTAGTAGTAGCAGTAGTAGTAGTAGTAGTAGTAGCAGTAGTAGTAGTAGTAGCAGTAGTAGTAGTAGTAGTAGTAGTAGTAGTAGTAGTAGTAGTAGTAGTAGTAGTAGTAGTAGTAGCAGTAGTAGTAGTAGTAGTAGTAGTAGTAGTAGTAGTAGTAGTAGTATATAGTAGATGTCCAACAGGATGCAGTAGATGAATAAAAATACGTTTGGGCGGACCCGAACATTCAAGATAGTTAGGGCATGTGACGAGAAGAGTAACACTTGAACATTTAGTAACCACGGGCAACATCAAGTGGAGAAGAGACAGAGGGGGGGGGGGCAAAGAGAACAATTTCTGGTTGTCATTGTGGAACAAAAAGAGGTCACAAACTGAACTTATTAACAACACAAGCGATAGAGAGTTGTGGCGAAGCATGATCGCCAACACCACTCGGCATGATACGTGATAGGAACATTGCGATGCTACAAGAGAGGTTCATCAGGAGCTTGAGAAAAACGAGTAACAACACTCCATTTATTCATGAGCAAATTCGATTTGCTGCAAAAATCAGCTATTCATGAAGAAATAAGGATTCTGGCAGCACAAACTGGATTTCTCAAAATATGTTTCTACTGTTTGTTCACTGTTTTGTATATTCTTGAAGAAGACATCAATATTGTCTGGTATTTTGTTATTTGTATCATTTCGTCTGTATATCTCAATGTCTAATACTCTGTTGGTAATCGTAAATCTACAAAATCTCGTTTGTGCGTAAATACTATGCATGTACATTTGTACAGCAGTCTTGCCTTCCGCTCAATCCATTGGTGGTGAGATCTCCCATTCAGTAAATGTATGGTAATCAATCAAAAATTGTTTGAACATTACTTTCATCATTGAACATATCATCATCAGGTGACATATTCTTTCCAGAACGTAATCTTTCCTATGGATCTCTTGAATTCTCCGTCTTGAATTCGCGGTCTTGAGCAAGTTGCCCTTCACCTTCCAGTGACATGCGCATTCATTCTTGAATGGCTTTTGTCCAACGGCGTCTTAGTCGGCCATTGCCCATGCTGCCTTCTATCATCCCCTCTAGTAACACTCTCTCCATGCTGTCGTGTCTCTTAATATGACCGACAAAAACTAGCTTTTTCTTTATTATGTTGTTCAGAAGCCAGCCTTCCTGGACGTTAATTGTTCGTAACACCTCCTGGTTTGTTTTCTTTGCTGTCTATGGTATTCTCAAAACTCTTTTATAACACTTTAATTCAAATGATGTTATTCTCTTGGTCACAGTTTTATTTAGTATCCATACTTCACATCCATGTGTCGCCACAGGAAATACACATATTCGTAGTAAACACAATTTGGTTCTTATGTTAGTACTCTGCAAATAATTTCTTTATCTGTTTTAACCACATCCATAGAAAATTTCTTGGCACAATACTCCTGTAGTTTGCCGTTGATTTCAGGAGGAACATCCGATATAATCTGACACCGAGGAAGATACATACATTCTCAGTCGCCTTTTTGACCATTGAAAATAGCCTTCGTTATTTTTGTGTGATAGTTTTGCACTATTAGGTTCATCCAAACACTTTTATGGGAAACTGCACACACATATAGGGGAGAAGTTACATAAACTAGAATAATATGTGTGTATGTATATATATATATATATATATATATATATATATATATATATATATATATATATATATATATTAGTGCCTTTAACAGACTTCTCTAATATCTGGAGATCAAAGTCAATCAGCGCACGCACGAAAACGCGCTTATTTAATTACTTCGTTATTCCGGTGCTATCACATAAATGTGAGAGCTGGAAAAGTTCTTTATCTTCAGAAAAGAAATGACTGAGTTTTGAGAACAAATGTCTTCGTAGGATAACTGACACCCATTGGAGTGAATTCAAATCAAATGATAAAATCAGAGAAAAGACACATCAACATTTCATCACAGATGTTATCAGGAAACGCCGTTGGTCCTATTTCGGGCATGTCCTACGCGCAGACATCAACAGAATATATCACCAATGTCTTGAATGGAAACCTACAGGCAAAAGAGCCAGGGGTAGACTAAAAGAAACACTCAGAAGAACATTACTTAGAGAAAGTAAAACAATCAATATCCATACTATCCAAGAACTGCACAGAATAGCTTTGAACAGACATAATTGGAGAGATCTGACCTCTGCCCTATGCGCTAACTTCAGCGCAAAAGGAAAATGAATGAATGTATATATATATATATATATATATAAAACTAGACTTTTTTGTTCTCGAAATTGGAGTTTTTAAGATACTGAGTGGACACTATGGTCTTGGCGACTTCCTGAAGATCTAGTACGACCAAATGAATCATGAACACAGAAGAACAAATTTGTGGTCTCCATTTAAAAATAACGTTTTATTAACAATAATTGTATTGACCAGATTATTTGTCGTGATAAGTTTTATTATGACACGCACTATCAATGTATATCATATTCCAAATAAAGTGTATTATGTATATATATATATACTGAGTTTTCTTTCGGAACATAATTTTAACACAAACAAAATGAATATCATTGGAACAAAAATTCTTATGAGCAAAAATGTGTTACTAAAGCAGGTTCAACAAGCTTTACCAAGCTTTAAAATCTGAATGTCAACAAATATATAACGCATTTAATTGAAATTTTGTTTGTAAATTTGAAATGGAATAGAACCTGTAAATCAATAGTTTCATTAAAATGCGTTCTATATTTTTTTGTTTGTTTACTAACCTAGCACAGGTCTCATAAATCATTTGTTAACCTAGCACTGTCCTCATAAATCATTTGTTAACCTAGCACTGTCCTCATAAATCATTTGTTAACCTAGCACTCCTCATAAATCCTTTGTTAACCAGCACTGTCCTCATAAATCATTTGCTAACCTAGCAGTGTCCTCATAAATCCTTTGTTAACCAGCACTGTCCTCATAAATCATTTGCTAACCTAGCACTGTCCTCATAAATCCTTTGTTAACCAAGCACTGTCCTCATAAATCCTTTGCTAACCTAGCACTGTCCTCATAAATCCTTTGTTAACCTAGCACTGTCCTCATAAATCATTTGCTAACCTAGCACTGTCCTCATAAATCCTTTGTTAACCAGCACTGTCCTCATAAATCATTTGCTAACCTAGCACTGTCCTCATAAAGCATTTGCTTAACCTAGCACTGTCCTCATAAATCATTTGCTAACCTAGCACTGCTTTCATAAATCATTCTCTAACTTAGCACTGTCCTGATAAAGACGTACACAATAACAGAACTGCATGGAAGCCTTCAACAACTTTAAATTACACGAACATCTATGAAAATTGCACTTAAAAGGGTTTGAAAACCGTAGAAGATTGACTTCACTGTACTTGGTTTCCCATATGTACTCCGTCCCTCTCAATCGAGAGTACCACTCATAGCACGTAACTCTGTAGCTTCAAGTAATAATCCACAGGGATCTCCGTAAAAATTCCACCTTATAAACGCGAAGACACGAGCTGGATTCGAACCCGTGACCTCTTGAACACGAGATCCCCCAAACCACACTTACTGTGTAGAAATAGCTAATCAACTTCAAACGAGATGGAAAACTACCAGACTTCAGTGTTCACACACTACATGGATTGATCCGCATTTGTCGTTAACATTCATTTATGCAATTTAGCATTTTCCAATCATAATATTCTCAATTAATGAAGTGGAATCCAACTATAAGGCGTGCTTCCCTTAACACATTTCCCCATTTAACAAGACTTTTCCAAATCAGCAATTATTGTTGTTCTTTATTATTTGTAATGTATATAGGGAATTTCGGTTATTATAAATATATATTTCGTCGGTCTGAAACATTTTGTTATAATGGAATTTCGCTGTAATAGGTTCAAACTGAAGCGAAACGAATCCGACAATCGAATATTATAAACACAGGATAATGATGTTTTGCTAATAACAACATACACACACACACACATTAAAACGCACACATTAAAAATATACACATACACCAAAACACCACACATATCGAAGATGGAAGCGAGGGATATCTTTACTCGTTCTGTGATATGTTCTGTGTTCTTGGTAAAGGCATTTTAGTTGAAACGTCATTGCGTGTACGTTCTGAATATATAAAGCTGACACCAATGAAATAATGTGATCTTTCGTGGATAATGTTCATTTAACATAAACAAACATTTTTCATATTTCTCCCAACACAACATCACCACTATCCGTCCAATACACAACAACAAAGGTATAAAATATTTAAAAATGTGTGCTGTTGTCGTATGGATTAGGCGAAGATCCATTAATTTTCTCAACATCCTGCATGGCGAGATTGTCCACTCCACCATTTTGTGAACTTTGTAACATTCTTAATCTCTGTTCCTTTCTATCTCTTCTTGTCTGTTTTTGTTCTTCAGTGAGATACTTGAAGTGGTCGACCAGACAGATGACAACAACAAAGACAAAAACGGCAACGGCAGAAATGACACCTCTGATGATATCTGTTCTGTACTGAAATAAACCATTGAAAGATAACATTAACAATATATATAGTCGTTGTAGATGTATTTCGGTAGATACAGGTATGTATACACTTATATACAAGTAAAAGCTATAGGTACAGCTATGAATCAATGTCATAACATACGGTATCCTATAAGTGCTCAGTTGTCTAGTAGGTGGTTGACCAGAAACATACGTGCTCAGCTGTCGAGTCAGTGGTTGACCAGAAACATACGTGTTCATCTGTCTAGTCAGTGGTTGACAAGAAACATAAGTGTTCAGCTGTCTAGTCAGTGGTTGACCAGAAACATAAGTGTTCAGCTGTCTTGTCAGCGGTTGACATGAAACATAAGTGTTCAGCTGTCTAGTCATTGGTTGACCAGAAACATAAGTGCTCAGCTGTCTAGTCAGTGGTTGACCAGAAACATCAGTACTCAGCTGTCTAGTCAGTGGTTGACCAGAAACATCAGTACTCAGCTGTCTAGTCAGTGGTTGACCAGAAACATCAGTACTCAGCTGTCTAGTCAGTGGTTGACAAGAAACCGCATGAATAGCGTCGTCTACCGCACTTATTCAGTAGCAGTTGTGCGATTCCTCGATCTTCCCAGAGCATGTGCACTGGTACCCTACTTCCTGGTGGATTAAAGTATTTTTATTTCAAAAAAGGAATAACTAGTTGACTCTAAATCTGGATCTGCTGGTCGGTGGGGGGATGATTTAATATTTCACTACCAGCGTTCACTTCTCTCTCCCTCTGTCACTGTGTCTCTCTGTCTATGTCTATCTCTCTCTATCTCTCTATCTCTCTCTCTCTCTCTCTATATATATATATATATATATATATATATATATAAGGATGTGTTTATAAATTACATCATCAATCAGGAAGAAGGGGGTATGAAACAGGTTTGACAGTTACAAAAGTTAATGTCTCAAAAGTTAATGTTAAAAAAGTTGATGTCACAAAAGTTAATGTTACAAAATTTGATGTCTGCAAACTGTTTTTATACACCAAAAAAGTTTTTGAATTTGATCATTTAAAAAAAATGTTTAACTTTTTCTTCTACGTTCATTCTCAAACTCCTGTAGATTAGCAGGATGTAGTCCAGAGAACCGAATTCGCTGTGTAATGGTTTATAGCGTTAAAGTGACATTTGCGCCTTTCGTCCTGACACATCCGACTTCAACATGGCTTTGTGTCACTGATCCTATATGGGCTGGGACAGCCAACTTATCCCATAACTTCCTTAGTCGCCTCTTACTGCTGGCATGGAGAAAGTGAACAGTGTTGCTATTCTTTGCTCCCATTTCGGACCCCGGTAGCACACGGGCGAAAATGTGAAACAAACCATGCATACAATTTTCAAAGTACTTATTCTTCTAATATTTGATCTGTTAGAAAGTTATCCCAGAGAGACATGAGATACACACGAAAGTTGTCACAGAGAGAAATGAGATACACAAGAAAGTTGTCACAGAGAGAAATGAGATACACAAGAAAGTTATACCAGAGAGAAATGAGATACACAAGAAAGTTGTCACAGTGAGAAATGCGATACACAAGAAAGTTGTCACAGAGAGAAATGCGATACACAAGAAAGTTGTCACAGAGAGAAATGCGATACACAAGAAAGTTGTCACAGAGAACAAATAAGAAATAGGATCAATTTATCAGTATGAACTATTACAAACAGCATAACTACAATACTACTCTCTACAGAGTATCGATATGTGTATCCTACTCTCTACAGAGTATCGATTTGTGTATCCTACTCTCCACAACAGAGTATCGATATGAGCATCCTACTCTGCACAACAGAGTATCGATATGTGTATCCTACTCTGCACAACAGAGTATCGATATGTGTATCCTACTCTCTACAGAGTATCGATATGAGCATCCTACTCTCTACAGAGTATAGATATTTGTATGACACAATCAATAAAACGTATCGTATATTGTCAAATACATACCTCTTCTAATTTGTCATCATTCAAGTATTCAATAATGTTCAAACCCTTGATCATTCGTCCCACATGCTCGCCATTTGTGTCACTGACTGTACAAAAATAGATGCCAGACATTTCTTTAGTAACACTTCTAATGTTGAGTAATAGGTTAGCAATGTTGCCAACGCTTAAAATTTGATAATTGTCGTCTGTTGTAAGTTCGGCTTCGATTCCAAGTTTTGTCCATGATAGTTTATCATCACGGCTGATCTGTGTGTGATAGGAAGGAAGAAAGATCATCGATTTCTTTCTGAGTTGCAATAATTGCTTTATATTTTAAAAATATTGGAAGATACGAGATATATAAATGATAGAAATATACAAGATATATAAAAGAGAAATATACGAGATGTAAATGAGAGAAGTAAACGAGATATATAACTGAGAGAAATATACGATATATATAATATAAGAAAATATACGAGATATGTAAGTGAGAGAAATTTACGAGATATATAACTGAGAGAAATATGCGAGTTATACAATAGAGAAAAATACGAGATATATAACTGAGAGAAGAAATATATGAGATATATAAATGAGAGAAATATACGAGATATATAAATGAGAGAAATATACGAGATATATAAATGAGAGAATTATACGAGATATATAAAGTAAAGAAATGTACAAGATATATAAATGAGAGAAATATACGATATATATAAATGAGAGAAATATAGGAGATATATAAATGAGAGAAATATACGAGATATATAAATGAGAGAAATATACGAGATATATAAATGAGAGAAATATACGACATATATAAATGAGAGAAATATACGAGGCATATAAATGAGAGAAATATACGAGATATATAAATGAGAGAAATATAGGAGATATATAAATGAGAGAAATATACGAGATATATAAATGAGAGAAATATACGAGATATATAAATGAGAGAAATATACGACATATATAAATGAGAGAAATATACGAGGCATATAAATGAGTGAAATATACGAGATATATAACTGAGAGAAATATACGAGATATATGACAGAAATATAACTCATAGTACTATAACTCCGTGAAATTTACTCAGAGAAATATAGTTCCTCATAAAAATATAATACACGAGTCCTGGTGGTGCCTCAATTACAGAACTGAAAAGGAACAGTTTTACTCCTCAGAACGGATATGGACTACGTACTTATTATCATCATGTGTTCAGAGCTTCCTGCTCACACCTAAAGGGATTATTTCATCATCAACATCTGTCCAGTAAGAAAGAGGATTTCTTTAGCACTTTCATTTATAGTCAGAAGATTCATGACACAGATAGCATGCCAGAAATGTCATGACACATAGACATCACGGCTATAAAGTCAGAGGTAGATCATGTAAAAGATAGATCACAGAAATCAAAGAAGCCACAGGAACAAGCTTACAAACAGCGCACAGGAAGACCATCTCCAGAGAACTCTTCTACCCCAGACGCCGCAAGACAAACAAGGGATACAGCGTATAGATAAACAGACAGACAGACAGACAGACAGGCAGCCAGACAGACAGACAGACAGACAGACAGACCGGCCGGCAGGCAGGCAGGCAGGCAGACAGACAGACAGACAGACAGACAGACAGACAAATAGAAAGATAGATAGATAGATAGATAGATAGATAGATAGATATATAGATAGATAGATAGATAGATAGATAGATAGATAGATAGATAGATAGATAGATAGATAGATAGATAGATAGATAGATAGATAGATAGATAGATAGATAGATAGATAGATAGATAGATAGATAGATAGATAGATAGATAGATAGATAGATAGATAGATAGATAGATAGATAGATAGATAGATAGATAGATAGATAGATAGATAGATAGATAGATAGATAGATAGATAGATAGATAGATAGATAGATAGATAGATAGATAGATAGATAGATAGATAGATAGATAGATAGATAGATAGATAGATAGATAGATAGATAGATAGATAGATAGATAGATAGATAGATAGATAGATAGATAGATAGATAGATAGATAGATAGATAGATAGATAGATAGATAGATAGATAGATAGATAGATAGATAGATAGATAGATAGATAGATATCATGTGACGGACGAAGAACTACTCATGAATAGACATATTAATAACCTGACACGTGATACTCACAGAACGGTTTCCATAGGTTACATTGCAGGAAAATATGTGTGGTTTATTCAAGTAACTCTGCTCACTCCATGATTGCAGATGGGCAGTCACAACAACCATCATCAGATTTGTAATACTGTATTTCACTAAATGAATCATGGTTTCACTTTTTTTCTTGTTCCTGGCAACTGTATCAGAAGAAAATACAATATACTTGAATGCATTCATCTATTTGACTAAGTATTTATATCTGTCTGCCTGATTGTCTGTCTCTGTATAAATGTCTTGATTCTTGATTATGAACCAATATCAAAGAACAAAGGTATAAATGGTCTGCCTGGCGTTCCGTTAGTCATCGAAAAGTATATAAATTCAGTTTTCCGGTCAGTTCATTGTTGTGGGTTCGTCTTATATTTCCCGGGAGTGACGTATTTTCTCCATTCTCTCCTGATCACTCCCATTTTTATGATTCTCTGAAAATGCACATTATCTTTTTTAGCATCCTCTTCATCATTTTGTAGTGTATCTATGACAACATCCTCTTCATCATTTTGTAGTGTTTCGGTGACTACTCTAATTAGTTCAGCCAGGTTTCTTCTTCTCACTTTGCCATACATTATAGCTTTACCCACCAATGTGCCAGCTCTTTCGTTGCCCGTAACTCCCGCATGGCCAGGACAAGAGATACATGTATGGTCTGGGCGTTGTTAAGAAGAGTGACTCACTCTTTTCGTATCATGCATTTTCCGACCTTGCAAGCGTACTCCGAGAGTCTGAAAGAATCTATGTAAATATTTACATGCACCTACACGAGGTACAATAGTAGAAATTTGTCCCCAAAAATTGCCACGAGCCACAATAAGATTGAGAACCGCTGTTTTATATAGCCTTAATGATTTATGTTAGTGCAATATTACATTAAGAACTGATATGGTTTTTGAATATTTATGGCATATGCAATCAATGTTCTCTAGAACTGATGTGCTTCTGAAGATTTATAGCAGGGGGGGTTCTTCATTTATAGATTAGTAGAGATAGACAGAAAATTCTACATTTGAAAACAGTTGGCTTTCTACTTTTACTCTCTGTATTCTGTTGGTATTCAGTAGAATTCTTCTATAGCAAACGATTTTATAACAAATTTTCCTATATAATAAAATGTTTTCCAAATTCCCAATTATATTTATTCTATATTGTTTATGTTGTATATACTAAATTTCTATCATTGTTTACATTTTGTCGGTCAGAGCCGTGTTGTTTTATTGGAATTCCGCTGTACTTTCGGTCATTCGTCAAGGTGAACTTCTCAATTTTTCATAGATTCAAACAGAAGCCGCAATGTTTAATCCTTACCTCAGTACACCGTGACCGCGACGTGCATAGCATGTCAATGTAGGCTTGTAAGTCTTGAAGTGTGTATTTTAAAGTTTAAAAAAACTTGCGCCCCATGAAGGAATAAAGAATATCAAATAGAAGAGAAACAATTGGTACAATCCCGGTAGACAGGACTACCTTTCTAGCGCAAAGCGAAACGAAATAAATGTCAATGGATTAGGTATATACAACTTATTAATATCTTCATGGTGCTCACTCTTTTCTTCATGACAGCACCGGACTAATTCCTTGTGATACGTCATTATCCATCCAGCCTGCCTACGTTTGAGAGCTTATACAGGGTGTCCATAAAGTTGCAGTGTACTCACTTACAGTACTTAATGAACTTAATGGAGATGTGTGTGACGAAAAGACGCAAAAAAATATATGAAAAAAATGACTGCTCATATCGATCACGTGTTGGATGAAATGGCATGCAGCACAACAGTTATTTCTTGGTCAAAAATACAAGTTATCTCTTCAGCAAACAATAATATGCTGAATCATGCTGTGAACTGGACAATGGAAACACGCAACTTTCAATGACGTCATATTCATTATATATATATTCCATATAACAAGTGATATATTCTTTCCAGAACGTCGATTTCAATGTGGATACGTTGAATCCTCTTTATCTCGTACGAACAAGCCTGAAGATATCAGAGACATGCTTATACATTTCTCGATATGGCTGTTCCATCGTCTTCTTGATCTTTCTCTTCCTGCTTGGTGCTCTGTCTGCAGGAATCAGCATCTCCATGTCATTATGTCTCTTTACGTGTCCACAAAACTTCTTTTTAAAAAAAACTTCTACGTTCTAATGTTTTATAGATATACTAAATATATATTTTGAATTATATTTTTTATTACCATTATGTTTTTATGTGTACTATTATATCGTTGTTACTCTGACAAAGGTCTTATACCAAAACGTCAATATGTATTGCCAAATATTATTTATATTATTTAATCATTATTTATAAGTAGTAATTTTGTGTAACACAAATGTAGCAATTTATATATTTATTATTCATTCTGACATGTGCATAATTACAGCCTGTTCCTGACCGTTCGAGTTTAAATAGTTTTTGGTAATTATATACATCCAATTATAAACAAACGCTGATTTTATATATATATATATATATATTGTAGTAAAGTATAAAAGATGTGTGTCTTCTAAACAGGAAAGTACCGTAAGGTCGTAAAGGCAACTGTTGTGTGTATGTCAGGTAAGAGTCAGACATTGATTGTGGATTTAATGTTAAGTGACGAGGCATACATCCGTCAAGTTATCATTTGTTTCACTGTCACAAACGAAAACAAAGGACAAAAATAGATATTAAAAAAGTAAAACGAGATAAGATAAGCAAGACTATGAAAAACAAACATACTGATATGATCTGTATGAGTAAATATCAATGTAAAGAATGAATAAGAAACAAAGGTATAACGTCTTTCAGTTTCAAACATCAAACTCGTATTTCAAATATCAAACATATAGTAGGAATGTCATATCGCAAAGTTGGTCAGGAAAGTTGATTTGGTACGTTGACTTAAGGACACGAATTCTCTTTCCGGATCTTCAAACCAGGTACTATTATTTTAATGCGGAGAAAGATAAATCAAGTTTGGCAAATATTAAAGTGTACAAAAACATTAAAGTGGCCAATCCTGTTTATCAGAACAAGTGCAAAATATATCCCAGTGTTACTTAGAACGTGTGCTATTTAAACAAAAGGTAAGTTGAAGAGACATAATGATCAGCTTTCTGACTTGTCAATGTTCCCCGAATCATTTATGCACGTCCGGTATAAGTTTTATTATTTAAGAATCAGTGGTTCTCATCAAATTCCTATCTCTCTCCCCCACCACACTCACACTGAGGACCCCTAGACCCATTTGGACGGCTACAAGATGATAGTTTGAACAAAATTGAAACTAGGACCTCAAGACCAGTTTGGATGTTTACAAGATGGCAATTTGAACACAATTGAAATTAGGGTGCCAAGACCTATTTGGATGGCTACATGATGGTAGTTTGAACAAAATTCCCGCAGACGACGGATGTGTCGGGCCATTGGCGCAAATAAAACGGAGACAGAACGCATTTCCATTCTCTGGATTATATCCTGCTGGAAATCTAGTAGGACCATGGTCCTGTTATAAGGGAGATCCAGCGGGAGTTTGAGAATGAACTCTGATGATGATGATGATAGTGATGAACACAATTGAAACTGGGGCCCTAAGACCAGTTTGGATGTCTTGGGCCCTAAGACCAGTTTGGATGTCTTGGGCCCTAAGACCAGTTTGGATGTCTTGGGCCCTAAGACCAGTTTGGATGTCTTGGGCCCTAAGACCAGTTTGGATGGCTTGGGCCCTAAGACCAGTTTGGATGTCTTGGGCCCTAAGACCAGTTTGGATGTCTTGGGCCCTAAGACCAGTTTGGATGTCTTGGGCCCTAAGACCAGTTTGGATGTCTAGGCCCCTAAGACCAGTTTGGATGTCTAGGGCCCTAAGACTAGTTTGGATGTCTACAATATGGTAATTTGATCAAATTTTAGCAAGAAATGCATGAATAAACCTTAAAAAACATTAACGAGACCTGAATAAAGTCGACGAGGAGACTTTTTAATAGGTGAGGGTGGAGGGTGGGGGGGGGGGGGGGGGGGTTAAAATTCCAAATGTGGACCACAAGAAAAAAAAAATAGACTGTGAACTATTGATTTATGTAACATATTTTTAACCAGGATGTTGTATTTTCTATCGATGATTTGAAGAACGACTCCGAGAGTTTTCAATGCAGCAACCAAAGACATGATTAAACTCTATGATGAGTCGCTTATCCTTCGTCGTCTTAGTACGCATGTCTCCTGTTACCCGCAGCGTCCATGCCTTCCATTAATTTTTTTTATTGCATAATGCTATATTCAGAATGTGGGTACATTTTTTTGCCTGGGATATAATAAGCCAAGAGCTGTTTTGCCCAGTGTCAGAGGAATAATATGAGGTTCAATACGGAGAAGAAGCGCCGGGGATTGATGGGATATAAGCTACGCATAGGGGAAGACTGTGGTAAGGTATACTCAAAGGTGAATATTTCGAGGAATGAGGGATGGCGTGAGCATCCGAGATTGTTTAGAGCAGAGCAGAGGAGTATAGATTTTAGATTCTGCTTCAACACGTTGAGGAATGTTGATTTATCAGTTATTAGATTTTAGATTCTGCTTCAACACGTTGAGGAATGTTGATTTATCAGTTATTAGATTTTAGATTCTGCTTCAACACGTTGAGGAATGTTGATTTATCAGTTATTAGATTTTAGATTCTGCTTCAACACGTTGAGGAATGTTGATTTATCAGTTATTAGATTTTAGATTCTGCTTCAACACGTTGAGGAATGTTGATTTATCAGTTATTAGATTTTAGATTCTGCTTCAATACGCTGAGGAATGTTGATCTATCAGTTATTTAAATATCCAACAGTGTATTGTGTCAGAAACATGCTGCTCCTTCAGATGACAGATTCTTCTCCTTCTTCTTCTTCTGTTTTTAGAATTATATTGGTAGTACTAGATCTCGAGGCTAACTGCTAGATGTTGAGGCCAGCTACTAGATATTGAGGCTAGGTGCTAGATCTTGAGGCATGCTGCCAGATCTTGATGCCAGTCGCCAGGACAAAGTTTCCAGTCTTCTTCAAGTCAGAGTTGCTGTCACTACGTGTTTTGCTTCAGTTCAGTCCAGTGTAGCAATGTATTGCCTCGCAATTCTTTGCAATCATCATGTGTACGTGTGTGTGGTAAATGATATGTGTGTGTGTGGTCAATGATATATGTGTGTATATGGTCAATGATATATGTATGTAAACACACATACACACAAATATCTGTAATTTCTGCCGCCAGTTTCATTAGTCTGTCTGTTAATTTCTGACGGTCGACTGCAATTATATAAAAGTGTCCAATTAATAGCCAGACAATAATAAAAACGCACCCAATGAAGGACTGTTTACGTTTTTCAGTTACTGCATGTTTTCCTGTGAAGGAGTGCAAGGGGGTTTTCTATGGGTTGTGGAAATAAAGGCCGCTTTGCCATAGCAGACGCCACGACATGTATAGGAAGGATTTTGATTGTACCGCCGAAAGAAAGAAAATCCTGTCCCAACCGTGAATTTAAAGCGGGACCGCAAGGGTAACGGATTGAAGGAACAAACGCCCTTGTGTTGTAGGGCCCGAAAGGGGAGTAAAGAATAGCAACACTGTTTACCTTCCACGGATGTCGTAAAAGGCGACTAAGGAGGTTATGGGCTGGAGTTGGCTGTCCCATCCCATATATGGTCAGTGACCCAAAGCCATTCTGAAGTAGGATGTGTCAGGCCGAAAGGCGCAGATATCGCAGCAATGCTGTAAACCATGACACAACGCATTCCGTTCTCCGGACTACATCCTGCTAATCTGCAGGAGTTTGAGAACGAACGCAGAAGAAGAAGAAGGAACAAAAACTAGCATATTGTTCTAAATGTTTTATTTTTTGCCTCGCAATAAACATGAGGAATAACAGCACTCGTCATCCAGGTTCAAGAGGATGAAAATGAAAGTAGGACAGTTGATCAAACCACATCTTTGTAAACCAGGTTGTGTACATAGCAATGCGTGGGGGAGGAATTTCATGTGTAATTGTAAGAATAGACACCAGTGATTGACATCCAGGTACAGCATAGGTAAAGTTTACAGGTGTGCAATTTTAATTTCACGATCCCACAGTGAGAATGTATCTAAGCTTACATCCTTAAGTGAAATTTAATAACAGTGTGTTGACCTCAATCTGGTTCGGATATTCAAAACGTGTCATTGTTTTTAAAATTCAGAGGCTCGCCCATAAACTTTTCTCGTTGCATAGCCTTTTTTGCAAACGTCAGCAAGTACTCAGTCTAGTGGGTACCAAGAAATTCTAGATAAAAAATATAACATAAATAATTAACATTACATACCTCTAAATGGATTACACAACATTTAAGTTATATAAGATATGTATCTTCAGACATGAGTGGTCATCCATGAATTATGTCAACGACTTTTCCCCATATTTGGTAATACTCCCCCCCCCCCCTTTACCATGTCAAGACAGCAAATCTTCCCACATTTTTCATTAAAATAGCTTGACTAATAAATACTATATTTGCACATAATGGTTCACATACACATAAACATTCTTGTTAGTCTCTAACCCCTCCCATGTCATTGTAAAGACGTTTCTACGCCACTGATACCTTTAACAGCATCGTCATATTCTTATAAACAGTTATTCAATATACTAAACTACGACTGTATAACTCTAGTACAATATCCGAGTCCGGCTCTGTGGCATAGTAGTACAGGACGCGTCTGCGACGACCAACATATCAAGAGACGTTTTGGGGGGTCTTTGTTACCTCTAATATTTTATTGTAGTGTGTCCTGATATAACCTAATTGGACTGCTGGTTGAAAGGTCACGCCTCTCCAAAAGAGAGGCAAACTTATTAACCTACCTACCAAGTTCGAACCCCGCCACAGGTATTGATCATCTGGACCGTTCAGAAAGCAATGGCAAACTACTGCACGTATTTATATTGCCTAGAAACTCATTACAGCCAAAAAATGCTGGGTTAATGGCTATGTCCTGAATAGGAAACGCTATCAATTAAAAAAAAATTATATTGGTATAAACATATGGTCAACACCCCTTCTCTTAGTGGAAGGCTTCTTCAATAGGCATTGTACTAAGCTGAAAGCTGAGTACCCTCCTGTGTATGAGATAAAGCTGAGTACCCTCCTGTGTATGAAATAAGGCTTGGAGAAACCTCCCTGATGTACATATGACGTAAAAGCTAATCGCTCGCAATTACTGTGGTTCGAGAAGAAGAAGAAGAAGAGCATATGGCCAGGACCTAACTACGACTGTTTAACTCTAGTATAATATCCGTATTAACATATGATCAGGACCGTGCGGTAGATTTACTCAGCATGATGCAAGTCTTCGAAATGTCGCCTCTTAAATCTATTTTGAATGATGCCGCTTGGTGCAGCCGCCTATGTGCATCATAGCACGGCACGACTCTGCATTTGGTTGCGAAATCTGGAAAATAACAAAAATACTGCAGAAGAAATTAAATTCATTGGAAAGTGTCTTAGATAACTTCAATATTGGTTGGGAAGAAGTCAAGTCAACCAAACAGAGAAAAAACATAATATCAAACTGCAATATCTTTCTACATCAATAGGAAGGAAACGATGGACTTACATTGGAAATGTATAATTAGAATGAATGAAGACAGACTGCTACTACAATCATTACAATTGGTACCGGATGGAACGAGAAAAAGGGGGAATGCCAAGAGACACTCTTCGTAGAACACCCACCAAAAAGTGAATGACTAGTGGTCTAAACAAAATGAAAGAATGACTTATACACAGTAACATCACATCCACTCAAAGTAGCGAGCACTAGTTTCTGTATTATGTACCGTGTTCGGAGGTGAAGACACATTCGGAGATAAACGGACATATATATTGTTCTACAAATGTAAGACATGTTTTTATATACTTGGTTGTCCGTCCAGTTTAAGCCTAGTTTAAGTCCTCACTGTGACCCTTGTTCTTCTTTCGAGGTATTTCCTGACCTTTGTACTGTGATTGCTATGCGCATCGCTATTGTATGATTGAATTTGAAATATAATTAGTAGGGCTATTTAAAATGAATTGTTATTTATTGAAAACGATTCTATTAGAATTAGCGTTTAGGGTTAAGGGGTTAAGGGTTAGGATCAGGTTTTAGTATTTATAAATTAAAGTTAATTTGTATTATGTACAATAACGGGAAGATATGATAAAGGTACATGCGCAATAATATATGGTAACAGACGGGAAAAAAAACAGTAGCCATTGCTCGTTTTGTGAGATGTGATCTTACTTTCACTATAAATTAGCGTAGTAGTAGTGTTCATGGAGTTCCTTTGTGTGATTAAAACAGGGTATCATGCACAGAATTCCGAATAAGGTGAGTGTTCCGTTTTATTCCCATTGTTACATGTTATCAACCTTACGGATTATTCATGTTCCGGGGAAATCCATGACGTAAACTAACTAAAACTGTAAACGATGCGCTATTTATAGTAACATGGAGACTTGCAGGATCTATTCTCCCTGCCTCGTACTAGAATCAAATAATGTTTACTCAAACAACAGGGCAACCGAACGTAACGCCAATTGCGGTTATACTGTGTCGTTTATATCAATGACGGAATGTACAAAAATTTAGTAAAACGGTCAGCGACCTAGGTCAATGTTCTAGATAAAGATTGGTCGAATTTGGACACAATAGATTAAGTAGTGTATGTACACAAAAATTCGAATTGGTAACTCAGCAAAGTCTTCATGTAGACGTGTGGTGGAGTCAAACATAGTGTACGCGTGTACATGTGGTCGAGTCAAACATAGTGTACACGTGGACGTGCGGTAGAGCTAAACAAAGTGCACGTGTGGTCGGGCCATAATAGTGGACGTGAGGTCGAGCCAAACAAAGTGTACGTGTGGTCAAGCCAAACAAAGTGTACATGTGGACGTGTGGTCGAGCCAAAAAAGTGGACGTGTGGTCGAGCCAAAAAATGTGTACATGTGGACGTGTGGTCGAGCCAAAAAAGTGTACATGTGGACGTGTGGTAGAGCCAGACAAAGTGTATATGTGGACGTGTGGTCGAGACAAAAAAGTGTACATGTGGACGTGTGGTCGAGTCAAAAAAGTGTACATGTGGACGTGTGGTGGAGCCAGACAAAGTGTATATGTTGACGTGTGGTCGAGACAAAAAAGTGTACATGTGGATGTGTGGTCGAGCCAAAAAAGTGTACATGTGGACCTGTGGTCGAGCCAAACAAAGTGTACGTGTGGTCGAGCCAAACAAAGTGTACGTGTGGACCTGTGGTCGAGCCAAACAAAGTGTACGTGTGGTCGAGCCAAACAAAGTGTACGTGTGGTCGAGCCATACAATGTGTATATTTGGACGTGTAGTCAAGCCAAAAATATCTTTTAGATCTAACATGTAGTTTTGGAGAAACATTATTCAATTCCAACTAAGTAACATAAATTATGGAACGAATTATAACCACCCCACCTAATAGTTGTTATGGCTTAGTAAATAAAGAATTATCATCCCCGATGGCAGGTTATTGTCACGTGACCTACCTTTACCTTTATAACCAAACGTGTGTGTGTGTGTAATTTACCTTCATGAAAGGTCTTCAACAAGGTATGTCTTTGAATATGTCCAAAATAATTTATTTGTCTGATCTTTATTTCTTTTAATAGATATCTTTTCTTTCATACCAAGTGTTGTTTTTGTTTCTTTGTTTTTCTTCTCCTTCCATGAACTTCTCCATATTCTTCTATATATTCACATCTCAAAAGCATCAATTATGTCTTCTAGTTTGTTCATTGTCCATGTTTCTGAGCCACACAACAATATAGAATAGATGTAGCATTTTATAATTCTAACAATGTCTAACAGATGAAGCGATGAAACTCCAGTGTCGGAAACAACTCGATACTGGAAATGCGAGGGCTGAGGTAACGTAAGGCCACTGTAAAAATAAAATGAAATAGGTATAAATGTTATTAATTTAAAAAAAAAATACTATCAACGAGGCAGTGACGGACGACGTTCCGACTGAAAAGCCTTCATCAGAATAGGAGACAACATACAAATAATATACTTAACATAGGAAAGCACATACGATGTGACGATGATAGAAGGGAGAGATTAAGACCTGATATGGAATATGTAATAGGAAAGAGAAGTATCAAAGCCATAATTGTCCAACAAGATAAGAGCGGACAGACAGGACAAGAGAGTGATGATGAATGCTTGAGTAATGGATACGATGATACAATGGATCAAAATATAAAATGAAGAATGAAACGGGTTACTTATCCCGGAATACGTTCTGATCCGGCTAGACGGCCCATGTGGAAAAGGACATACCCGGTGGTAACAATGTATGTATCAAAAGACGACTAAGAAGGTAAGTTGGATGCCACGACGAAACTACACATAGGTGGCTGGGGTGGTCGCCCTTAGTTGGGATCGCAAAAATAAATCTCTTAAAAAAGAAATTAATAGAACTGTTAAATACAAATGTAGTAAACTGTAATGTTGATACAAGGTTAAGTCAGTCCTCAGTGTTAGGGAAAACTACTATATCTTACTAGAGATGTGAGGGCTGGTGCAACACAGAGCAATGAGGGGGAAAAAACTATGATACGTATGGAGTGTTGCAGGAAAATACAAAACACACTATCGACATCAACAGAAGCAGACGTTTTGGCTAAAAATTCTTCATCAGGAGCAAAATATATTAAAAACACAAAACACGGGGGAATGAATATTAGAGAATAATGCTGAGCATAGAGAGGAGCAAAAATGTATGATAAGGGAGATAATATGAGAGAAAGAATAAAAGGAGGGAAAAGGACAATACCACAAAACAGAAGAGAGAGTAAAAGGAAAAGGAAAATCAACAGAGCAAGTATAATAAAAGAAGAAAAACAGAAGTGATATCAAAGAAAAAACCTACCTGTTTAAAATCTGGTGTAGTCGTGCAGAACGGGTGAAGTCAATGACTATATTGTTGATAGTCCTGTTCCAAATAATAAACAATTCATAACAGACTTATATTTAACTCTATCCTATATAGTTTCTTTGTTTCAGAACGTATTCTCGACTTCCGTGTTAGTCCTCAAACAATTTATCAGTGAGGTTGTGTGACGAAGGTGAATAAATAAGGACAGCTAAGTGTAATATTTCAATTCTGAACATTGGGAAAGGTGTCATAAATGTTGAGGAATCATTTCGCCGGTGCGCAATTTTTTTATTAGTTATGTTATAATTTCTGAGAACGTATCTCGTTGTTTGGTTATTTGATTGAAAATAGTATTTATGTAGGAAACAGGTAATGAAGTCTTACTGAACGACGACTAACACACTATCACTGTCGGCTACTCATGTGAAATAATACACACAACAAAACACAGGATATAATCATGCAAATAACAATACGCAAGACATAATCGACGTTTCAACCAAGAGACCTTTATCAAGATAAGCACAGGACATCAAAATACGATGAGTAGAAAGGACAACACAGACAAACGTGTCCGAGCGAAATATGGATGTTTCCAAATGAATATAATGTGTTAGTCGTCCTTCAGTGAGACTTCTCTACCTGTTTCCTATGTAAGTACTATTTTCCTACAGTTTTACAGCAGTATTACCTTTTATTGGTTGTTTTATGACTAATGTTGGTAACACTTATACCTATTTATGTTTAATTTGACTTTTGCCTTGTGTTACTCAAACCCCCTTATTTGCAAATTCAGTTTCTTGCCCGACACTGAAGCTTTATTTCTCGTAAACGTAAGGCTGGAACAGAAATTATGCTTGTCGTATGACAAAAATGTAAAATTCCATCTTTTGTATGATAAAAACTATCAGTTCTGTAATAATGAATTCGAAGCCCGTATGAAACAGGATATGTCGCATACGATCGTTCAAAAATCGTCGTCCACGTTATACTGATTACAACATTGGAGGGGAAACAATATAAATAATCAAAGAGTATTACAGCAAAGAATATAGCGCACTAACATCAACAAAAACATAAGGCGTTTCGATTAAAAAGTCTTCATCCGAATAAAGACACAAATGGAATATTACAGCAAGAGAATCAAATTGTAAGAAAAGAGCAAAATCAGATAATAAAGGACAGAAGATGTGAGAAAGAAAAAGAAGACGGAAGACAAATATAATAAGAACAGAAGAAAGTGTAATATCAAAAGCAAAGGGGTGAGTACATTTAAGAAAAATCTAAGAAAAGCTTGGCAACACTCGATATTTATCTGTGTTTTATTTTCCCTTATTGCCCTGTTTTGCATCAGCCATTATAGCTTTATTTTATTTATTTGGATTGAATTTATTATTGCATCTTTATATTTAACATTTGCTTAAAACTCTGTGTACTGGTTGTGTTTTATATTACGGCGAAATGGTGCGCACCATCGATGAAATACACTACATGTTTTAACCATTTTACAAATATCCGTTATATTCGCCGCTCCTTGAAAACCGTCCAAAATCAGTATCTACTAACTGAAATCATGAAGGCGGTCCAGCTTCCTCTATAGACTTATTGAGCATAGGAAATTGGTCGCAGAAGAAGAATTATCATCTTCTGCAGGGGTTCTCAACCTGTTCAGACGGGTAGCCCCGCTTATAAGTAGTAATCGTTGGTGCTCGCAAGCACTTTTTAACTCCCATGGCACGAACACTTGTCTTTACGAGAGTTCCATAAGTTGAGAACGCCCGATCTACTGTATTACATTAGTGGTTTGCAATCTCTTTTGGCATGTGGCAACTTCTTTGAAGATATTTTCAATGACGCCTTCCCATGGTGCCTTTTTAAAATTGTCAAGACTATTTCAGTTTTGTTTCTATCAGTTTGATTTGTCGTTTAAGTAATTACTTTTCTGTGAGATCACTAGATGTGTCTAGGGTACAAATTTTGCAAAACTTTCTATACTTCCTCCTTAAATGTCAGGGTTGTCAGAATTTTGGCAAGCCATGGTTATATTTCACAAATTTTGCCATATTTAAGTGTCATTGTCCATGAATTATGTTCAGTAATTTTTTAAACATTATTGGTCCCATGGTGCCTTTTTAAAATTGTCAAGACTATTTCAGTTTTGTTTCTATCAGTTTGATTTGTCGTTTAAGTAATTCCTTTTCTGTGAGATCACTGGATGTGTCTAGGGTACAAATTTTACAAAACGTATTACAATTTAGAATTTTGGTTATTTTTGATCATATTGTACTTGCAATTTTACTAGTTTAAAAAAGCACCAGTTTTAACAATATGGCAGCCTTGTCGCAGCTTTCCGTGGCCTTAATGACTATATGGCCTACTTTGAGAAACCCTTCGAGGGATGAAGAGTTGTATAGGTGATATAGTATTGTAGAGTGGTCATACATTTAATACATGGGCTCCCAGGGAGTCCATCCAGTCCGTAGACAAATATTGTCACGTGAAATCATCAGGATACACCATTCTTCTTCTTTCGTTCACTTGAAACATGTCTATATATGTAATTCTGTCTCCTTAATAAAACTCACTGTCTTTTTGTAGTTTATAAATTGGTCCATAGAGTTTTGATTCCAGTGTTGTTTCCTCTGGCCAATATGTCTGCTCAGCGTTCCATACTTAGTACTATCTTGAAGTATATCTTTGGTACTCTGTGCTGTCTGTCCATATGGTTGTGTTCCCAATCTTGAGCTTTGTATACATGTGACTGCGGAGTCGGTTGTGTCCTGTTCTGATGCGTAGAATTACAACTTGTTCTGATCTGTTCATATTGTGATAGTCATCTTGTGTTGGTGTTTGTGGCTTTCTTATTTACTTGATCATCTCTTTTTTTCCTGATGGTACTTGATTGGTACATCTGGTTGGTCTTCTGCAGCACCTTCCTTAGCCATTTGGACTGCCTTTTCATTTCCTGATATTCCACAGTGAGAGGCAGGGTCGGATTTAGACTTGATAGGGCCATAAGCTATTTCAGATATGGGGCCTTAAGCTATTTCAGATATGGGACCTTAAGCTATTGAGATATGGGGCCTTAAGCTATTGATATATGGGGCCCTTCGGCATAACTATGTTCCTGTTAAGAGGATGGCGAGACCAATCGTAGTTTCTAGCCAATGTAGACTTAACTAACATATATCTCCACTTTAAAGAGTTGACCTCGAAGGGGGCTTACATTGACTCTAATTACATTTTCTTTGTTCTGAAGTTTATCTTCCGTGGTATGCAACAGGACACGCAGGGCATTGTTCTTATATCACAACCGCAATATGTCATCTGGATATTCGAGACCGTAGCTAGGTATCTGACACCGACGACGACGAGATGTGTATACAAGAGAGTTCTCACAGTCTTGTCTTACATCACTCTGTAAACAAAAAGTAGTTCTTCAGTTGTGCTATATATAAGTAATTTGAGGGCTATAGCGTTTTGCCGGGATGCAGGAAATAAAAAGCTTTCTATGGGCTGTGGAAATAAAGGCCGGTTTGCCATAGCAGACGCCTCGACATGTACAGATATGATTTTGATTGTACCTCCGAAAGATAAATTCCTGTCCCAACCGTGGACTGAACCCGGGACCTCAAGGGTCTGAGAACGGCGTTCTAATCACATGGCCATGCTCCACCACGGGAGAGTAACATCACAAAATGGACAGGTTGCAGTCTATTAGAGTGCACCACCAAAACAAGAGACAGGGTATGTTGGAGGTTCCTTGCAGCCAACCTTCGTTGCTGAGAAGGAACTAGATGATGATGATAATCTATTAATGAGAAAGTATCACTAGAATAATGTGCAATTTCTTACAACAAACGGGACACAAACCTTGGATACAGATCACTGAAGACATAAGATATAACATCTACATGAAAACGTGGCAACATCTTTGCATCGACAGGTCGGACGAAGATTTTTCCGTGCGCTACGAGTTCAACAAGGATCTTTTTAATTGTATTTTTTTTTAGTTTTGTAGTCATGTAGTAGTTATCAAGTTTTGGCAGTATCCGCCCTATCCCTCTGTTTTGGGACAAATTCCCAGCCCCCCCCCTCCCGTGCCTAAAGAAAAGAAAATGTCGTTGCTTTTCCATACAAGACACCAATGTTTATAAAGATTGATCGCTATAATACTACTTTTTAATCGCTATAATACTACTTTTTAGCGCTATAATACTACTTTTTATCACTATAATTTTGTTGTTTATCGATATGATCTTGTTGTTTATTGCTATAATATTTTTTTATCGCTATAATCATTTTGTGGTTCTTGTTTCCAATTAGTGCCTACCGCCTAAGGGAAATAATTACATGGGGTAGACATTAATTCCAAACCAGTTCCACAAGGGTTAAATGTAAATATATTTATGGTTAAGCTTAGGATTAGTTATATAAAACATAATTAACCCTAACCTAATAACTCTAACCCTAACCCTAAAAATGAATATTTAAATGAATTATATATATATATATATATATATATATATATATTATATATATATATATATATAATATATATATATATATATATATATATATATATATATATATATATATATATATATATATATATTTAGATTAATTAGCCATAAAATACGTCGGTAGACACTAACACTGGAAGAAGCTGGGCAGCTCGAACAGAGCCGTGAGGCTTACAGATTGCAGTGAGGACAACCTTCTGCAATGGACACGCCACATCGAGAGAGGCACTAATTGGAAACAAGAACCCATTTTGTTTATAGCTATAATCATTTTCTTTATTGCTAGAATCAATTTTTTAATCGCTATAATCTTGTTGTTTATCGCTAAGGAAGTTGCCTTCTTGTGTCCCCCTCCCAAACGGGTCTGCGACCTACGTCAAATTTTTTTTTTTAGAAACCCTTTCCATAGCTTTTTGCCGTGTCTCTCATGGAGGCCATATGGTTTATTATGGGAACCACATCTTCGAGGTATCAAACATTCATTTCTGAGCACTGGATCCAGAAGATATAATATTTATATAATCTGACTGAACGGGCCAGACAGAAATGGATTGTGGGCAGGAATTGGCCCTGGACCACATTTTGTCTACCACTGATCTAGAGTGCGAAGAACCCGTGAGATTACAATTATGTTAATTCGTGATTTCGTTTGTAAGAAAACTAAAGGTTAATTATAATCACGTGTGGCGACATTAGATATAGTATTTGTACAGTCATGAATACTAATTCATGATTCAAGAAACATATCCTTTCAAACCCGTAGATAAGGGTGTTCAAGGGAGCTTGAGGTGTTCAATTCCCCCATAACAAATCAGAACATGACTTTTAATACTGAATTAAGTCAAACCAATTACCAATAAGAGCATATAGCACAAGAATATCCGGAAGTAAGTCCAAAGTTAGGCCAAGAAAACGGTGGATAGAAAACATCAAGATAGCCTTGAACAAACATGGACTAAATGCAACCTGGTGACACATCTGGTCTTGGAACGACAGCTTAAGTTCCCACCCCTACGTTTAACGGCAAGAGTGAATGCGATCAACAATTATTCACCTGGGGAAAGACAATAGACAATAGTATGTTAATACTAGGAACAGTGCCGAAGACGGATATCGTACCTTTTCTGTTCTGCAATTGAAACTGCGACACAACATTTCCATTCTCTTGACTACATCCTTCAGGGAATCTAGTAGGACCAATGTCCGGCTACAAGAGAGATCTAGTAGGACCAATGTCCTGCTACAAGAGAGATCTAGTAGGACCAATGTAGTGCTACAAGAGAGAACCAGCAGGATTTTTAGAATGAACGTTGAAGAAGAAGAAGGTATTAGGAACTTAGCGATAAGGAGGATAAACTCCCCCTTTGCTCCCCCCATCCCTAGAAATACTTTATGGAAAGGAATACACGAATATAGAAGAATCAAATAGAGGAATGTATACACAGACACGCATGAATGCCTTTTCTAAAATTTTATTTTAGGCAAAATACCCCCTCCCCCCTTTTCTTAGGGAAAAAACGTGTGTGTAGTCCTGTATCCTTCGCATATACAAGTAAATTTGAAGTAGGAAGCCAGAGGACAATTAAAAAAAAAATAAATCTTCAGTCTAACGGGATTTGAACCAGTCCGTTCAACGGCACCAAATCTCCTAGCAACTATTGCACACGCGTTCTTCCGTACTTGACTAACCGCACCTCCAAAAAAAGGTGGGATTTTGTCAAGGCATTCAAAGCGTGCACTCAAGGTCACCCGAACGGACCAATAGAGAAAAGGACTATTACAACAACAACAAACGGGATTTAAATCCCGTTAGTGTCAAGAATTTTTATCCTTCGCATAGTATGTCTCTCATCGCCATTTGCCTGAAAAATTCTATCAGTTAGTTTTCTAGGTAGACCAAGGAAACGGTGGATAGAAAACATTGAAAACGCCCTTGCACAATCATGGATTTAATCCAACCAAGGCGACACTTCTGGTCTTGGAACGACAACTATGACTCCCATTCCTACGCGTAACGGCAAGTGTGGATACTATCAACCATCATTCATCTGGGACAATGCAAAACATAATTTTCACGTTTCATACAATTCCAGTGATTTATTTATTCCGCTGTTTTCGTCGCCATCTTTGGCCACATCTGTATCATTGTCCTAGTACAGTACCGTCCAATGCTACTTGTTACCAAAAGTCAGGACCACGTCATCAACTGAGCATTTTATGGCTATAGTTGTGAAGATATCTAATCTAGTCGCGTTGCTTGATTGTTGGTGCGATTCTCGGTCTGGTATCTCTGAATTCAGCACCAGTGCTTGCTAAGCACCGGAATATAGTCCTGATTGATGTCCGATCAATCCTAGTTTCCAGCCTCTATGTAAGAATGTCGTTATAAGACGTTTGAGATCCCGGTTCAATCCACGGTTGGGATAGGATTTTTTTCTTTCGGAGGTACAATCAAAATCCTTCCTGTACATGTCGTGGCATCTGCTATGACAAAGAGACCTTTATTTCGACAGCCCATAGAAAACCTCCCGGTACTCCTTCACATGAAAACATGCAGTAACGAATTTTTTTTGTATTGCTTAGACTAAGCCTCGTGTGCAGTTCAAGGAGTTGGTTTCATTGGTTGCTGTAGTGGTTTTCTAAGAAATATAAATATGATAGTAGTATGCCATTGATTTCTTAACGGTCCTGATGTACAATTGCCTGTAGCGGAATTTGAACCTGGTGCATTGGCTGTAGCAGACACGCTCTATGCCTTGCAGCCACAGAGCCGGACTACTTGTTACAACACAAGGAAACAACAGTAATATTGAAGGTGTTTTCTCATTATTAAAGTACACAAAATACCAAGGACAACCACAAAAACAGATAACGTTTTAATTAAAAATCTTTACAATGACAGAAACTAACAAACAAAAATGCGTATTACACAAAGAGACACATAGTGTGATAAGAAGAGAGGACCATATGTTGGTGGTAAATACCAGAGGATAAGAAGAGAGGACCATATTTTGTTGGTAAATACCAGAGGATAAGAAGAAGATATTAAGGAAAAAAGACAGGTGCAACAAGATAACACGAAAGAGCAAAAAGAAAAACAACATAACGAGTATGATAAAAGGATGAATCAAGAAATAAATCTAAATGTACTTATCTGAATAATGAAATGTATTTCTAAGACTCCGTAACTAATTAACAAAACTATTAATTTTTTTTGTTTATGTAGTCGACTTAGCGTTGAAGCTGAAACAACAATTTCATATTTAGCTAAGTACATTTATTTTTGATGTATTTTTTAATAGGTAAAAGACAAATATAATAGATATAGTTATAGATAAGTTATCACTAAGATAAGAAGGGGAAATCGTCACTGGAGAGTTTTACCCGTCTTTTGCCTACATAACTAGTACTAGTAATTTTCGTCTTCTTCTTCTGCGTTCGTTCTCAAACTCCTGCAGATTAGCAGGATGTAGTCCGGAGAACGGAATGCGTTGTGTCATGGTTTACAGCATTGCTGAGTTATCTGCTCCTTTCGGCCTGACACATCCGACTTCAGCATGGCTTTGGGTCAGACCCTATATGGAATGGGACAGCCAACTCCATCCCATAACCTCATTAGTCGCCTTTTACGACATGCGTGGACGGTAAACAGTGTTGCTATTCTTTGCTCCCCTTTCCGGCCCCGGCAACACAAGGGCGTAGTCATTTACTGAATTCCTAAGTAGTTGGAGAGGAAGGGAGGGGCAAACCCCTCTCCATTTCTACAAGCTTGAGCACAGGAAACAAAAGTTTCTAATGTAGATGAATACAGATGTTCCGGGAGAATTGTCAAAGGGAGGCTACCAAAATGAATCATTGGTTAGTAAAAGCCGTTAAAAATTTACGCAGTTATATACTCCTCTAGTCCAGGGGACTCAACCCATAGCGCATAAACCAATGGTGGAGCAGTGTGTGGTTTTAAATGGTGCATTACACATCAATGTCCAGCATTTAAGGCGGTGAGGTAAAGAGCACGTCTGTAACGGACAAGGTACCAGGTTCAAATTCTGTTTCAGTTAATAGTGCATCGGGTCGGTCAGAAAGCGACGTGGCACCTACTTGCCTCGAAAATTCTTCGTCAACTTTCATTATCTCTTTCCTGCTGGTTCTCTCTTAAAGCAAGACAATGGTCCTACTAGATTTCAGTAGGATGTAGTCCAGAGAATGGAAATGTTTTGAGCCGCAGTTTTATTTGCACTAATGACCAGACACATCCGTATTAGGCAGACTCCTCTCAATACGATTCACAAAGTTAGAGAATGAAACGTCGAATTTCGTCTTCGTTCTCACAGCATCTCGACCTGTTGACTCAAGTTGCAAGGCAAGTAGCTGTCTTTCGATCTCACAGCATCTCGACCTGTTGACTCAAGTTGCAAGGCAAGTAGCTGTCTTTCGATCTCACAGCATCTCGACCTGTTGACTCAAGTTGCAAGGCAAGTAGCTGTCTTTCGATCTCACAGCATCTCGACCTGTTGACTCAAGTTGCAAGGCAAGTAGCTGTCTTTCGATCTCACAGCATCTCGACCTGTTGACTCAAGTTGCAAGGCCAGTAGCTGTCTTTCGATCTCACAGCATCTCGACCTGTTGACAAGTTCCAGGCACGTAGCTGTCTTCTGAGCGGTTCTGCCTGATATTCCCCTTGCTGCATTATAATTTCTATTCTTTAAAAATAAATCCTCGATATTTCTATATTAAATTATTCAGAAAGTTACGTGCTCTAAGCGATACTATCGGAAGGTATCGCTTTGTTTTGTTGATGGGGCGGGGAATATTTATGATAGAGTGAAAGTGTCTTGACGTAAATCTCTACGTGTGTAAGATAAAGGAAACAAAAAAATACTGAATTCATGAAATATACGATTGAAAGAAGAGCGTATACCATAGATCTTCAAAACGTTCTATATTCTCAAGGATAAATTTTGACTTGAAGGGGGTCTATATTACGGAGAAAAAATAATTGGGTGTTCACGAGGTGTACTCTGTTTATTGAAGGTATGAATAAATATGTACATGTTCTGTTTATTGAAGGTATGAATAAATATGTACATGTTCTTGTCTTCTTTTTTTTTTTTACACTTGCCCACTCAAGAAAAAATTAACACCATCAAAGTAAGCAGCACTGTGTCAATCTGGAAAAATATATTGGAAGTTAATATGTTTAGGATACTTCAATATTAGACAGTCTCTCTGGAAAACAGAGAATCATTGGGTGTCCATGTAAAACATAAATAACGACATGTGGTCTACGGGGCAAAACAGTTTGGGATTCGTTGGTGTATACCAAAGAAGTGAGTCGTGCATAATAACGCGACGATTTGATATATCACAACACGAGATGGACGTCACACTCAAGCAGAGTGCTCCACCAAAGCAAGAGATATAGAATGTTAGAGGTCCGTTGCAGGCAACCTTCGCCGCGGAGACGTAATTTTATGATTATCATAATAAATTGATGATTGTTAGAGTACATTGGTAGCATAAACTAAACAAGGCATAATCACCAACCCAGAATTGTTTAACTGTAGTGATTTTCTTGACAATATTTACGTCTAGTAATTTGCCATTCAGCCATACTCGTATATAAGTCATACTATTGTATGTATTGTTAACAATCTGTTATCAATCTACATGTACACAAATGTAATGTTATCAAATGTTTCTTATTCTCGACTATTACTGCCTAGTATAACTATCGTCTTTCGTAAGCCTCAGCCATGATAACAATTAGGTGAGTCTCGGAGGGACAGCTGATAAACAAATGTTTAGGCCTAGTAGCATACCTGACAATATAGTCTCGCTATCATTTATTGCGAGGCCTAAATTTAATAAAAAATCACCTTTATTGTTGGACAACGGCGGCGAAACTAAAAATGAACAATGTAGGTATACATGTAATATGTTAGATTGAAAAAACAACAGCAACAATGTAGGTATACATGTAATATGTTAGATTGAAAAAACAACAACAACAATGTAGGCCTATTATGTCTAGATATCTTTGTGTTCAGTAAATCATAAGAATTTAAGCATGCAGTTGAACGTGTATTTAAGATGTAATTGAAGCATGTAATTGAACATCTATTTAAGATGTAATTGAAGCATGTAATTGAACTTGTATTTAAGATGTAATTGAAGCATGTAATTGAACTTGTATTTAAGATGTAATTGAAGCATGTAATTGAACTTGTATTTAAGATGTAATTTAAGCATGTAATTGAACTTGTATTTAAGATGTAATTGAAGCATGTAATAGAACTTGTATTTAAGATGTAATTTAAGCATGTAATTGAACTTGTATTTAAGATGTAATTTAAGCATGTAATTGAACTTGTATTTAAGGATGTAATTAAACATGTAATTGAACTTCTATTTAAACATGGAATTGAATCTGCAATTAAGCATGTAATTGAACTTGTATTTAAGATGTAATTTAGCGATATAGTTAATTCATCATTTAAAGTTTAATATCAATATTATCGAATCATATTTTACTATCTCTTTCTTCTCTCCCCTTTAATTGTCCATTGCATGTCCATCTTGGAAAGGGGATCAGCACTTTGGGTGCATTGTAATAATAGAGCTGGCAAAAATGTGTGTGTCTTAGACTATGAAAAAAATCCGCCTCTTTTGACTGGCAAAACTAGGAACAGCGTAATGACATTTTGCTAGTTACTGAAGATACACATAATAACATATACAAATCTAGGTTTCTACCAAAAATCCTTTATCGAGAGCACATTCACAACAAATAATGACGAGTAAGACAGGGGCTCTATTGACTATCTCTACCATGTGAAAATAATTATCAATAGCACAATTCTTCTTCTTCTTCTGCGTTAGTTCTCAAACTCTTGCAGATTAGCAGGATATAGTCCGGCGAACGGAATGCGTTGTGTCACGGTTTACAGCATTGCTGCGATATCTGCGCCTTTCGGCCTGACATATCCGACTTCAGCATAGCTTTGGGTCTCTGATCCTATATGGGATGGGACAGCCAACTCAATCCCATAACCTCTTTAGTTGCCTTTTACGACATGCGTGGAAGGTAAACAGTGTTGCTATTCTTTGCTCCCCTTTCGGGCCCGACAACACACGGTCGAGAACAATTCTTACTTGTGGTATTTTGTTATGAATAAGTTCTTTCGCCTGCAGGATTTCAGTTTTTCTTCAGTGAGTACATAATACTTATTTTGACTATAGGTTGGGCAACCTTATTGGGTCGGCAGGTGAAACTTATCTTTCGTACATATATGCCAAACGTTTAGTTTTCAGTTCTATAGAATCTTAAGCAGTTTGAAGACTTCGCGGGTCTATTATTATATAGCTTTTAGATTATCCTAGAGGCTTAACAAAATGTAGAGGAAAGTCTTTAAGAGATTAAAAAATGCGGTTGGTTGCTCTCAATTTTACTTGTTTTGTAGTACTAAAAGTCAAGTTATCTTTTCCAAAAAAGAAATGGGGGGGGGGGGGTTTGATCACTAAACTCCACCCCCACCCCGACCCCAATCTGTATAGACGATACTGAACGCGATTCACTGTATGGTCGATTGTTCTTTCCTTTAACAAACACTAACTCAACACTTTACATGACACCATTTTGTTTGATTGTACGAGGTACGGACTGTTTCCGCCACTGAAATATCTCTGATTGATAATCCTCAAAGTGATTCTACTGATGAACGCAATTTGAACATCAGAATCATAAGAGATTATTTCTATTCATTTATACCTGCCCATAAATCAACCGATAAATATAGATATTTGTCAACTTGCCTTATCTAGGTTTTTAACACGAACACAGATCTGTATCCTGTGTACAGCGTGTAACAATAACATTGTTACTACTATGGATAATTCTAACGGAGTGTAACTTCTCGTCATTTGTTACTAGATGGACAAGTTTTTGTGAATTGTTTCTAAGAAAATACTACAACATGTATTCAGGACATTTGCTTGTTTTTGTCAGTGTATTCACAGCTGGTACGTGTTTTTATAAAAATTGTAGCAGTAGGCAGTTTTCCATCTTTCCACATGATAGTATTATTGTTGTTCTATAAGAAATATAATGTAAATTCCATAGCCATGATGACGTACAACACACATCATACGTAGCAAGCACATTTCCGTCTTTCCAGACGGTATTATTATTGTTGTGCTATAAGAAATAAATCTACAATCTATGACAATGATGGATGTGACTCACAAGACTAATCTGAAAAAACCACGTAACAATAGTACATGATCCTAATTATTGCTTCAAGAAAAGTGGTAACAATAGTACATGATCCTAATTATTGCTTCAAGAAAAGTCGACCTCTCACAATATGAAAATAATATGTTATAACGAGAAATTCACGTTACAAGAGTTGTGCCCTATAATACATAGAACCAATGTTAACACCAGGCCCGTAGAGGTGGGGTGGGGTTGAGGATTTTAGTACTAGGAACCTGGCCAAAAGATAGAAAAAAGAGCTCCCCCGCCCCTCTTATAATGATTTAGCACAAACATATATCAAATTATTAATGAAGAAGACAATCTAACACACAAAAACGCACGAAGTACTTGTTTATTAGATCGCCTCCCCAACACTACCCAAGAGATAATATCTCTTTTATGACACCGTGATGTTGTTTTAAGACATGTGCTGTTTTAGGATATTTGATGTTGTTTTAGGACAGCGATAAGTTGTTTTAGGACACTTGATGTTGTTTTAGGACACTTGATGTTGTTTTAGGACATGTGCTGTTTTAGGACACTTGATGTTGTTTTAGGACACTTGAAGATGTTTTAAGACATGTTCCGTTTTAGGACACTTGATGTTGTTTTATGCCACTTGATGTTGTTTTAGGACACTTGATGTTGTTTTAGGACACTTGAAGTTGTTTTAAGACATGTTTCGTTTTAGGACACTTGATGTTGTTTTAGGACAGCGGTAAGTTATTTTAGGACTCCACGATGTTGCTTTACGAACTGCACAAAATATAGAGGCATATCACTCTTAAGCCACATAGGAAAAATCTTTAGCAAGATACAGATACATCGGATAATTTCCAAATTCACTCGGGAGAAAGGGATGTGTACTATCCCCCCTCCTATTGGTCATAACATACATAGATCACATTTTCACATTTGCAAAGTAGCAAAGACAACGGAAGAAAACAATTTAAAGGATAGCTTAAACGAATTGTCATTTGCAAACGGCCAAGTACTAGTAGAATCATTAGAAGGGCAACTACAGAAACAAATAAGACAGATTACATCAAACATACCAAACCTGTAACATAATAAATATAGAGAAGACCGAAGTAATGAAGATAGGTAGAACATAAAGAAACACCAACATATATATATTGGAAACAACAGACTTAAACAAATGACAGAAACATAGGAAGCAATATAACAACAGACGGCAAGAGCAGCAAAGAAATACACAATAGATGTAGTAAAGCATACCAAGCCCTAGGATAAATGACACCAATGTTCAGAAACAAAAATGTAGAGTTAAACACCAAAATAACACTATTCAAAACAATTATTATACCAACGCTGTGTTACCAATGTCAAATATGGACAACGACAGCACAAGATAAACGTAAACAGCTGAACTGTGACAGCTGAAATGGCATGCTTGCTCAGAATCCTAGGAATATCGCCAAGAGACAGAGTGCGAAATGAAAACATTAGACAAAGAACCGGTACCACTCCAATCTTGGAATATATTAAGAGACAACAGATAAAATGGTTTGCACACGTCAGCAGATTACCATCGGACAGCATAGATGCACAGATACAATGAAGGTAGACCTAAAGGCCGACCACAAAAACAATGGACCACCGAGGTAAAAGAGGCGACGAACTCCACAATATATTCAACACACAAGAGGACCATCTCCAGAAAACTTCTACCCCTGACGCTGAAAGGCAACAAAGGGTTTAGCGAATAGATAGAGATAGATATTGTTTTAGGACACCATGATGTTGTTTTAGGACACCATGATGTTGTTTTAGGACACCATGATGTTGTTTTAGAGAAGTATGCAGTACAGTTCCTAGGCAGTACAGAGAAATAATTAAGATATGGAAAACGAGGCCAAATGACACAACACACAGATACATCCTCAAAGTTAAGGAAAAACCCGACGCACGAAGGATATGAGGACTGGTGCATCACCATCAGGAGAGTTATATTCAGTATGTCCTTCAGCATGTGATAACTGTTCTGGTTCTGTGTTGGGTGATAACTCTTCGTTTGATTCTTATATGCTGTTCGTTTCTTGCAACTCGATACTTCACTCCCATGCCCGGTCCTGCATTCTAGCCGTAGGCACAGAAGAAGAAATATGACCTATATCTTCCAACTTTTCCAACCCCATGATTGCTTTCAAAATATCAGCAGCGTCCATTAAACTGTCACTAGTCAATGTGGCCACACTATCAGCACTTTCACTTCCCTCAACACCCTCGTGTCCATGTACTAAAAATGAAGGATCTCTACAGCCCAAATTTCTTCATCGACTCAAACATCTGACGGCGTAGATACCCCGACTAAATCTGTTCTGTGTAGGACTGTCCATATTGTCACTAAAATTTGCGTTCCAGGCCAATCTGGAAACATATATTCTAGTATTCTCCAACAAATACCTTATCATCCTCATCTCTTTGTTGTCATGTGACGTATGTGTGTGTCATGTGACGTATGTGTGTGTCATGTGACGTATGTGTGTGTCATGTGATGTATTCCTTCCAGAACAATGTCTTCCCAATGAACTCTCTGAACCCCTCTCTGTCTTGGGCGATGTGCCTTGCATTTTCTAGCGATGTATTCATGTTATCTTTAATGTCGTCAGTCCATCGTCTTCTTGGTCTGCCCCTTCTCCTCGTCCCAGGTACTCTTCCCTCCATTATTTGTCTTTCTAAACAGTTATCATCTCTTTATGTGCAAATATTTAGGATTGTATTTGTCTTTGCTCTTTCTCAAACTCCCACTAATTAGCAGGTTGTAGTCTGCAGTATGAAATGCGTTATGTTATTGTTGCCAACTTAGTTTCGATATATTATCCTTTCTACTTGACACATCCGACTTCAGCATGTCTTTTGATTGAATGTGCGTTGCCGGTGTCCGAAAAGGAATGCAAGAATAGAAATACTGTAACCTATCCTATATGTCGGAAGAAACGACTAAGGATATTTTTGGTCTACCCATCCACAGTCCGTCATATTCCCCACAGCCACTTTCACCATTGAGGAGAGTTTCTTTTGTGTGTGTCTCGCAACCTTTATCTGTGCTATCCTACAAGTGCAGCAACATGGCGTACAAAAGTAAAACTGGCAGTAGGAAACTGGCAGTTCTATGAACACCTACACAGCATCAAACAACATCCAGGTTATCCTACTGGCGTTCATTTCAATGACAGAGGCCATCGGGGCATCCAGATTGTTCAAGTTAGGGCCATTAAGGCGTGCTTCACCGACGACCGGACCCGTCTCGCGTTTGAGAACCGTTATATATACGAATTTGGCACTCTTAAACCTTTAGGTATCAACGAGCGCCATACATATTCATGATATTGTATTGTACCGTCATTTCTCTGTTTGTCTCGTTTTCACATTTGTTTTTATATTTCCTATTCCTGTACATCGTTTGTTTGTGCCACCTTTGACCTAATTTCTATCCTTCCGGCCACCACCACATCTCGCTAGACACGTGAACGCCAGTTGTGTCATCCCTGCTTGTCGTTTTAAAATATATTCGTGTATATAACATTGATAAAGGCATTTTAGTCGAAACGTCGATTTGTGTGGGTGATTATGTGTGTTTCTAGTTATTAGATAAACTACCAAGTTTCAAACATTGACTTTTAGATTTCAGTTTTACTGCAGTGAGTGCATGTTATCAGTTCTCTGGACTCCATCCTGATAACCATCATTAGTTTGAGAATGAAAAAAAAACCCACATGAAATAGGAAATCCCAAAACTCCTTAGTAGCCTCTTACAACATGCATTATACAGATCGTAGTGTTTTTATTCGTTACTCCTTTTTAACCCCCAGTATCACATGATCGTTTTGTAACCTGGCTTTCGTCATTTATGCAGTTCTGCTGACTCGTCGGTTATCATCTTTCTTAAGTGATGCATTTGACTTTACTCGTCATCAGTTTGTGTCTACTTTCTGTTGACAAACAATGAAAATCACTGGATAAGAGGAGCAATGTTCACCCTCACACCACCTTAGCAATTCGAAACATAACTTTTAGTGCTAGAAACTTGGCCAAGAGCGTACCACACGCCATTATCCTCTCAGCAATTTTTCACAAGAAATATCATACAAATTTTTATAAAAAAGAATATATGACAATTACATTTTGTTTAATTTTAAAGGTAACCGCCCACTTCCCTCTTGGGTTCCACATATCTGTGGCCCTGTGTGATACATTATAACATAATACTTGAATCATCTATGTCTGTGTTTCAGTTATGTCCGAATGTCCAGCTGGCTGGACTCAGCGACAGAACCACTGTTATTATATTTTCCAAATTAAACTGAACAAGTCTGCGGCGGCTACTCTCTGCGACGACAACGCAGCACAACTCGTGAATTTTGCTAATGAATCGGAGTGGGTGAGTTTTTAAAAATATGATATATACACACATCGATAATATGAAAACATAAAAATGTACGTTATTTATCATGTCAAATGACAGAGAACAATAATGTCACATGACAGAGCACAATAATGTCATATTGTGTGTCCCAGTACTGTCATCAAACATTATATCGTAATGTTGTCATGTAATAAAATAATAATAATAATAGTAATAATAATAGTAATAATAATAATAATAATAATAATAATAATAATACTAACACACATAACCCATCAGCGTCGAAGAGATGTCACACTGGAGACATCAGCGTCGTAGAGATGTCACACTGGAGACATCAGCGTCGTAGAGATGTCACACAGGAGACATCAGCGTCGTAGAGATGTCACACTGGAGACATCAGCGTCGTAGAGATGTCCCACTAGAGACATCAGCGTCGTAGAGATGTCACACTGGAGACATCAATACAAAAAGCTCTGCAAACCTCTATGTCCTCAGCCATTTTGAAGAGTGTAGAAAAGTCATGCCCAGAACATTCCTTGATGTTATCAATCCAGGATTGTCTTTGTCCGCCTCTTCTTCCACCCTCGACTGTTCCTTGCAAAAATAATTTTAAAAAATAAGACGCGTCCATACCCGTAGATAAAAGGGGCTGGTGGGGGTTGTAGGAAGTTCTAGAGCAGAGTGTACGACTTAAGGAACTCAGCAAAAAAGCGGGCCACAAACCAATACACCCCTCCCTTTCCCTAGTGATTTTTCACAAAGAAGATCATGAAATCTGTCATCACAAGGAGGTGACATCAATAACGAACATGAAATCTGTCATCACAAAGTAGGTGACATCAATAACGAACATGAAATCTGTCATCACAAAGTAGGTGATATCAATAACGAACATGAAAACGCAATAATGATATTTAAAAAAACCAATTGAAATTCCCCTTCGATAAAATATATCTGCGGATCTCCTCGTGTCTTGTTATATTCTGTTATGTAAAATCGGGATTCATATTTCATGTAATAAATAGATGTAAATACCCACTTGACGCATTCCTTCAATTTTGTTTCTCGTTCTGATTTATCTGTAAATTGTCATTTCCACTTCTGTCGCTAAGGGTATGGTGAATTTGGGGTCGCTTGTGTTTAGCCTTTTTAGTCGCATTGGCTATGACGAGCATAGGTCTCTTTAAGATTTCTTTGATTGTCACCATCCATGGTTTTCCAAATCCGTGTAACCCGGTCATCTGTTTTTGTATGCACGATGGGTTGGGTGAGTTGGTTCCATTCTCATGAGGTGGCCAAACCACCTGGTTTGCTGTCTCTCGATGGAGTCTTGGCTAGAGATGGTCTTTATTTCTTTCCTCATATTTTCATTTCTTCGTTGGTGTCTCTTTTGGTGATATTTATAGCATTTCTCAAACATTTAATTTCACATACTGTGATCGTTTTAACTAGTGTCAATGTCCATGTTAAACATTGGTAACATAGAGTTGGTATAAAAATAATGTTTATCATATGATTATTTGTATAATATAGGAGTTTGAGAATAAAACTTATAGACGCACGCATGAAAGCAAGCATGCTCGCGCACGCGCACACACGCACACGCACGCACAATACACACACACACACACACACACACACACATATATATATATATATATATATATATATATATATATATATATATATATATATATATATATATATATATATATATATATATATATATATATATATATATATATATATATATCGAACATTTTAAACTATAAATAACACAGGTGATAGGAACGCTTACTCGTTTTATTAATTCTTCAGAGTTACGTCTCATACTTACTTAAGACTGTCCAACTGGATGCTGGGGCATGGACAGGGCTAGTGTACGACACTAAGGAATGGAACTTTCCTGGCCAAGTACTACAGTAAAAATAATTTTATCATTACTTTTAATTTTCTTTTCTTCTTCTGCTTTTTTTCTTCTTCATTCCCCATCATTGTTTACGTCTTCTCTTCACCTCTGCTTTTAAATCTCTCATTCTGTACCACGATCAGTATATTCGGTTCATTACGGGAAGAAGTGACCAGTTTTTACAGTTTTAATATTATTCGTAGTTTCATTCTGCTTTCGTGATCTCGCTGAACTCAGATTAAAAAGTAAATGTCTGCATCGATGTCATCCAAGTGTCATCATCCCCAAGTGTCATACAAGGGAGGCAGGGGGGGGGGTACAGTGTGTAGCGGACATATCGTTGGATGTGCCAGTAGTCAACTACTCTGAAATGCGTTTTTATCTATATTTTTTTCTTTAATTAATGTACGTATTTCTTTAATTAAACAGTGGACACTGCTTCCCGTAATGTACCCTAAATTCCATTCGCTATCATAAAGTTCCACATCTTTAACTACTTTCTTGTATTTAGTTCCCTTATGTATGTATACAGTTTGTTTAGACTTTCAAGAATTACGACCAATACAAGTTGTGTAACATTTCTTGTGCAATTTTTTGGGGTGCGTTTCCCCATAGCGTTTCATTTCACATCGAGATGACACGGACTCACAACTGTATTTGAGGAGGCAGAAGAAATACAAACTTAATTCTTCAGGTGGAGTCATGTGGAATCACCACAAGGAAATATAATCACCCCATAGAGACAAGCAATCCACTACGGGTATACGGTTCCTTTTGCAATGTGGTTGTTATCATGAAGTACTAGTTGAATCTCTAGACCATGTACATTTATAAAGGAGACATTATAGAGACAGCAGAGAGAGCTAAAAGGTGGGCTTTACTACGAAATAAAATGTGGGTTTTACTGCGAAAAATAAAATATGGGCTTTACTGCGAAATAAAATGTGGGCTTTACTGTAAATAAAATGTGGGCTTTTACTGTGAAATAAAATGTGGGCTTTACCGTGAAGTAAAATGTGGGCTTTACTGTGAAGTAAAATGTGGGCTTTACTGTGAAGTAAAATGTGGGCTTTACTGTGAAGTAAAATGTGGTCTTTACTGTGAAGTAAAATGTGAGCTTTCTTGCGAAATAAAATGTGGGATTTACTGTGAAATAAAATTTGGGTTTTACTGCGAAAAATAGAATATGGGCTTTACTGCGAAATAAAATGTGGGTTTTACTGTGAGATAAAATGTGGACTTTCCTGCGAAATAAAATGTGAGCTTTACTGTGAAAAATAAAATGTGGGCTTTACTGCAAAATTAAAATGGGTTTTACTGCGAAAAATAAAATATTAGCTTTACTGCGAAATAAAATGTGGCTTTACTACGAAAAATAAAAACATTCTTATCTTTGTCCACGGACACGCGGATATGGGGGCAAACGAACGTGCCGAAATATTAGCTAGCCTCGCCACCATAACAGATGGTCAGTCTAAGGACCTAGAAGACATACTTAGTGCTCCTGGTGAGTCAGCACGGTCAGAGGGTTTTGAGATACATGACAATGAGTCAATTTCCAGAATTCTAGAGTTGGAAGTGATGATAGGCGTGGCCAGAGCAAGATGCAAATACTAGTGGTCGAGAAACATCAATAGATGAACAGGTTACAATATAGCAGAGTGCATCACCAAGACAAAAGACAGGGGCGTGGAAGGTCCGTTTTAGTATGACGTAAGTTATATTGCCATACCGTTTTAGAGAATAAAAAGGAATGGAGGGGGGAGGTTGGTTTCGTCCCTTTCCATTACATTTTTTTAACGTTGCTTGATGAAATATTTTGTTTATAGTTTACGTATTCCCTCAAACCATGCTCCTTTTAATTTTTTTTTTAGACCAGCATGGTAGATGATCATTTAGTGATGAGGCTAACAATTATATAGATATGTCAAAAGGGATTGAAGAGGATTTGGAAGCCACCAATTATACCTTATCCCATAAAAATACTACAAAGGTTGTAAACTTTAATGGTTTAGATATATTTGTCAACGTAATTTCCTGCAAAAAACAATATTGCAGGGTACAGTTAAAGCTGGAAGAAACAGAACGGGCAAAATAAAACATTGACACAATATCAAAGACGGGACAGGTCAAGAATTTTCCACGAACATCCGCATCGATGAGGATAGTAATCGCTGGAGGACTCTGTGTATTGACGCATCCAATGTGGTACCCCCTACTGCCCCTGACGGGTTATGGGTTTATGGATGGATGCAAACCAAATCTAACTCTACGTACACAATCTTAAGTACAAGTTACCACGTCTTCAATGTCGATATGTATGTCTGAGAGATTCTTGTATTGTTATTAAGAAGTAAATAGTAAATCAAATTATTCTGTTACAGCCACTGGAAGAACACTCGATCTAATCAAATAGGAAATTCAGATGGAAACAATGCTCCACAGCCTGACTATCTTCACTCTCAAGCAAAGATCAGTCTAATTGGGTCGGAAACATACTTGATGGTTGAATTAGCATCGACAAAGCTGTACCCGTTTTGTGTAAGAGGTGTAGGTATGTTGTTGTCGTGAGTGATATATGGCAATACTGTTAAATCAAGACTTCTAGCTTTAATATTGAGAGATGTAGATATGCCATTTTGTAAATGGTATATGTTATTTTGTAAATGGTATATTTCGTAAAATGATATATGTCATAACATGGTATATGTTATAAAATGGTATATGTCATAAAATGGTATTATATGTCATAAATGTTTTGTCATAAAATGGTATATGTAATAAAATGGTATTATATGTTATAAAAGGTATATGTCATAAAATGGTATATGTCATAAAAAGATAATGTCATAAAATGGTGTATGTCATAAAATGGTATGTCATACAAAGGTATTATATGTTATAAAATATTATGTCATAAAATGGTATTATATGTCATAAAATGGTATTATATGCTATACAATGGTATTTGTCATAAAATGGTATTATATGTCATAAAATGATATTATATGCCATAAAATGGTAGTATCATCCATAAAATCGTATTATCATAAAATTGTATTATATTTTATAAAATGGTATGCCATAAAATGTTATGTCATAAAATGATATTATATGTCATAAAATATTATGTCGTAAAATGGTATTATATGTCATAAAATGGTATATGCCATAAAATGGTATATGTCATAATATGTGAAATAAAAACTTATATGGCTTTTTCTCTTTTTCTACATCTGACATTCTCAAACTCCCGCTGGATTTGTCCTCTTGTAGCAGGACAATGATCACACTACGTGATGTAGTTCACAGAAAAGGAATATGTTTTATGGCCGTTTTATGTGCGACACAACACTTCCAAAGACGGAAGCACATAGCAGAAACTAAGTAGGAGCGACCAGGACTACAACATAAGGGGGACGCGAGAAAAGCAATATCCATGATACAGCAACCGAAATGAGGTTAATATATGTAAAAAAGAAGCACAGCAGAGCTTGCCAATGCCGTCAAAATTCCTAGTATCCGTGCGGGGACATGATAGGGATCCAGTATAGACCTGTAATAGAACGTAAATAAGACTTCATTCGTGACATTTTTTATTATTGTCGTGGGTTTTGGTTGGTCACTATTTATATACTTGGAATCGTATGCAAATTAAAAAAAGCAAAGGTAAACCAAGGAAAGCACGAAAATAATAAAAAAAATCAGCCTTTAATGTCATGTTTAATTTCTGTACAGAGGTCTTTGGTGTTGACGGTCACGCTTGTAGGATCATTTGTAACTAGCTTCTAACTGCTAAATTATATTCCAACTTTTAGATAAGTAATCGTGACCCTTCACCATGCAATGTGAGTCCTCAAAGAAACAAAACTGGAAATGACAACGAAAACATTTTCAATTTTAAGAAATAAAATTGGTATCAGGAAACAATCTGACACGAGAAATACTAGGGCTAGAGTAACACATGGCACATGTTAAAATGAACGGAAATATGTAAAAGTGTTACTAATATTTGTAAACAAAATAAACCAGCAAGTGGACACGGTAACAGACGACGTTTCGACTAAAAACCTTCATCAGGTCGAAAGACAAGCAAACAAAACAAGCATTATAGTGAACATAAGAAAGCAGATATCGTGTGACGATGGTAGGATGAAGAGATTAAAGCATGGTATGAAACATGTCATGGGAAAGATACAAATCAAAGCTGGAAGGGTCTAGAAAGGTAAGAGACGACAGGTATAGCATGACCAGTTGATATGGACACGAGAGTAATGATGGGAATAAGTGATACAACATGGAGCAATATTTACAAAAAATTAACACAGGTTCGTATCTCACCACTTCTTTAGCCGATAGGCACCGACGATGATCCCGGATGCGTTGTTTTTCTTGTGTGTTTTCTTGCTTCCTTTGAAGTTTAAATTGTTTTAGTAATTTTTTTGTATTACTAACAAAAATATTAGAAATATAGTCAGGTGATATTTCTTCAGATTCCCGCGATTTATGTGACAGTAATGAAGATTGGATAAATCTACTCCACGTTTGTCACAAATATTACCCACCAGCTACTTGGTTTGACGCAATTTCAACTTGTAGTGGCATTGGAGGAGAAGTATATTCACCTGGCGGTCCCGAAGAGTTCATACCAGCTGATGCTCTCACAGGCACTAACGTCAGCATATGGATAGGTGCTTCGTATAAGGTAAACCTAGTTGTCACGTTGGTATACTGATTTGAAGATAGTTTTTTTCAGTATAATTGCATTTGAGGGATACATTTTATGCCAAATCAAGAGAGAAAAACACATTTGTGCGCAATCACTATTCTATGTAGAGAATAGTACAGTGGACTCCCTCTATAGCGCATTATTTGATAACAAATGTCTCTATATAACAACATTGTTCAAAATCTCTAATTATATTTATTATAAACAATCATCATTGTTAGGGAAAAAACTATTGGACTACAGAGTAATGAGGGATAAAAACAGAGAACTGTTGGGGAGTGTTGCAGTGTAATATGTCAATATAATATTCCCCACATATCTCTGGGCAGATATCATGTATTAATGTTTGTTAATTACACATGTCATTCTATTGGAAAATCCGATAACAATCATTTTTCCCTTTATCGTGCATCTATAGAACTCTGGATACTATTATGAGGCGGACAATAGACCAGTTATGTTCCTTCCTTGGCTACATTCGGACTCGAATTACTCGTAAGTATCTTCTGTTTCCAATGATTCCTTTCGATGACTAGGATTAAAGAACAGGGTTTAAAATATGGTGTTGCCAGAAGTACATTTTTTGGATGGCGGTGGTCAACCAGCAGAGGTCGAGTACTGTTAGTAGAAGTGTAATGACGAAAGCATTCAGGAAGAGATAGGAGCAACTATGGACCTGTCAAGTTTGCTGTGATGATGATCCAACGACTAACTAACTATCTTCATTCCTCTCATGATCTCTTCTTGTTCTGTTTGCTGATTTTCTTAGACATCTCATTTCAGAAATAGTAAGCTTACTCTCTTAATGTTCTAGTTTTCATGTCTGACATTCATAACACCATGCTGATATGAAGATTCAATTTATGATTTGCCTATTGGTTTCCATCTGTAAGTTCATAATTTACGTAGTTGGCTTTTTGAATTCTTGTCTCGAACTTTCTGTACATTTTTCCATAGTCTGTAATAATACTCCCAGGATATTTACATTCCTGCACTTGTTTTAATAATTGATAATTTATCTTTATTAATATTAGTATTTGTTGCTATCATGAAATGTGTAGTTAGAGTCGATGCTCTTCCTGGTAAAATTGTTGTTAAGTCAAACACGTTTTCTGTTTGTTTCCTGCAGTTTACGTTGTATCGTTTAAAGGTACCCATATCATATCAATGATTTCACTATGGAAATAATAAAAATACCGCCATGCTTCTTTGCCCTAAGTTCCTTGTTTGGAGAAAATTAATTATGTCCAGTCTTTATGTATTATCAGTCGATAATCTCCTTTGTACGCATCTTATACTTTCACACTCTACTGCCCAGTTCAGGGTAGACTTAGGAAAGGAATACTGCCTTATTGCGTGATAAACCACCAACGTTTGCTCTCAACATTTCCAGGAGATACAAGAGTATTCAATGTGTATAAGTAGGCCATATATTTAGTTATGAATCATTGTCATATCATGTGATGTTGTCAAAATGTAATCTTGCCAGTGGTTGACTCTTGCCGTGGGTTGATGAGAAACGGTCTGAATTCGATGTCATAATAATTAAAATTATTATTATTATTATTATTATTATTATAAGACAATTAACTCGTTATTGGAGTGAATTCAAATCGAATGATAAAATCAGAGAAGAGATACATCAAAATTTCATCACAGATGTTATCAGAAAACGCTGTTGGTCCTACATCGGGCATGTCCTACGCGCAGACATCAACAGAATACACCACCAATCACTTTAATGGATACCTACAGGCAAAAGAGCCAGGGGTAGACCAAAAGAAACACTCAGAAGAACGATACTTAGAGAAAGTAAAATAATCAATATTCATACTATTCAAAAACTGCACAGAATAACTTTGAACAGACAGAATTGAAGAGATCTGACCTCTGCCCTATGTTCTAACTTCAGCGCAAAAGGAAAATGAATGAATTAATTAATTAACTCGTTAGAGTCGTAGGGGTGTCACACTGGATACATCAGCACAATTAGCTTACCAAACAGCTCTATCATGAGCATTTCGGAGGAGTGTAGAAAAATCATGTCCACATCATTCCTTGATGTTACAAATCCATGATTTTCTCCACCCACTCCTCCTTCCACCCTCTACTGTTCGTTTAATTTAGAGAGCGATTTGTGTCTCTCTGCCAATCCTTATTGGCGGGTGAGTGTATTATGGCTGGACGCGTCAGTGAGCACAAGTTAATTTTAGTTATGTATGGCGACTATAAATAAGATAAGTCATACACCTAAGACCCACCAGCATAAATTATGCTAATAAAGTCACTAATGCGCCGTCTTTCTAATTTCTATTTATATTGTTACATTGTTCGTATGCAAGATCATGGCCTGCCAAAGATATTTTTCTATGGTGATTTTCAGAATTCCATACTTTCTCAAGGTGGCCAAAAGAAGCACTAGAAAGACTCATTAAAGATCTACCTTACTGAAAGCCTTTGAAATAGACCAAGACACAGGGGGAAAACGTGCACAAAATAGAGCTACATGGCGTTATACAGTCAAAAAAAAGGAGAAGGATCTTGTGAAAATAGAAGAAATATAGCAGCTCAACCGTGGAGAGTAGCTAGAAAGTCACGGTCAGACCACACACATCTACAGTGTTCATCCCATTCCCAAACTGTCTAGGTACAATTAACATTTATATCTAGTGACGTCACGGAATTCCGTGGAATAACAATCAAATCGATTGGTGTCGTGACGTCATATCTCCCAACGTAGACCAGGATATGGATTATTAGCCATCTAAGAACTCATAGTCAAGGACATACCTTTAACTCAATTTCAAAATCTAATGTAACAAATGGGTATTATTACTTGTGATTGAGGAACAATGCAACAACAATTTATACTCTCCCACTGTGCTTTGCTCCTGCAATTCAAAGTACACAGTATTTTGTTAGTGACCATCTTACTCTTCTTATTCAATATCATCACATCTTAAAATCATATTCACATGCGAAAAGTTAAAATCATATTCACATGCGAAAAGTTAAAATCATATTCACATGCGAAAAGTTAAAATCATATTCACATGCGAAAAGTTAAAATCATATTCACATGCGAAAAGTAAATTAACATAAACAATTTGTTTCAGAAATAATATTATTCTGTTTTGTCATTTCCAGGAATCCAAACCAAACGTGTATTGCAGGCATACACACACGCGGATTAGCGTATTATATGAATACATGCAGCCAAGAACTGGCATTTATTTGCAGAAAACCTGTCGGTCAGTAGGCCTTCGTTACTTTTATAAGAATATGCCAGTTATAACTCCTGAGTCAAAAACAATAAAATAATTGTCCAGCTCAGAGAAGGGGGATTTTTATCAGAATCGTATCCATGTAAGGTCGTGGTGACTGGATTACCAGACCAAAGTTCTGATATAACTAAATTGGACTAATGTCTGCGGTTTAAAAAGAGTGTATATCACAATAATAGACACATTTTACTCGTGGTTCTCGACAAACTGTCGACGGTCGCGCTTTTACTTAACTAAAGGTTTAGGCCTTAAATAATATTGGTGGATACCTGCAACGATAGAGATGCAAGTCGGCGACAAAAGGTTAATAATCCGTGCTCGTACCGGCTGGACGGCTATATTATCGATACGGTTACAGACATCCACCGTTCAGTAAGAGTGGTAAAAGTACTGAATGTGTTAGTTACTGACGCCGAAGTCAGGTGTGTAAGACCATTGGCGCAAATAAAAGGACGCAACAAAGCATTCTCGTTCTCCTGCTGGAAATTTTCTATGACCATTCTCCTGATGTATGAGAGATCCGGGAGCTTGAAAATGAATGCACAAAAAATAGTGACCTACAATTTGCTTTACTTCTGAAAGATCACGTCCATGTCGTCCGGTGTTCATGTGAAAATCTGAAAAGCCATGTCCACGTAGTTCGTGTAGTCCATGTCGTCCGGTGTTCATGTGAAAATCTGAAAAGCCATGTCCACGTAGTTCGTGTAGTCCATGTAGTCGGGTGTTCATGTGAAAATCATCACAAATTATCAAATATATAAACCTATATGCCAGAAAATCTTGGGAGTTTAGAGCAGCAGCAGTCATGACTAATGCTAACAGTTCTTCTGTGCAATAACATCTTTATGGCCTCCAATGAGCAATATAATTTCCAGTTGCATGTCACGTCTTTATAGTTTGATATTAGTTTGAACATGATACTGGCGTACTTTGTTTTTCATTAATAAGGAGATGAAATAGCGGACATCCAATGGCTCAGAAATAATACTTTAATTACTTTGTTTTTGCGGATGACATCGCAATCTTAAACTCTACTCATCAACAAACACGAGATATAACCAACAAACTATGCACACTCGCAGATCAGATTGACCTCCAGATCAACACATCAAAATTAAAAATCATGGAACTTACCAGTTCAACAAATGACACCGCAGTAAACAACCAAATACTGGAAAAAGTCTCCAACTTCAATTACTTAGGCAGCGCAATGTTTGTTGACGGAGACTCAATGAAAGAAATAAATACACACAAATCAGTTACAGCTAGCACATTCACTAAATTAACTAATATTTGGAAATTTAAAGATCTAGGAATAAACACCAAGCTAAAGCTATTCAACACTTGTATTGTCCCAGTATTAATGTATTAACAACGACAGCACAAGACAAACTTAAACCAGCGATAGCTGAAATGGCATGCTTACGCAGAGTCCCAGAAATATCGCTAAGTGACAGAGTGAGGAATGAGGACATTAGACAAAGAACTAGCACCGTCCCAATCTTGAAGTATAATAAGAACAAACAGATCAAATGGTGTGCACACATCAGCAAACTACCATCAGTCAGCATACCACAGCAAGCTATGCTACACAGATACAGTAAAGGCAGACCTAGAGACCGACCTCGAAAACGATGCACCACCGAAATAAAAGAGGCGACAAATTTCACAATATACTCAGCACACACGAGGGTCATTTCCAGAGAACTCTTCTACCCCTGACGCTGAAAGGCAATAAAGGGTTTAGCGAATAGATAGATGTATAACGTATGGAAGTGAAGCTGGAAACCAACTCACACAACAGATCATACATTAAATATCTTCTAAAATAAAAGTGATGAACGTAAAATTAAGCGATTTCGTTTCAAATAATGATTTAAGAAACAAAACACATCAAGAATATGTTTCAAACATCATAGGAAAAGACAGATGGAAATACCTGGGTGACATTTTAAGACTAGATGAAAACAGAATAAACCAACAAGCCCTTAGATGAACACCTGTAGGTAAAGGAAGCAAGAAAGGCATAAAGCAACCCTAAAAAAAACACCATACTTAAAGAAGGGGAAATATCAGGCTGCAAGACCACAAGAGAACTAAACTTGCAGGCAGCGGATGGCTACTCATATAGGATCAAAACCTCTGCGTATGTGCCGCCTGCAACAAGAAAGGAACAAAGAAACAAACTAATACGGATTAACTCTTTATATCAGAAAGTTGTCCAGTCCTACTAGATTGAGAAATCATTATAAAAATGAATAATTTATCTAGGTACTGGTACAACAGGTGCGCCTAAGCTGTGGTTTTAGCAGTGTAATAGAAGTAAATAGTGGAACATACATAATTATTGTTATTTATACGGACGCAGAGTTAGATATATCATTGCTAGATTTAACGATGTGTTAGGCCCCTATAGGTTGATATTTCCTTTGTGTTAGATATATCATTGCTAGATTTAATGATGTTTTATTAGTTCATATTTCATTTGTGTGGGGTATATTATTATTAGTATTATTGATTTGCGATAAATTGAATTTTCTATTTTCAATACTAAGATTGATTATCAAATATTTGTGTCTCATCAGGTACATGTCCTTTAGGCTGGTATCAGGACGCAATGAACTGCTACCGGCTTCACATTCGACCTGAAGAGAGAGTTACTTGGTTTATGGCTGTTGACTACTGTCGGACACACAATTCATCAATAGCACAAGAGTGAGTGAAGGAGATATGTCAATATAAGTTTATGTTAACCTCTATAATATCTAATGCCTTCTATAGGCATCATAATCATCATCAGGTACCATATCCTGAACAGGATGTAGCAGTCATCACAACGTTTCGAAACTGTTATCTTGATCCAGTCTTCCTGCTTCTGTTACTGTCATGTTCAGGTGATCTTTGATGTCTTGCCTCCATCTTCTTCTTGATCTGCCTCTTGTTTATCACGCTGACATCACATTTTCCATTATGGTTTTCTCTAGGCCGTCATGGCGTTTGATATAGCCAAAATATTGTAGTTTTCTAGAAAGAACCGTGCTGTTTAACCAGTTTTATTTTACATTCATTTCTCTCAGGATGGCTATATTGATGTTCTTTTTTGGCCCATAGTATTCTACTGGAATGTCAGGAATTTTCTATAACATTTTGATTCACATGCTGCTATTTTATTTTCCAATTTGTTGGTGATTGTCTAGGATTCACACCCATATATTGTCACTGGGAATATATATGCAAGCGCGTAGGAATGCGTTTTATTGTTTTACAAAAGGTCAGCTATATTCATTTGTATCAGCTTCTTTAACACGATAGCCAACCTCCTTCTGACTTCTTCATATCAATCACCGTTACTGTTAATAAGAGAGCCAAAGTATTCGAGACAGATGATTTTTGTCTAATTCACTGTTGTTGATACTGATTGAGAACTTGCAAGTGGTTTTGTCGCTTGTCATAATCTTGGTCTTGTTTCTATTTAGAAATAAGTTTTATTTTTTCACTATGTTCTTTAATTGAGTTTATAAGGTGTTGGAGACCTGCTTGACTGTGTGCCAATAATGTTGTATCATCAGCATATCTTATTTCTGGTATCTAGTGACCGCCGATTTTGAGTGGGTCGAAGTTACTATAAGCTTACATGTTTTTAAAACATAATTTTTAGCTTAAGACCAATGATAATGGCAACTATGGTTAATAATTATTAACACAAATAATAAATAATGGAAATGGTAAATATAAAATATGAATGAAAAATAACAACGGAACACGGACTTTTTCCACGTTACTGTCCAACCGGAACATTTATAAAAAAACAACCACGAACTGTGAAACGAAAATCACATAACTCAAACCAGCCTTATTGCGTTACTTTTATACGAACTTATTGTTATCAATGTCAAACATGGACATTGACGCAGACACTAACGAAAATGATCAAATCGTGTGAAATGAGATGTTTTAGGAAAACTTTAAATGTCACCAAAAGAGACAGACGGAGAAATGAAGAAAAGAAATAGGAACTATCTCAAGTCAAGACTACATTGAGAAAGACAACAAACCGTATGGTTTGGTCACGTCATGAGAATGGAACCAAAACAACCAGCCCTTCGTACATAAAACAGCAGAAGATTGGGCTACAAAGCACGAGGGTGACTAAGAATTAATCATCACCATCAAATGCCGTCTTCGCAAAAAAGGTTGGCTGCAACAGACCTCCAACATTCCATGTTTCTTGTTTTTATGGTGCACTCTGCTAGACTGTAAACTGTCCATCTTGTGATATTACTTTCTAACTTGTATCTTTGTCCACCTCTTGCTTGTCTCCCTTCGTCTTTATCCTCAAGCAAGGTCTTCAACAAGGTGTCATGTCTTTAACGTGTCAACAATATGTTATTTGCTCGATCGTTAATTCCTTTAATAATTCTGTCTTCATATTAAGCTTTGTTAGAATCCCTTTATTTGCGTTCTTCTCCTTCCATGATGTTCTCCCTATTCGTTTATATATCCACATCTCAAAGAATTAGATGTGCAGAGACAAACTAAAGAGACACGGGCTGACCATAGCCAATGCGACCCAAATGGCCAAGGACAGACAATTCCAACTTTCCTTTAACGACACACATAGAAATGATAATGAATCGATAGATTAGCAATTAGTGACAATAATTTACATTGTCATTGGTCTTATCGCATGCTTTGGTGAAGGTAAACATAGCAAGGAAGAGAATTGTACACCCCACGTCATATTTACGGCGGTTTAATACATAAAGTGTTATTTTCAACCCCGACTACAGGTTTCTTGTTGCCATGGGAATTATCTTTAATTTATTACCATCTTCTTATTGTTGTTCTTAAGGAGAAAAGTCACTTTGAGTTGCAAGTGACGTTTATATGAGAGATTGGCAAAGAAGAAATAAGCAATTTCTAATACTTATAATTCTGAATGACATTCCATACTTTTAGAGATTTGAGAACATTTTGTTCAATTTGTATGTAACAAACAAGTCATTAAACTTTTTTTGTGTAGGGCCTAGACTTTTATAGTAATATTAGGAGATTCAAAAGCGATGAAAAATTAAAAACAGTAGTACAAATAGAGCAAATCATAGAAGTCTGTCAAGAGATATTCAAAGATGAATTAGGCAAGACAAGCAAAACTACATAAACTCAATATTCCTTTAAAAATAAGGGGAAAAAAACCAAGGTAACAGTAAAATGATGTTCGAAAATGTATGACAGACAACAAAATTCAACCATCATTAAAAATGCTAAACGATAAACAAGAAAACATACTGACAGAAGGGAAAGATATCTTACATAGATGGAAGGAATACTGCAGTGAGATGTACAATGACCAATGAAAAAAATATATGAAAAAGAGCCAAAATCTACAAAGGAAGAAGTGAAACGCAATAGAACGTTTAAAGAAAGGAAAAGCCCCAGGCAACGATTGTTCAATAACAGAAATGATACACGCAGGTGGGGAGGCTGGAATCAAGATTTACCACAAACTCTGCTGCAAAATATGGGAAAGTGGCACATGGCCGGAGGAATTAAAAAAATCATTATATGCCTATCCTTTCCGAAAAAATGCGATTTTCAGATTTACTCAAATTACCGAACTATAGCTCTTATAAGTCAAATCCCGCCGAAGACGGATGTGTCGGGCCATTGTCGCAAATAAAACGGCGACACAACGCAGTTCCATTCTCTGGACTACATCCTGCTGGAAATCTAGTAGGACCATGGTCATGCTACAAGGGAGATCCAGCAGGAGTTTGAGAATGAATGCTGAAGATAAGTCAAACAAGTAAGGTAGTGTTAAATATCATAAAGCAAAGAATTAAACTAAAATTAGATATCGACATAAACGAAACACAGGCCGAATTCAGGTCGGGCAGTGGAACAAGAGATTACATCCTTTACATGATACGTATCATAGAAAAATCTAGGGAATTCTCAACTAACATGCACATGTTCTTCATAGATTACTCAAAAGCGTTCGACTGCGTCCAAACAAATGACACTATGGGAGATAAAGAAACATCATGGGTTTGCCAAGACATTGGATTCATCATTAATAGAGGAACTTTACCAAGATCAAACGGCTGCAGTGAAGTTAGAGGGCGATCTCTCAGAATGGTTTGAGGTACCGAGTGCGGTACGGCAGGGTGGTACAGAGTGGAATAAGACACTCTCCCTATATCTGTTAAACATCTACGCACAAAGTATAATGGAGGAATGTGAGAGAAGAAATACACAATGCTGACTACCAAGCTTTAAACATCGATAATTTTGAAATCCCAAACTACGCTACGCAGACGACACTGCCTCTTTCACATGATATAAAGGGATTGAAACAATTAAGCAAGAGCACAAAGAAACACAGCGAATCACAAAAAAAAAAATCAAAAATCATGTCAACAGATAGGCCTATAACAACACAACATCCAAAAATCAGAATAGACAATACTGAGATAGATAGAGTGGAGTCTGTGAATAAATTCGAATTCTTAAAAGCAAACACCAACAGTGTTAGAGACTGCATGGTAGAGATAACGAAGAGATTGGCAATGGCATATTGTAAAATAACACAGTTGAAACCAGGGCCGGATTTAGACTTGACAGCCCTCGTGTTTGCTGAGTATATGTAGAATTTGTTGTCTATTTTATTTCAGCGGTCCATCATTGTCGTGGTTGACAATAATGTTAGGCAAAATAATGTTGACAAAAGGTTAGGAATACCACGAAACTAGAACAAAGGTCACAGGTATAGGCTTACCGGTATACTAGTCTCACTAACTCATTATCGATTGTAAATTTATACAGACTTTCAAAGGAGGCAAATACACAGTTGTACAATGTCCTCAGTGAAAACGATGTTCTACTTTCTTGGCTTGGATTCAGTGGTAAGTGTGAGTTGACATTTATTGAGATTTATAGTAGAACACATGTTTTTGAAGTTTCACTTGATGATAACTAATTTACTTTATCACTCGGTGTGTAAACAGAAAAAAATACAAATAACAACATTTTCAATGTTTCTAACCGTAAGCTCCTTGTCATGAATATGATAAATATATCAATATATTGTAATATTCCAGGGAGTTGTGACAAGATAAATAATTGTAGTATTCCAGGTAGCCGTGACAAGATAAATATATCAATATATTGTAGTATTCCAGTGAGTTGTGATAGTTATATTATTTGTGTTAATTATATTAACAATATTATAATATTTCAGGCAGTGATGGAAGTTTTAATGATGTTAATGGAAAAAAGGTATATGGGAACTATTACTTATTTGATACTACAATCATTTCTGGAGGCCCATCATTTTGTGGAGTTACAGACTTTGGTAAGTAATGTCCTTAACATATTTATTGTTATCACATGAGGTCAACTCCTAGAAGCGTAGATGGGGATTAGTCAGCCAACACAGGCTAGAAACTAAGTTTGGTCAGGTGCACCAACAAACATGGCATCATACAACATGACTAGACAACATAACTTCACAACATACTTTTTGTTACCCCATGATGCCTACTACATGAAGGGGAGGTAAAGATTAATCCAGCCACCAAAGACTGGAAATTAAGATTGGTCAGGTCATCCCCTATCTCGAATAAGACAACAGTTCTGCCCAAGAAAGCACAAGAATTGAAGTCAGAGATACTAGGCTGAGAGGTACACCATTAAACATGATATCACACATGACTAGATAGCATGACTAGACAGCATGACTAGACAACATGACTAGACAGCATGACTAGACAACACGACTAGATAGCATGACTAGATAACATGACTAGATAGCATGAATAGACAACATGACTAGATAGCATGACTAGATAGCATGACTAGAGAACATGACTAGATAGCATGACTAGACAACATGACTAGACAGCATTACTAGACAGCATGACTAGACAGCATGACTAGACAACAAGACTAGACAACATGACTAGACAACATGACTAGACAACATGACTAGATAGCATGACTTGATAGCATGACTAGACAACATGACTAGATAGCATGACTAGACAGCATGACTAGATAGCATGACTAGACAACATGACTAGACAGCATGACTAGACAGCATGACTAGAGAGCATGACTAGACAACAACGACTAGAGAGCATGACTAGACAACATGGCTAGACAACATGACTAGACAACATGGCTAGACAACATGACTAGACAACATGGCTAGACAACATGACTAGACAACATGACTAGACAGCATGACTAGACAACATGACTAGATAGCATGACTAGACAGCATGACTAGATAGCATGGCTAGACAACATGACTAGATAAGATGAATTCACAACATATTTTTGCATAGGCCTATACATTTAAAGTTTGGTTTTATTTAACTGTGTACACTAAAAAGTGCAAATGTGCTGTTCTAAATTATTTCTTCTAAATTATTTATTCACTCTTTACTTTGTTTCTCTTTGGTATGTTTATTTTAGCATACTGATCCTGTTTTCTTTACATAAAATTGTATTTACTCAAAAAATATGGGGCATATGAAGTTGATGCATAGTTTTCATTTCTAAAAGAAAATGTAATTTCTTAAATTTAGTGAGATTTTTTGTGGCTTTTTTGGGAAAACCATTAAAAGGGTTTAAATCCCATCATATTTATCTGTGGGCTTTCTCTGCCCATGTGGAAACTGTACCCTACTTCTACCCTAGTTCAGGGTCACTGTCTGCTATCCAGGCATGTCATTGGAGGTGCCTAAGGAAAGTTGGAAAATAGGCTGACAACCTAACACCTGTAAAACAATGATAATTGTCATATCTTGTCTCAATTTCTTACTGTTATTTCTATCAAATGGTCCACATGGAAGACAACGAGAAGCAGGTTAGTGGACAATGCACATTTGTCCCTCAGTGGTAGACTTCTAGATGTTGGAGAAAGCTAGACATGCCATCACTGCAGATGAGTTAACAAATCTAACTAAAACATGATGAGTTAGTTTTCTCAGAAGTTTATGATGCGCTCCTTGGATACTGGTGCACTAAAATGCCTCCATTCATGGACTAAACATGCATCCATAAACCCCCCCTTACAAATCCATGCCTTTGAGACCGTATACGAGTCTGGGTATTGCCTCGGTTATACAACTGAGAAAAATTTGTGCATTTCTCCAAAAATGGGCTGTAAGAAGCTACCCACTGTTAGCTAAAGGGATTATTTCATCATCTTCTGTTGGCGTATAAAAATATATTACTATTAGCCAAGGAAAAAAAATATGTAAATAACAAAAATATCAGAAGATGTCCGATAAAATGAAAAATGATGCGGTAACCAGATAAATAAAAGGTAAATCGTAAATAAAGTAAACCATTTACTGAGAATATCTAACTATCAATATAACAAAAATTTAATGACCAAGATGAACCATTAATAGCCATTGTCCAAGTCATCTTGGTTATTAATTTTTTTAAGGTTGTGTTTTTTTAACCTTTATTTGTTTCTTGACAAAGCTCCCAATACATTGATAATTGTCCTTGTTCCTTGTTTTATTGTTATTTATTATTGTTTTATATTGATAGTTAGGTATTCTCAGTAATCTGTTTAATTTATTTATGATTTACCTAAAAAAAATGGCATGCACAGATTGAGAAGTTAAGCAGATACCCTTGTTTGGTTATAACCAGAGTCATTATGTCGGTTTTAACTTGAGAAGTCAGAAAACATATTGGAAAATATGTTAATAATTTATAGATAGATTAATGGTTTTCTGTGTCTTTAGAGATGGCGATAAGCATATAGATAACTTATTAGTCCTGAAAAGCTTACCCAGGGTAGATTTTTGTAACCTTGTTTTGCTCAGTTTCCACAGACCCTCATCTTTACCCTCCATTACCGGTACATTTAAAAATGTGGGAATTTACTGCATTTAGGTCCAGGTACCATTTGTTGTTTTTAATATTAGTAATTGAATATATTTCAGGTCTCATTGAAAGACACTGAAATAGACCACGATACATGGGAGAACTTGCACAAAGTAGACTTACATGGTGCTTTACATTAACAAAAGGCGCATCATTTTTTGAGAAGAAGAGAAATGTAGTAGCTCAACAGTGGAGAATAGATAGAAAGTCATTTGTACTGTAGATAAAATAAACCATCTACAGTGGTCGTCTCCATGCCCGTACTGTCCAAGGACATTTGCGGCCAGAATAGGGTTTATTAGCCATCTACAAACTCATAGTAAAGACCATAACTAACTAAATTTAAAAAGTGGAATTAGCAAATTGTCATAATCACTTGTGATGGATGAACAACAGCAATATGTAAAATAACATACTGAACAACAGGTTCTGTCCAGACAACAACACTATTTTGATCATATAAACCAACAAAAAGCCTAGAAAAATTATTATAAAGGGGATGATACTAGAGTGACACAAAGAGGCAGACCAAAACGTGAGATAGACACAAGGTGTCAAAGATCACCTGAACTTGACACTCACAGAAGCGGGAAGGTTAGCCCAAGATCTGCAGGATTTTCAAAATTCTGTGATGACTGCTACTTCCTGTCCTAAGAGAAAGAAAATATGGCATAAAAATGTCAATAAACTTTCTGAAACAATTCAATAATTGTTGAACTAATTTATAAATCTTCAGATCCCAGGAGAAATGGTTTATCTCTAGCTTCATACTGCTATACTCCACGACCATTTGTCTGCACTATCTCACTGACGGACACATTTATTCCAGCAGTGAATTGTAAGTTAAAAAAACAATAAAGTATATATTTTTATTCAAATGATTCTCTTTGACATAGAAATAAATGATTATAAGTTATCATCAGTGCACACTGGATAAGTCTATAGGGGCTCCGATTCCCATCTCAATGGATCCATGGGAGTGTCATGACTGATAGTTCCAGTTTGGTGTTGATTTATCAGTTTTTCGTAAATCTATTATATTTCTCTTTTCAGGCTTTTCCAATGTTTTTACCAACCTTATTCAGTCTTGAGAACAACACTTATCCAATGTTAATAGCAATCTTATGCAGTCTTGAGAGCAACCAAGACGTACACTTTTGAATATTTTCTTAGCAGATGAGATCCCTCAGCATATTAACTATACCAGATTGAATCCATGGATGGATACAGGTTAAGCAAATGTGGCCTTATCATGTGATATGTCCAACATTTCAATATTATGCTTAGTTTCATTTAGATTCCATGACCTAGCTGACCTCAGATTAAAAAGTCACTGGGTATGCTTCAAACTGCACGCTACTTTCTGAGAGGCCCCCTGTTCCCCTGGGTCATCCCAAAGGGGGGGGGGGGGTAGCTCTCAATTTATGGCAGGCCCGATCAATGGATACGCAAGTAGACTTAGCTTCCGTAATTTGCGCCTTTATCGATATTTCATTTTGTTAAATAATATACATATTTGTTTTGTTAAGAAAGAGGCCACATTTGTTTAACCTGTACACATTAGATGTATCTATTGACACTGTGGCTATGCTCGCCAGTGTATATCAGCTCTTTATTTTATTTGTTTGTGTATTTTTGTTGTATATTTTGTCCCAATATTACTTTTTATTATTTCTTTTTGGAAAGAGGAGATCCCATCAAATATTTTCAGTTACCTTTTAACTCCTTAGCTCTAGCAAACCAATCAAACAGCCAGTTTAAAGGACCCCTTCTGCCAGTTAGCTGATAAAATCTTCATGTTTAGTTACTTTTAAATACAGTATGGCAGGACAGGAACACCTTATGGAGATAACAAGCTAATGCTTACTTGATAAGATATCCAACCCCACTACAAATCCTCCTTAGTCACCTCTTATGACATGCATGGCCAATTGCAGTTTTGATATTCTTTGCTTCCATTTCAGCCTCTGACAACTCATGGTTGGTTATTTATAATGCTAGATAATATAATTCCACCGAAGATGGATGTGTCAGGTTATGGCACAAATAAATCAGCGACACAATGCATTTCCATTTTCTGGACTACATCCTGCTCGAAATCTAGTAGGACCAAGGTCCTGCTATAAGGGAGATCCAGCGGGAGTTTGAGAATGAATGCTGAAGAAGAAGAGAACATAATTTTTAATTAAAAAATTGAAAGTCTAGAATGGAATTGTTAATTTTATAGTTTGCCTGGCAACACTTTCAAACTTACAAGGTGTCACTTTTAAGTTGCTCACCGTGTACAATTCATGTCAACATTCCATAACTTCTTGCAGCAAATCCTGGTTGCGATGTAGGCTGGATACCATATGCTGGCCAATGTTACCAAGTAATAATGAATCCATTGACATATAATGATGCAGTTGAGAACTGTAGGTCTATGACAGCTAGCATTTTTGTTGTCAATAGCACAATACAACAGTCTTTTTTCTCAAGTAAGTTTACTGTATATGACTTTTTTCTCTAGTAAATTTATATTACTTTTTCTCAAGTAAGTTTACCGTATATGACTTTTTCTCTAGTAAATTTATATTACTGATTTCTAAAGGAAGTTTACTGTATATGACTTTTTTCTCTGGTAAATTTATATTACTTTTTTGTAAAGTAAGTTTATATGACCTTTTTCTTGTAATATTATCTTAAATAATTCAATAATTGCTGAACTAATTTCTAAATCATCTGAATGACTACAATGAAATTGTTACAACAGTTCTTGGAGTAACAATAAGAGACAAAATTAAAAATAAAATCATCAGAAGACTGACAGATATAATGCCAATCCTGGAATACATCAGGAAACAACAGATTAAGTGGTTTTCATATGCTTCAAGACTACCATCAGATAGTGCCCCAAAAAAGCAATGCTGTACAAGAATGATGGATATAAACCCAGATGCAGACCATGCAAAAGACCAGAGGCAGACCACACAAAAGATGGATTACAGAAATAAAAGAGATCATAACAACAAACATATATGAAACACACAGAAAGGTCATCTCTAGAGAACTCTTCTACCCCTGGCACTACATGGCATAAAGAGTTAAACTAAAACAAGAAAGAAAGATTATCTATTAAATGTTAATTGTTTAGTTTTTGCTTTGCCACACCATTGAGGAGTACGGTTTTAGGACTGTGTTTTCAATAACCAACAACATACATAGGGATGATGTGGTCAGCATCATGTCCATTTTAATAATGATAAAGAGTATTTTTGTACCAAGACTGTTACAATGTCAGGCTTGAATACTGACATCCTCACACAAGAGAAATTTAACAACATATGAAGCTGCTCTTCCACTTGCCTGCTGTCATGATTTGTTCCATCTTTCATTTTCTCATGATGTGTGTGAAAAATGTGGACTGCCTCTTTCATATGTTGGCAAGTAGATCTCTTTTTTGAAATAACTCCTTTCAAGTTATCTCTATATACTTTCTATACTCTATATATTCTCTATATACTTTCTATACTATGTATATATTCTCTATGTATATATTTGCTAGATATTTCCACACTCATCCGCATCGCTGAGGATAGAATTCGCTGGAGGACTCTGTGTGCTGAAGCTTCCAATGTGGTACCCCTACGACCCTGAAGGGTTATGGGTTTTATTGATTGATATATTCTCTATATACTTTCTATACTATGTATATATTCTTTATATACTTTCTATACTCTGTGTATATTCTTTTTATCAACAGCTATAAATATTGTATTTTTATAGCACCATCATTTATGTCCTATGGAGAGGAACATTACTGGATTGGAGTAAAGTATGATATTGATACTAGTCAGTACAGACTTCAGGGAACAAATGAGGAGGTAATTGTTTATTTTGTTTTGTTTCTTGAGGGTTGTCAAGTTATAGGTGTTCATTACATACTTCTTACAATGATATTTTACTGCTTATATTTTACACGACAGGCCTAAAAATACAATCGCAGAAAAAATAAGAAAGTAGGAATCACATTTAAAGGAATACAGACAATAAATGTTGAACAAAAACATTGACTTTATTTCCTTTTAGTTATGCTGGAAAAAGCATCTCACATGACCATGTTTCATATCAGACAAGACAAAAATGGTGTTTCAATTCTGCACCATTCCATTGCTAAGTAGTTTTTTCTCTGCAATACTGCTCAAGTACCTAGCAGTTCAAGTGACGAGATGCTTATTTTATCTATCGTCTTCTCTGCTTTTGCTGTAAGGAGTCACGGGATTGAATAACGATCGGTTTTCTGGCTATGGCACATTTAGTTGCATGATATGCATTAATATTGTGATGTCTCAGAATGATGGTAACTCCTTCAATCCACCTTCTTGGTCTTCCTCTAAACCTTGCTTTTTCCATTTTCAGAATTTTCATGTTTAATGCTCTTGCCGCTGGCCAATAACGGTTCATTCTCATTATAAGTGGCTCAACCATTTCAGTTCTTTTTTTTTCAATATATTTGACAATAGTTGAAAAACAATTCTTGTAATCTCTTCATTCCTCGAATGATCTCTTTTTATTCTGTTCTCTACGTTTCTTGGACATCTCATTTCACAGGTATTAAGATTTTTCTTTTGTTAGTGTCCATGTCTGACATTGATAACATAATATCAGATATATATATATTTATTGTATTTCTAAAATATAGAATTATTGCTTTCTCTCCATATTATTCATGTATTCTTACAGACACAGTTTTGGAATTTTGACCCAGACCAAGAATATAACTCTTCTATTTCAACGTGTATTTATGTCAGCACTGGTTCAATTGCTCCGTACATTGGTTCATGGTTTCATGAGCTTTGCAGCGCAAAACACAATTCTGTTTGTCAAAAACCAGGTAAATAAGAACATATGCAATTGTAGAGTGCCAATTAAATAGAAAACATAAACTATTTTTAAGAATGATCTATGCTTTGCTTCAAAGACAAGTGTAATTTTGAAATGTACGATAGCAAATTTAAATGAAATAAAGCCTTTGAGACAAAATACTATAAGTTAAATAAGCAAAGATGTTGAAATTAGTAAAGAAGAAATAATAACTGGGAAGAAAAACACAAATATCTGGGGGGGGGGGGGGGGGAAGTTGGTGATATTTTGAATTTTAGGAAACAAAAATGGTCTTTGAATGTGAAAGGGAAAAAAATGATCCTTAAATTAAATTTGAGGAAACAGAATGGTCTTTGAATTTTAGGAACCAAACAAAAATGGTCTTTGAATTTTAGGAAACAAAAATATCATCAAGTATATCAAACTTTCCACATAAAATATGTTGAGGTAATTCTAATTTTTCTAATTTTATTATTTCATTATTATCTCACTATATTGTTCAATATTATCTTTTTGACATTTCTTATTAAGACTTATTTCTTATCAATTGTTCTGTACTGAACTTTGGAGGAGCCGTTTCTTTCAATATATTGATACTAATGTTCATGAAATGTGTTCCATTATCTGGTAATTTACGTTCCATTTTGGTTCCAGCTCAACCACCAACGCAGCAGCCAAGTGTTTCACCTCAACAACCCAATGTACCAAGTAAGTAATACATTAGTTCTTGTGTGATCAATCACTTTAATAGTAATATAATAAGATCTATAACCCATCGAGGTTGTAGTGTAGTGATGCTACATTGGAAACATCAGCATAAAAGCTCTCCACACATCTTTGTCCTCAGTCATTCGATGAGTGTCTAAAATTCATGATCAGACCATTGCTTTATGTTGTCAATTCAAACAATTTTTTCACCACCTCTTCTCATTTCTCTGTCAACTTGTCCTTTTATAAATAATTTTTGAAAGTGAGTTATGTCTCTTTACGTGTCCAAAGTTTATATCATGTCACTACCAGTAATGTCTGTGTGTTGACAGGGCTAGAAAGGGGAGCAAAGAATAACAAGATTTTTACCTGTCATAATTTCAAATAGGATGTGCAAGGATCAATAGCCATTTAAACTGTATCAAATCCCAGCAACTACTCATTTGCAGATACTGTTATCAACCCAATGAAACATTGGAACACTTCCTTATTGACTGCTATTACCTTTCAACTACCAGGAAAAAACTTCTACAGACACCCTAAGTTATTAACTCACTGTATGGATCAACTTCAGAAGACCTGCACTTTAAAAAAAATGACATTATGCTGACAAAAGTAGCATTACTCATCAGCATTTGGATAGCGACAACAACAGCAACCTTCCATGCATGTTGTAGGAGATGACTAGGGAGGTTTCAGAGGTAGAGTTGGCTGTCCCATCCCAAAGAGGGTCAAAATAACCTAACAGTCATGCTGACTTTGGATATGTTAGACCAACAGTTACAGATAATGCAGGCAAGCCATAAACAATGACACGCCTCATTCTGTTTTTGAGACTACATTCTGCAAGTCGCAGGAGTTTGAGAAAAAAGAAAACAAAATCTACCAATCACTATGCATCCAGTCCGACAAAGGTCATGTATGGAGCGGTTTGTTTTAGGTCAATGTGAGCCCCCTTCAATTTGGTTTGCAGAGCTCCTCTTGTGTGTCACACTGTCGCTCTATGAGGAACAAGCTGTGACATTTGTGTAGTATATATTCTGGTGTTTGTGTTGTTGTTCCAGAGATCCAACAATAAAATAAGAATCAGATTTCTCAATATTGAATTGGGCATTCTCTCTTTAACTAAAAGCATTAATGATACACATTGAACATTACACAATGATACACATTGAACATTACACAATGATACACATTGAACATTACACAATGATACACATTGAACATTACACAATGGCACACATTGAACATTACACAATGATACACATTGAACATTACACAATGGCACACATTGAACATTACACAATGATACACATTGAACATTACACAATGATACACATTTAACATTACACAATGGCACACATTGAACATTACACAATGATACACATTGAACATTACACAATGACACACATTGAACATTACACAATGACACACATTGAACATTACGCAATGATACACATTGAACATTACACAATGATACACATTGAACATTACACAATGATTCACATTGAACATTACACAATGGCACACATTGAACATTACACAATGATACACATTGAACATTACACAATGATACACATTTAACATTACACAATGATACACATTTAACATTACACAATGGCACACATTGAACATTACACAATGATACACATTGAACATTACACAATGGCACACATTGAACATTACACAATGATACACATTGAACATTACACAATGATACACATTTAACATTACACAATGGCACACATTGAACATTACACAATGATACACATTGAACATTACACAATGACACACATTGAACATTACACAATGATACACATTGAACATTACACAATGATACACATTGAACATTACACAATGATACACATTGAACATTACACAATGATACACATTGAACATTACACAATGACACACATTGAACATTACACAATGACACACAATGAACATTACACAATGATACACATTGAACATTACTTTTGTATCCTTTTCAAGACTTTACCATCATCACTACAGTGAGAGTAGAGCGCAGTGTAGTGTAAAAATTGTATGACATAATCAAATCTTTGTATCATGTTACTTAATGATGGTCAATTTGTAATTTTTGAAATATGTCCAATCAGTAAATTCTTCCCTTCTGTGTAGCGTTATGTCCAATCAGTAAATTCTTCCCTTCTGTGTAGCGTTATGTCCAATCAGTAAATTCTTCCCTTCTGTGTAGCGTTATGTCCAATCAGTAATTTCTTCCCTTCTGTGTAGCCTTGTGGACCTCTCAATGTGGCCCTGGATGGATATACATCAACACTTCCAACCTCTGTTACTTTGTATCTCCATATGTTCACAAACCATGGCGAGAGGCAAGGGCAAACTGCCAATCACAGTTTGGGGACTTGCTGAGCATCACTAGTGAAGATGAGCAGTCAGTTATTGAAAGTGAGTGTTTTTCTGATTCAATATGCACAAGAGATTTTCTTGCATTTGTCAATATGAGAATCTGTTACATAAAAACCTTATTTTATTTTGCAAACTTGCTGCTACAATCTCTATTTGCCTCTTATTTTATAAATACATTTTCTACTATAATCTATTTATCTCTTACTATATAAACTTGTCCGGCTCTGTGGCGAAGTGGTACAAAGCGCATCTGTGACGGAAAAGGTACCGAGTTCGATCCTCACCACAGGCAATTGTGCATCCGGACAGTTCAGAAAGCAATGGCAACCTACTGAACGTATTTATATTGCCTAGAAAATCACCACAGCCAACAAATGCTGGGTTGATAGCTACATCCTGGATAAGATATGCTACCAATTATATAAACTTGCTGCTACAACTTCTTATTATATAAACTTGTTGCTGCAATCTTTATTTGCCTCTTATATAAACTTGTTGCTGCAATCTTTATTTGCCTCTTATATAAACTTGTTGCTGCAATCTTTATTTGCCTCTTATATAAACTTGTTGCTGCAATCTTTATGTGCCTCTTATATAAACTTGTTGCTGCAATCTTTATTTGCCTCTTATTATTTTATAAATAAATTCTTCTACAATCTCTATTAGCTCCTTATTTTATTCTTAATATTTTAGTTTAGTTTATTAACTTATCTTAAGAGTAAAGTAATTTTATTGAGACTAATAATGTCTAATTTTACTAAGAGTGTTATAATTCAAGTCTTTTTTAAGTTAACAGCGACAGGGGAAGAGGACACCCAAGACGATGCTGGTGCAGTGATATATCAGATTGCTTAACCATGTCTCTAGCTACAGCAGGTCAACTCACCCAGAATTGTGAAGTGTTCAGAGAATCCACAAGGAAGACCACGATCTGGAAAGAATATGTCACATGATGATTGATTTAATTAAAAAAATATAAGAAATGCAAATGTCACAAAATGGGTAGATGCCATCACGAATATTGAATGTCGTGTGCTAGTCTTCGTAAGATAACATATTGAGTACAGATAGAGGGCAGCACAGCAGCAGAGGGCCATGAGCAAATTGAATAGGAAAACGCTACACTGAAATCTTAATTAAAGCATCGTTCAGCTTGAAAACAAGCTTCTAGTCCCTGGTGTACCTAAACGTGTAGAGACTCTAATTTGGGCAAAGGGTTCATGATGTCTGTGAATGGCACTCCTGCTAAGAGGGTGAGTGAACCTGGGCCGAACTCTACCATTGACTCTTTACTAAACCAGAATCTTGCTTCTGGATGAGAATAGTTTCAGTACCAAATGGACACAGACACAATACAACTAATTACACAAGACAAATTCACAGACACAATACATCTAATTACACAAGACACATTCACAGACACAATACATCTAATTACACAAGATAAATTCCAGGCACAATACATCTAATTACACAAGACAAATTCACAGGCATCAGAACAACTTGTGCAAGATAGATGTAGTCGACTCGAGCCTAAATCCCTGATTACCGCCTCCTTGGAGACTGCCACCCAGGGACATATTTTGGCCTGTAAAGCTCAAGGACACAGTGGGTGATAAACCACCACAACAAAGAAACGATATACCTCCATCGCCTGGCGACAGATAGGAAGGTTATCACAGGCCAGGGATACCCACTTGAATCCAAGGCATGCCTAAATTGGATGTGCTGGACTGGAAAGCGCAAATAACGCAGCTCTGTCTTATACTGACAGCACAACTTACTTCATACCCCCTAGCAGAAATCAAATGTTCGTGTTGGTTATCAGAGAAGAAACACAAACAAACAAATGATCTTAGAATAGAAGAAAAATACACCCCAAGTATGTCAGGCTTTTGGTCAAGTTTCTGTTATTGAAGTTCATGTTCCAATTTGCTGGTGGGAAGGAGATTTAAACATCCCCTCTTAATCTATGGGCCTGACCCACCATGTCATTCCATAGATTGTTGCAATTTAAATCTGAATATGCAGAAAAGGATTTCTGTTTGGGGATTGCAAAAATAGATCTTGGAAGTAAGACTTACTTTTCATTTAACCAGATTAAGTAGAAAATAATTTTCTTGATTGTTTCATGATAAAATTATTGTTTTGGTTATGTCTGCTCTAGATCTACTGAAGTCAGATATTTACAATAGTTTAGAGGAGTCACTTTGGATAGGAGCAGGGGATTTGACAGAGTACAATGGCTGGGGCTGGTCTGACAATCAACCTTTCAACTATCTTAACTGGGGAGAAGGTAATTTATTTTTATAGTTCTCATTAGTGAAAAATATACCGTGTAATATGACCTTGTCATTAGAGGTAAGAAAGAGAGTTCTGCAGTGCTATATAACCCCTATACTAACATATGGGTGCGAGTCTTGGACAATAAACAAACTGGAAAGTGGGAAATTAGAGGCAATAGAGATGTGGTTCTACAGAAGAATGCTGAGAATATCATGGGCTGCCAGAAAAACTAATGTAGAGGTGTTGAAAGAGTCAAATGCAAAACGGATCAACAATATAAGAAAAAGGCAATCTTCTTTTTTTTTGGCCACTTCATGAGACAGGCAGGTTTAGAGAACATAGTCACAATTGAAGGCAGCAGAGACAGAGGGTGACAATGTGAGAAAATATTAGACAACCTGGCACGGCAAGGAAACAACAATGACCTTGATACATAATACTGTGGACAGAGAGCTGTGGAGAGCCATGACTGCCTACGCCAGCCAGCATGGCACCTGATGATGATGATGATGATGAGTTCTCATTGGACAGAATACTTTATTGAAACATCCAGTATTCTCATTGGACAGAATACTATGTTGAAACTTCCATTTTCTCCTGGTACCAATGCAACCCTAAAGTCTTTGCCTCAGGTAAATCAACTGTGGCATGGACTTCAAGAGTTCATCAAGGGCTTGACAATCCATAAGATATCACTGTTGGTTCATATATATAAATAATTTTCAAGAAAGTTTAACCTTATCCAATAGGTAAAATTCAACAAAAATTGAATTTTATTGCTGTATTTCAGGAGAACCTCAATATGATAGTGATGATGGTGATAACTGTGGTTATATTCCTGTGACGAAATCTTTTGAGTGGGAAACAAGGTCATGTGGCGATAAACTAGGATATATTTGCAGGAAGTCAGGTACACATTAATAAGCAGAGTGAAGTTTATGATATCCTGAATTGGTCTTTCTATTTTCTTGCTACATACACATATTCTATCTTATATAGATGTACTCCTCGTACAAAACAATGTGAACTTTCATTGCTGTACAATATGCTGGATGTGTTGGTGAGAGCAACCCAGTGTATTTATTTCATTTAATTCACACGTTCCTTTATTCATTTCTTGAGAAAGGTTGCTATTGGACCGAAACAAAGAGAAAATAATTGATCCTTTGTTTTTGTATTTTTTCAATAATAATATTTTACATTTAGTATTTTTATTTATTGAAAACAATAACAACATTATATTATCTTTAAATAAAAAAACAGAAGGCAGCAAGTAGGATTTGCGCTGTGGTTCAATACAAAAATTTTTTTGACTCACATTGCTAAGCGAGTAGGTGCCACCTGAGCAGAACTGGTTTTATATATATATTTGGTTTTCATTGATTCTTTTATTTCATCTTTTGCATGGTCATCCTCTGACTTTGTATACATCTTGTCTGTATAGTAATGCTTTTTTTGAGGGGTGTTATCTGATGGTAGTCTGGATGGATATATATATATATATATATTTGGCACACAAAAAGGCCATCTCCAGAGAACTCTTCCACACCTGATGCTGCCAGGCATAAAGGGGTATATGGTGAAAAGAAAAAAGAAGATAATACAACATGAAAATAAAAACTGCAAGAGGCAGAGAACAACCAAGAAGAAGGTGGATTGAAGGAGTTACAAACATTCTGAAATGTTGCAAAATACTGTGTATCAAGCGGCCTAATGTGCTATAACCTGAAAACTGATCATCATTAAATCCTTTGACATCTAATGGATCATCATTCAATCTTTTGACACCTAATGGATGATCTTTTAATCCTGTGACATCTAATGGATCGTCATTCAATCCTGTTACAAAATGACAAAAGCAGAGAAAATATGCTAGATAATTTTTACAGCTAATTCACTTCCTATTTTTATCTGTCATATAATTCTGGAACACATTGACAAATAAATTTAACTTACAAATATAAATAAGCCTACTATGAATAAAATAAATTATCTTGGTTTGCACAGCATCACAAGGAAAATCTGGACAATCTTCAACAGTAACTCCTGCCAGTAAGTATTACTATTTTCTCTGGTCATACAGAACTCTAAGATATGAATACAGTGAAAATAGCAAATAATATCATCTGCATAATTTTTAACAAATGCAAATGTGGTTTTGTTAAAATTCTTTCATAGAATTATGATATTTTATTTAGGAATATTTGGCTACCTGTGATGTTTTGAATAAATTATAATGTTATTTTGTAGCCAAAATTTTATGCGGAGACAGCACCTGATGATGCTGAAAGTTAAGATGTTTTACTTGTGTTTGTGAATGTTCCAACAAAGAGATTTCTATTGGATTTTTCTCCATTATAAATGTTGTAGCATAGTGAATAGTATCACTCCTGTGCTGTCAGAACCGGAATGGTGAGAAATAGATATCAATACTGTGACCTGTCAGGCAGTCATAAGAGGCAGCTAAGAAGGTTTTGGGGTGGGGTTTGCTGTTCCATTCCATATAGGGTCATAGTGGCCTAGAAGCCATTCTGAAATAGAATATTTCATGCATAAATGTGCAAATATTGCGGCAGAGCTGTAAACCATGATACAACACATTCCGTTTTCTGGACTACATTCTGCTATCTGCAGAAGTTTGAGAACGAACGAAAAAAGAATAGCAATGCCCTGTACATGTTTCTTGTGACTGATATTATCATGTTGATTATTTCATCTTTGTATATTTTCTACCAAGCGAGCTGTCTGCCACAACCTTTGATATCAGGAGTTCACAGCATCCAGTTTGCCCAAGACTTTTCAGCATCATCATTTAAAGATGCTCAACATACACCAGATCACAGTCGAATGGTCCCTTTCAATGATGGTAAGTGGAATTCATTGATTAAACTCCACCGAAGATGAATGTGTCAGACCATTGGCGCAAATAAAACAGCGACACAACACATTTCCATTATCTGGGCTACATTCTGCTGGAAATCTAGTAGGACCATTGTCCTGTTACAAGAGAGATCCAGCAGGAGTTTGAGATGAACCCTAAAGAAGAAAAAGAGATTGATTAAATGGTTAAAAAGATGTAATGGATTGACTTCCATTTTCTGCCGAAGATGGATGTGTCAGACCATTGGTGCAAATAAAATGGCAACACACTGCATTTCTATTCAATGGACTACATCCTGCTGGAAATCTAGTAGGTCATTGACTCTGCTACAAGAGAGATCCAGAGGGAGTTTGAGAATGAACGCTGAAGAAGACAAAGAGGACTTCCATTCGTAGTCTTCTTAACTAAATGTCTGCCTTCATCCATGTGTTCGCTACCTTTCTTGTGTTCTATTTAAGACATATTTTTCTTTCATGTTCCCACCTAAATGAAAACCATTTTTCTTTGTAAATCAATAAATCTTTAAAATACAAAAAAATGCCATGCTGAGACGCGTAGAAGATCATGCTTCTCAACAACTCTCTGTCTCTTGTGTTGTTAATAAGTTCAGTTGGTGGCATCTTTTTGTGCCTCAGTGACAACTCATCCAGAAATTTCTCTCTTTGTCTTCCTATCTCTTCTTCCCTTGATCTTCCCGGTGGTTACTAAATGTTGAAGTTTTGCTTTACCTCATCACATGCCCTAAATATCTTGACTGTCTGCTTCATTTTTTTCTATAATTTGTTGTTTTACTCCAGCATCTCTGAGAACATCAACATTATATTTTTTTGGCTGTTCATGGCATTTTCTTTGTAAATAACCAGGCTTTTCCAGTGTCATTGCGATAAATGCAAATAAGGTAAATAGGTTACTAGAAAACTGTTAATATAGAATAATAAAATATAGAAAATAACAATAAAACAAAGAACAAATACAATTGTCATCGTGTTGGTCCAATTTGTTGGTCCAAGTCGGACATCCTCCAATATTTGAGTTATTTATATTCATTGCGATAGTTTGTAGCATTCAAGTGGTTACCTTCCTGTGGCCACTCTGGATGATGGATTGGTGGCCCTCCTAATTTCCCAGGGGGACCATATAACCCAAATTGAGAACCCATTGATCTAATATGTTGCTAGTACTACAGATGTTTTATTATTGATACCTAACTTAATAAAAGTACTTACATAGAACACAAGGTCGATGTTTTATTATTGATATCTAACTTAATAAAAGTACTTACATAGAACACAAGGTCGATTATCTTTATAATGAGAGCACAGATTATCAAACTATTAGGTATGGGTATGAAAACATACAGATAACAGTACTCAAGACAGTCTCAACCGTAATATCTTTTTCAAGAAAATACAAGACAAACAGTGAAAAAACAGTAAAAAGAAAACCACTGTCAGAAAATGCATTAGATGATAGACATTTAACAGATGGAATATCCAAGGTAACAATAATGTAAATTTACATAAGTATTGTCACAGCGATGTGCATTAAGAAAAAATGTGGAATGTGAAATAAAACAACTATTAATGAAAACAACATGAAGGACAACACAATAAAAGCCCCGCTATTCAAATCTAAATATAGAGTGATTTTCAAAGGCATTCCTAGCTCGATTGTCAGTCGTGCAAGATTTTATTGCAGTGACCTGAATGTCACGGGTACCACGATGATCAGCACAATTGAAATACATAGCAGCAGGAGTCGATAATCTGTGGTTAATGGCATGAAGATGTTGGCACAAATAGTCACTGAGTTTTTGTGCGAGTTTCACCTATATATTTCATGTATTATTGATTAACTTAATAAAGCAGCAAGCAAGATGTCTGAAGGTCTCATCAGTGTCTCTTCAGATCAATCAACAATAAACTCCATTCTGATTACATGTCTATATAGTGAGATTTTTCTCTTAATGAAGCTCAGTTGATTACATGTCTATATAGTGAGATTTTTCTCTTATGGAAGCTCAATTGCACTTTATCTTTACATTTAAGTTTTTATTCCCTCTAAGTATGAGGCTAATTCTCAAAGCATTGCACACCGTTGAGAATTGAGGTATCTATCTATGTGACGTGTCCTTTACAGAACATAGTCCTCTCTGCCACTCTGTAAGTCTCTCGGTTCTCTTCCCAGCTTCTTATATTGTCATGTTTAGCCTTTCAATGTCATGTATCCATCATAGTCTTGGTCTGCCTCTTGTTCTCTTACCCGGAACTTTTCCTTCCATGATTAATATTTCTAGAACAATTGTTCTCTTTATATGTATGAAATATATTAGTCTGCATTTTTTTTATGGAGTAGCCATTCTTCTTCTATGTTTAAGTCTTTGCAGATGTCTTCATTGGTTCATCTCTGTCTATAATATTCTTAGAACCTTGCTATAAGGTTTCATTTTGAAAGCTGGTATTTTCTGCAGATGTCATTTCCCATGCCTCGCAACCATATGTTGCCACAGGAAAGATGTAGCTTCTTAATAGTTGTAACTTTGTTTTTCTATTTGCTCCTTGTCATAGATTTTTTTATCTGTGATGTCTTTTATTGAAGTGTACTGGGTATGAAATAAAGCTCTGGAGAAATGTTCTTGTTACAGACAAACATCATCAAGGGCCAACCCTGTATCCAAGGTTAACTTCCAACATCCTCCGTCTCTTGTCTTGTTTGTACACTCTGCCAACTATATAATTCTGTTCATCTCATGTTTCTCTTTCAGTTGTATCTCTGCACCCCTCTTGCTCACCAATCATACTTTCAAGTAAGGTCTTTAACAAGGTGTCATGTACAATAATACAAGAGCTATTATTAATATTTCTATATTCCAAGCTTCATGGAGTCCTGCCAATGATTCTATTGGACAATGGCTGGCTATTACTTTCCACTCTCCTGTTATTATCTCGGACATAGAACTGCGAGGGGAGGATTCAACAGACAAATATGTGTCAAAGTTCAAGCTACAATATCAGTATGATGCCTGGTCACCATGGTACTGGTACACTAACCCAGATAAATCTGTTCGGGTAAGATAGATCTTTGCATTAACTACCAAAGTCTAAACAAGGCTATAGCAGAAATAGTTTTGTCAATATATGTGTCACAGCATAGGTGTATGTACACTTTCATATATTTTTTTCATAGTTTTCAATAGATTTTCATGAATCTTATTAAATTTATCAAGCTAAAGTTAGAAGTGTCAAGCTGACATGACACAAATACCACAACTAATCTATAATACACAATATTCCGTTATCAGGCTACGTCCTGCTAATCTGCAGGAGTTTGAGAATACATGCAGAAGAATAAAAATTTTAATTTGCAGATAATCGCTGTAGTTACAGAAATGAAAATTGCCTCCCTTTATCTCTGACAGTAGGAAGAAAATATAGTGTCAGATTTACAATAATTTGATAGAAACTTAACTGCGATCTACATTAAAGATGTTTAGTGGACAAACTGGTTGATATACAAACAATTTAATCATACAATACAAGATATTGGAATATGTAACATTCATTTTCCTTGCCTGGTCATGTGGGAGTTTAGGACAACGAGAGCAGATCAGCTGGCTTGCACTGCTACTGTATCGTCATAGAGCAGTGGAACATGCTGACATTTTAAACTCCTCGTGAGAAGCAACACAGGCAAATGTAATTCAGGATGAAGATTCCTTTTACATGTCAATAAAGGAACTGGAGGTGAAATAAGGTGTTGCCAAAAATGAGCACTACTTTGGGTAAAGAAGATGTTTGTCAACCAACAATGAAATGAAATTGTCAGAACGTTTAACTTCTTCAATCCACCTTCTATGATGATCGCAAAGAAGAATAAAGAGGAAGAAATCCACCTTCTTCATGGTCTTCCACTGCCTCTTGATGTTTTCATTCTCATGTTGTATGCTCTTGCTGCTGGGTTCATGGGGGTTCATTCTCATTAAATTAACCATTTTCAGTCTCTGTTTTTCAATATATTTATCAATATACATTTTCTTATAAGTTAAAAATCAATGCCTACCAACTTGCATATCTCAATGTCTGTCAACATGTATATCTCAATGCCTATCGCATATTTCAATGCCTACATCAACTTGCATATTTCTAACAATAATTCAGATTTTTACACATGATAGTTATACGGCGTACATTTCCAGGTTTTTGATGGTGTGTCAATGCCAGATTCTTCATCATCAATCTTTCTTCCTGGTGAAATTCAAGCTCATGCCATCAAATTGTGGCCAGTGGATTGGAGTTATGGTATTGCAATACAGTTGGAAGTTAATGGATGTCCAGAAGGTCTGTGTATTGGATATAATTTTACAGTAAATATAGATCTAGCATAGAAATGATAAATTAAAAAAGTATTTCATATTGTTAGATATACTCCTTTCAACTGTGGAGATTTGGGCTCATATTGGTTATATAGCTGTGACCATGAAAATAAATGAAAGCTGTAGTTCAGGTAACCCTTTTACCACGACCTACTGAGAAGTAGAAATGACATCATAAGATTTATAATTTAGTGATGAAGTTTAACAACCCCCCCCCCCAAACCATCCAGATCTACAGGCTTGACTGGACTTGTGTCATTAAACTCCAGTAATTTTCTTGCTTGGACAAAAGCATATTACTACTAATATTAGACAAAAAAAACCCATTGCACACGAATGTCACTGACATAAAAGGGAGGAGAATAAAAGAGGGATAAAAGAGGGATATGTTGGATGGCACAAGTAGAGAAGATAATTGGGCAGGTGACACCATCTTCTTGGTTTTTGGTACAAAGCTGTGCCATAAATGAATGGCATACATAGATATCTCTGCCCTTTAAAAAAACTTGTACTGATCTACTGTCTAGGTCATGTTGGAGTGCACAAAATGAATGAGCTGACATGTCGGCTACAAACAAGCAATTTGAATCTGGACAAATGTGAGATCTTGAAATCATTACTAAATCATTTATTAGTGGATGATTCAGGCTGCACAAATTAGTAGTATAGAGACTGCATTAATTTGGGATGAAGTATGGATCATCATAAGAGGTAAAATTACTAACACATTATCTGTGTGAAAAACAATTTGGGAACAATAAACATATGCACTCTTCACCATCTGCTGATAGGGACTGAGCACTTTAAGTCTGTCTTGTACATAGACATCACTTCTTAAATATTTGAATACTTAATTTCAATATGAAGATAACCCTTCTGTATGGGTCAAAGACATGTCAGAAGACCAAGTAGAACCTTCAGTCATTACAGCGGGTTTTAAAATTTACATGTGTACAGAATATTTAGTCTCTAGTGGTTAGATCAAATTACAAATGAAATAGAACAGGATTAAGTAAAAGTAAATTCTAAAATGGATGCAACAATAAATGGGTTACGCTAAATAAGCCCCCTCCTCACCATCATCTTGAAACCTTGAGAGTTGAATGAATGAATGAATGAATTGAACAGTGTAAGTATACCAAACAGAATAATGATTTTTGAATTAAAGCGGTATAGGAGTGTCCTGTGAATAGCATGGACAGAAAGGAAGTCGAACCAAGAAGTGCTAAATAAAAATTGAACGTCCAAGAAGGCTGGCTTCTAAATATCATATTAAAAAGGAAGTTTGGTTTTTTCGGCCATGTAAAGAACATAATAGTATGGAAAGAGTATTGCTGGAGGGAGGCATAGAAGGGAGCAGTGGCAAAAGTCATTCAAGATGTTGGTGGACAAGAGATATCAAAGAATTCATGCATATGTTGTTGAAGAAGGCAGAACAACTCGACCAATGCTGAGAAGATTTCAAGAGATTTATAAGGAAGACAATGTTCTGGAAAGAATATGTCACATAACAATAAGTGTGACATTATTCAAGTAAAAATTTATGAACACTACAGCTCATGCCAATCACATTTTTGGTGTAGTGGTTTGATGCAACACAGCATCACAAAGAAGTCTTTTCTACAGAAGATATTGTAACCTGTACATCGGGAAACTACTGCAAGAATTGTGTAATAACATCTTCTTTATATTTACATCCATTATTAAAACACCTTTTCCACCACAAATACTCTTCTTCAGTGGTTATCCCATGTTTATGGTTAACTTAACATTTATGGTTAACTTAAGGAATACAAGTTAACTTTGCAGCTAATATAGTATTCTGCTGAGTTAGGCTGTTCACTGGACTATGGAAATACAAAACTTTCAATGAGTACACATATTTCTTTTCAAATTCAGTTTAATGATGTCATATACAGTACACATATTTATTTTTAAATTAAGTGCACAATGACTTTATATACACCCTATATAAGTTGAAATTGAAAAAGTAAAGAACAGTTGAAGTGATTTGATAAGGGCTGCTTGATGAGTTTTGGTTTGTGGCTTATACACCTCGTGGTAATAATGATAAACAAAATAACACTCATCAAATGTCACAATTTGTTTTGTTCTTTAGAGGAATGTGTGTCTGATAATGCCATGAGCGGCCCACTCTTTGTGGATGACAGGAACATTAGAGCTTCATCAGAACTTCCTGGCTTTGAGACTTGGAATGCAAGATTAAAACCAGCAAGAGCCAATCAAACACTCACTGTGTGGATGCCTATGGCATCAGACAATATGCCTTGGATTGAGGTAGAAGATCACTTCATTTCAGCATAAATAATCTACTATCATCATCATCCGGTGCCATTTCCACATCAAAGGTTGGCGGCAATGGACTAATATATTAATAATATATGATTATAATACACTGTTTATTGGTAAATAGAACTTTAGGAAGTTGGAATCCAACAAATTAAAATAGAAGACATAGGGTAATAGAACTGCATGAAGTTGGGATCCAACAAATTAAAATAGAAGACATAGGGTAATAAAGATTTGCGAATTTGAAAATAAAAAGTTTGGTACTATATTCTGTTCAGGAGGTGGTGATCACAGCTGTTTATTTTGGCTGTGGTGATTGTTTAGGCAATATTTACATAAGTAGGTTGCCATTGGTTTTTTTAATCATCAAAGTCACACAGGAGAACACACAAAAATAAATGTTAGACAAAAAGACCTTTATCAAGAACACAACAGAGCACATCAAGTAAAAGATGGCACTGTTTATGATTAGTGATTATCTGAGCTGTGAGTCATACACTCCAGGCATATTTGCAGCAGCAGGAGGTCTGTCTCTTTCAGCAGATGGCGAAGTGTATATATACTGTTAGCTTCCATAGTCCTTGTACTGTATCTTTTAAGACTATTTGTAGACTATTTTGATACTATATTAGATAAATAGACTATTGTTATACAGTTTTTGCAGCATTTTCACTTATTATAGACATCAGTATACACACTGCTGGAATTTATAACACAAACGATATGAAATATGTTTAGTAATAATGAAAGATCAAGAAACAAGTTAAGAAATACAATTTAAATTGGTGGAGCATGTTATAAATAAACAGTATGGGATCTGTGTTGTCTTTTAAAGTTGCGATGCTATCATAAGCATATTAAGTGCATTGGGGTGTCACAACTTCAAGGAATTATGTGGCGATTTTGTCCAGGTCATGACAAAGTTCCGGTTGTTTTCCACATACGCTATGGGACTTTTTTTTGCTGTTAGGCATAGTAGGGAGTTTGTTTTCTGTCTTTGGCCATCTTTGTTGCACTTGCCTCGGTTAGATTTTGTTTTTAACAATCTCTCTGATTGAATCTTCCCATCTTGTTCTTGGTCTTCCTCGTGCTTTGTAGCTGTTCTTTCTACTGTTGTATTGTCTGGATGACTGATTGTGATGGTTCCATTCACATAAGGTGACCGAAACAGTTGATGTATTGTCTCTCTATTGTTTGCATGATATGGTCTTTACTATTTTTCTGATGTCTTCATATTTTCTCATTCTGTCTCTGCTGGTGATGTTTATATCCTTTCTCAGGCGTTTCATCTAAAATGTTGTAATCATTCTCATGAGTATTTTTACCAGGAGCCATGTCTGACACTGGTAACATAACATTGGAATAAAGATGGTGTTTATTATATGTAATTTGGTTGCCATGTCTGACACTGGTAACATAACATTGGAATAAAGATGGTGTTTATTATATGTAATTTTGTTGCCATGTTGATAACTGGATTTTTAAACAGCGGTAACAGATGGTATGTTACAGCATTTGTATTTTGGCACTTCATCTCAATTTCTCTGATAATTTTGCTGTCTTCTGTAAAAATGCTTCCTAGATATTTAAATTCTGATTTCTGTGTCATTTTTGTGCCACTAACATACACATTTAGCTGTTATGTTGCTCTGCATGTTTTCATAGTTTCTGTTTTTGATGTTGTTTAGTTTCATATTGTATTGTTTGCAGGCTGCCTGTAATAAATTTGTGTGTCTGTTTAGTTTATCTTTAGTTTCATATATTAGACTTTGATCATCTACAAAGAGTAGATCATGCTGACAGTTACCTAGGTCTCTTGTTGTTTCTGTGATGTTGTGTTGACCTCTTGCTTCTGCTTCTTTTGCTATCCTATCCATGTATGTAACAAACAGCAGTGGTGATAGTACACATCCATGCCTTATTCCAGTTGTTGTTGTGAATGGCCCTGTGAGAACTTTGTTTCTTCTTATAATACTTTGTGAGTTTTTATATAGTGCTCTTGTGTTATAGCAATAGTGACATGAAATACAAGCTCGAACAGCTTCAAAAGGAACTCACAATCTATCAGACTGTAAGCTATAGGTATGAAAAAATACAGATATCTCTACTGTTAAATGTCTGAAGTGTAATACTTTTTTGACAGTGCCTTTATTTTTACTGTTTCTTGTTCACTTGGGGTAGGACAGAAGTGTATAAGGGATAGTACCTCATGATGAGTAGTAGCCACTTTCCCTCCAAAAGGCCAGGATTCTATTTGGTTCCCCCACTCCTCTCTAGCTTATATGTGGCTCCACGAGTCTGCTGGTGTACAGCAGAGTCACCCTCCAGGCAACGACCTTGGCTAGTCGCTTCAACTACATGAAGCTACTCAGAAAGAGAATGTCCTCCCCTACTTTACATACAACAGATGGTGGAGAAGGTGGGTTGAGAATGCTGTATTATCAACAACAGCTTTGAAGGCAGACGTTGGAAAGGCCCCGTATTGGGCTGAGGGCTCATCAAGGATGGTAACTCATAAGTGACTAGAACCGGCTCAGAAAACACTGACAAAATACTGTGACTTATACAATGCCAAGAAACTCATAATGACCACTGGAAGAATCTGGGCAGCATGCAAAGAACAGAGACTCTTCAGAAGAGTGAGGAAAATGTTCTTTAAAGGACATGTCTCATAGATAATTTACTGTTTTTCTTGAAAAAAACCTTAAGGTTGAAGCTGTCTTTAACCTTTAGCAAGCCAGATTAAAAAATACGAAACGTCTCCCTGCCACCGGATTCTTTTTTGAAAATGTGCGTTATTGATGGTGACTGTTTTGAAAATGTGATAATTTTTTGGTTATTAGAGATATTTAAATAATATTTGCACATATAAATAAAGAATTGAATTATGCATATATTGGTGTAATTTATGTACGTGTGTGTGTGTGATACCAGACGTATGAGAAAGTGGTAAAGACGTTTTTCACAAAAAACATATATTTTATAACAAATAAAGAGGGAAAAAATAAGTAAAAAAAATAACTTACCTTACATATCGAATTCCTTGGCAACACTGTAAACTAAATCACGCAAATCTGTTGTATTTATGTTCTTTCACTGCGAAATTATCAAAATATAGCCGGGGAACTGTATAAAACTTGTAGATTTGCAGTAAAATAGTTCTTTGAGCTTAGGCCTAGAGTTATTTTTTCTGCCACTTCAAAATATTCGATATCAAACGTACAAGTCCCCAAACCAGCACGGCATTCTGTATATTCACTGCTGTGAAACTAAATAACCTAATAATTCATGATTCAAGCCACGATTCAATGTTATTTTATTCGAAATACGATGAAATAAAGGTCTATAAAACCGATCCACCATCATGACATCGTACCGGTGTGCAGATGTGGTCAGATTAATTGCTCTTAAACTTTTACGAATAGCTAGCCATTCTCAAAAATGATCATTTCGGAAGTGGGGGATGTACCGGCTTCGATTGCGCATGTCCCCAGCTATGTGCACGGACTGTGGTACGTGTAAATCTCACGATATTCTCGTTGGGTGGGACGGGCCGCCAACAGCGCCATTTTGTTTTTCGGTGGCCGGGGTTGATATAGGCTTGGTGAAGGTTAATACTTTTATCTGTAATGTTTCATACCAGTACCTTATAGTCTGTGTGTTCTTTGTAAAACTGATATGACATTGTGTTTTATGTAGGTACTATAATAATGTCTATGATATTAGCTCATTACTATGTACATTATACCACAGGTAGATCTAGGTAAGCAGAAAATTATTCAAGGAATAAAGGTAGCAGGTGACAACAATGGCAACTATGTGACACAATTTCAGCTGATGTTAAGTCAGATGCCAGGACAAGATTTCATAACATACTCTGAACCATACGGAGTATTACACGTAAGTTGTGAATCACACATAAATAGCCACATATGGCTCGATGTATTAAAATCACATATGAAGTGGCATGATATTGTCTATGAGTTAAACAAGGTTTTGGGCCATATAAAAAAAGCTGGTAGAGTATCCTATTCAGTGTGTTGCATTCAACCCAACATTTTTTGGCTGTGGTGATTTTCTATGTTTCAAATGAACGCAACAAAGAAGGAAAACATCAGGTATGTAGATCAGAGCATTCTAAGACAGTAATGTTTGAGAACTAGAAGTGGAAATTCAATTTTATATTTCCTGATGTAAGACAGAAATGTAGATTTAAACACCAAAATAACACTATTCACAACAATTATTATACCAACGCTGTGTTACCAGTGCCAAACATGGACAACGACAGCACAAGATAAACGTAAACTTGTGACAGCTGAAATAGCATACTTGTGCAGAATCCTAGGAATATCACTAAGAGACAGAGTGAGAAATGAAGACATTAGACAAAGAACCGGTACCACTCCAATCTTGGAAAATATTAAGAGAATATATAAAATGGTTTGCACACTTTCAGCAGACTACAATTAGACAGCATACCACAGCAAGCTATGCTACACAGATACAGTGAAGACAAACCTAGAGATCGACCGATGGAACACCAAAATAAAAGAGGCAACAAACTCCACAATATACTCAACTCACACGAGGGCCATCTCCAGAAATCTCTTCTACCCCTGACACTGAAAGGCAACAAAGGGTTTAGCAAATAGTTGCTATAAAAAAAAAAGTCGTGAGAAGGATTCAAACCTGTGACCTTTTCACCACAAAATGAACGGCTTAATCCCTACATCAAGCAGGACAGGACCCCCTAATTAACTAAATTGAAACAGTGTTTCATAAGAAGTGTTAAGCCAATCAGGTACAACAGTTAGGTCTCTTCTATCTTACTACAGTAGGTTCTTTGTTTAATCCTTCTCTTTGAATAATTTATTGTTCTTGTACATATGAAGTCAATTTTCTTTAATACATTTGGCAGACATTTTCAGCTTTGACTGGTATAGGACAGATTGTAACTTTATATTTGGGATCCAGTGTGGAGGCCAGGGTAGTCAGGATAAAGTTACTGGCATGGCAAGGACAGGCTGCCCTCAAGTTCGATATACTAGTTTGCTCCACTGGTAATATTTATTTATCTATATTTTTTTTCATAGCTGTTTGTTTCCATGATAAAAGTTTATTTAATGTTTTTTTTTGCTATTCACATAGACTTATTAATAAATTCTTTTCATTATTTTTTTGTCCAATTCTCATTCAATTTATCCAGCTTCCCACTTATGCATGTGTTGACAATAATAATAATACTCTGCTAAAAGTTCAAATATATTGGGACAATGGCACAAATAAAGCATCTCTATTTTCTGGATAGAGGTAGACAAAGAAATTACTGGATGGGTTGTCACTGTGGCATGAGAGGTTATCAACAAGTGAACTTATTAACAACACAAGAGGCAGAGTTGTGGAGAAACAAGATCGAATATGCCACTCGGCATGTCACTTGATTAATTGGTTGATGTTCTGGACTACATTCTGCTGGGTATCTAGTAGGACCATTGTCCTGCTACAAGAGCAATCCAGCGAGAGTTTGAGAATGTAAACCATACCCCTTAACGATAGAAATGAGTCTTAAAAGATATTTGCAATAAAGATAAAACTTGCAATAATTTTGGATTCTTGTGTTTTGATGAGATTGTGAAGGAAAGCAGCAGTGTCATCTGAGATAGGTGCCTGTACATAACTATATATATGGAGGACTGCCAGTGTCATCTGAGATAGGTGCCTGTACATAACTATATATATGGAGGACTGCCAGTGTCATCTGAGATAGGTGCCTGTACATAACTATATATATGGAGGACTGCCAGTGTCATCTGAGATAGGTGCCTGTACATAACTATATATATGGAGGACTGCCAGTGTCATCTGAGATAGGTGCCTGTACATAACTATATATATATGGAGGACTGCCAGTGTCATCTGAGATAGGTGCCTGTACATAACTATATATATGGAGGACTGCCAGTGTCATCTGAGATAGGTGCCTGTACATAACTATATATATGGAGGACTGCCAGTGTCATCTGAGATAGGTGCCTGTACATAACTATATATATGGAGGACTGCCAGTGTCATCTGAGATAGGTGCCTGTACATAACTATATATATGGAGGACTGCCAGTGTCATCTGAGATAGGTGCCTGTACATAACTATATATATGGAGGACTGCCAGTGTCATCTGAGATAGGTGCCTGTACATAACTATATATATGGAGGACTGCCAGTGTCATCTGAGATAGGTGCCTGTACATAACTATATATATGGAGGACTGCCAGTGTCATCTGAGATAGGTGCCTGTACATAACTATATATATGGAGGACTGCCAGTGTCATCTGAGATAGGTGCCTGTACATAACTATATATATGGAGGACTGCCAGTGTCATCTGAGATAGGTGCCTGTACATAACTATATATATGGAGGACTGCCAGTGTCATCTGAGATAGGTGCCTGCACATAACTATATATATGGAGGACTGCCAGTGTCATCTGAGATAGGTGCCTGCACATAACTATATATATGGAGGACTGCCAGTGTCATCTGAGATAGGTGCCTGTACATAACTATATATATGGAGGACTGCCAGTGTCATCTGAGATAGGTGCCTGTACATAACTATATATATGGAGGACTGCCAGTGTCATCTGAGATAGGTGCCTGTACATAACTATATATATGGAGGACTTCCAGTGTCATCTGAGATAGGTGCCTGTACATAACTATATATATGGAGGACTGCCAGTGTCATCTGAGATAGGTGCCTGTACATAATTATATATATGGAGGACTGCCAGTGCTCATGCAGCAGGTCCTATTTCTCTATGTGACAAAAAAGCAAATCCCAGGGGCTACATGATCACTGAAAATACTGTTTATTTATTGGTATTTATTGGTATTGAATGTGTCACTTAATGGAATAGTTTGAATATTTCAATGAGTAAGATAGTCTGAATGTTTCAATCAGTAAGATAGTCTGAATATTTCAATTGATGGAATAGTCTGATTGATCCAATTAGTGGTAGAGTCTGAATGTGTCAGTTGATTTAATGATCTGAATTTCTGAAGATTTGATCTTATTGTTTGTGATATGGTCTGCACATTTAAACAGTAAGCTCATATTCCTTAATATATCACATCACTGCTTCACGTAATAGACCATCATGTCTGCTACTTTAAATTTGCAGGTTGTAATGCAGATCCTATGATCTCTAGTCTTCCCAACAGTCAATTATCAGCATCCGACTTTGATACCTACCACACACCAGACAGGTCAATATTGAACACACGAAGGGCAGGAGACAAACCAGATTGCTGGAAACCAATTCATGCCACAGCAGTAGATGCTTCCTTTATTCAGGTCTGAATAAGTTTCTGATAAATTATATCATTCAGTTCATTCCACAGCAGTAGACCCTTCCTATGTTCAGGTCTTCAGAAATTTCTTTTAAAATATAACCCCTATCATTCACTTCATATGCATGCCATTTATATAAAAATACATGTACCACAAGATGCTCTGCCTGTAGTCTTGTTCCAAATGTCACATATTTTATGGTCAATTCATAAACACCTCTTTAACATCAGAATATGGCTTGAAAAATATATTCAGTATCAGTGATCAATACTTCAATTTTATTGATTTTACAAAGATCTTTGATCATGTCTGACATGAAGAATTGTCCTGTATTATGTGCTCTAGGTTTATCTTGACAACTACAGGAAACTTTAAGCATCCCTGCTGAATTCTCATTTATAATTGTTTTTATCTTCTTTGTATTTGTTGTGGTAGGTATTTGTAAACAATATTTACTTATTCAGTTTTATTACTTTGGTATCTGGCACATACTGAGAAAATTTAATTTTAACACCACCATCATAGACATTGTTGAATCACTTTACAAAAATGAAAGTTCTTTAAAACAAATGTGAATGTTCGACAGGGACGCATAATGTGTTAGGTACTTTTCAGTACACACAAGTCCCATAACCCACCAAGATCATAGGGGTGACATACTGTATACATCAGCACAAATAGCTCTCCAAACAACTCTATCCTCAGCCAATCAGGAAAGTGTAGAAAAATCACATCCAGCACATGGTTTGATATTATAAATCTATCTGCAATTTGCACTTCACTTATGATCATAAAACTGGGTCAGAAAAAGAACTAAAAGAGTTAACAACAAAGATTGAAAAAGTTATCAGCAAGTACGGAGTCAAATTCAACACAGAAAAAAGCAAAATCATGGTTAATAGCAGAGGTACACAAACATAAACAGAGGTACACAAACATAGACAGAGATATACACAAACATAAACAGAGGTACACAAACATAGACAGAGGTACACAAACATAGACAGAGGTACACAAACATAGACAGAGGTACACAAACATAAACAGAGGTACACAAACATAGACAGATACCGTGATAAATGGATGTAAACTTGAGATGAATACTTTTAAATACCCAGATATAGAATATGCAGCAATGGAAAATGCAAAACAGAATTGAAGATAAGATTGTAGATGGCTTTAGCGTCTATGTCAAGGCTAACGATGATTTGAAAAAGCAATATCATTGTTGGAGTGAAAGACAAACTATATAAGTCGCTGGTGCTTTCTGTTGTACAGTATGGTTGTGAGAGTCTGATACTCGCTGCGGACATGGAGAGACGATTATAGGCATTCAAATACAAATGTTACTGACAAATTCTATAAATCTCTTATAGAGATAAATAAGACAAATGTAAACAATAAAATAGAGATAATATTTTATCTCAATGTGCCGGATAAGTCACGAAAGGAACAAACAAAAATGTCCAGATCTTGGGATTTCTCCTGCAGAGTGATTAAGCTGTTCTCTTTGTGCTCAAGAGATCACGGATGTGAATCCCACTCGTGACGTCTTGTTTATAAAGTGTACATTTTTGGAGATCATGTGAACAATCACATGAAGCTACAGAACTATGTGCTATTAGTGGTGCTCGACAGACAGAGTGCTGCTTCGTTTAGAGGTATGGAGTAAATATGAGGTAATCCAAGTGCAATAAAGTCAACCCTCTACATGCCTTTTGAGTCCATAATATCTAGATTTGCTTCTGCATTTATTCACTTATATATGCTACTGATCATATGTGTTCTATAGAACTTATTATGTATTCTATTGATCATACATGTTCTATAGAACTAATTATGTATGCTACTGATGATATGTATTCTATAGAACTGATTATGTATGCTACTGATGATATGTATTCTATAGAACTAATTATGTATGCTACTGATGATATGTATTCTATAGAACTGATTATGTATGCTACTGATGATATGTATTCTATAGAACTGATTATGTATGCTACTGATCATATGTATTCTAGAAGTTGTTGACAACTTTTATAAACCTTTCAGGCAGATCTGGGAACAGTGATGCAAGTCACAGCTGTGGCAACTCAAGGGTCAGAGTCAGAAGGGTCCTGGGTTACCTCATACTATCTCGCATTTTCAATCGATGGTAAAACATTTCGAAGATATGGAGGAAATGTGACTTTTTACACAATTGCAAATGCAGTTACAGTGTACAATGAGTCTGTGGTAATTTTGTTATTGTTATATTTTCATTGAATTTTAAAATCTTCATTAGCATCAGATGCTTTGCTGTCTGGCATAGGAGATCATGAATATCCATAACTCCTATTGCTATCACCTTTTATCAGGATTGATGTTGACTTTTTGCCATATCACGATGTCCGACTGTAATATTTTCTCATGTCATCCTCAATCTCTCATGCCTTCTATCTTGCCTGTTGTAACTATGTTCTCCAGACCTCCCTGTCTCATAACATTTTTGGGGGAAAAAAAAGATTGTCTGTTTCTGGTACTATCAGGTAAACTCCACCTCCGTATTTGACTCATCGGCCCCATCATCATTAGAAAGTCATACGCATACGTAAGCATTTTATTTTAAGCCATTAGATTAGGCAACCCACAGTTGTTTGTCACAATCACCACCTACACTAAACTAATGACCATTACAGGTCATAGCAATGCCAACACTAAAATCCCATCATGCCTCTCTGTTCTCACTGCTGCCTTGTTTAAGTGTGGAGATACTTACCGGGTAATGCTGTCGAGTCTTTTATATTTTTGGATATAAACTTTACTTTGTTCTCTTTTCTTCCACCTTCAACTGTCCTCTGCAAAGACAGTCTTGGAAAAAGGAACAATACTTCATCTTGCATCCAAAACTATGTAAGTTTGAGACATTTCACCATTTTTAAAAGGTGTTTTCCCAGCAAAGACAGATGTGTCGGGTCATTAGTTAAATAAAACGACGACACAACGCATTTCCATTCTCTGGGCTACATTCTGCTGGAAATGTAGTAGGATCATGTTTCTACTACAAGAGAGATCCAGTGAGAGTTTGAGAATGAACACTGAAGAAAAAGAAGAAAAGGTGTTCTCATAACATGCAAGAGGATGTATTTTATTGTTACACATATATTGATTTTATGTTCTGTATATTTGATGTGTAATATTCATTTGTATATTTTGTAAATCACATATTTTGTATCTAATTTTCTGCTGTAATTATCACAATCCACCACCCGTGTGGAACATGAACTTCTAATTCTTGGTAAAAAGAATATGGTTATGTCTGCTGTCTGTGTTGAAGGAGGCAACTAACGAAAGTTGGGGGAATATGCTGACAACATATCTGTGAAAAAATTATTGTCACTCTGTGCTATGGTTTAAAAATTGTTGTACTGATTGCTGCTATATCTGCACCTTTTATAATTACACATTCAGCTTCAGCAAGGGTTCTAGGCCACCCAAAACAACAGAAAGTTCAAGTGACTAAGAAATGCCATGCTGAAGTTAAATATGTTGGATTGACAGAGTAGATACAGCAAAAACAAAATTATGAACTGCAATACAATGTATATTTTTTTACTGATCATACCTTCCTGACTTGCCGATGTTTGACAATGAGTGAGGTAAATACACTTGTTTGCTTGTCACTATCTCCAGGAATTGCAAGCAACTTGTTCTTACTTCCTATGTGCAGTGGGGTGGTTTCCAAGAGCTTTCTTTCATAGCCAGGAGACTTAGCTTTCAGCTTAGTGCAATGCCACTTGAAGAAGCCTTCTACTCAGAGAGTGGTATCTGTTACAGGACAAGCTAGTATTTTGCCTTGGTCACCGACTGTACATCTTTCCTCCGACAAGGCACTTCGCAGCTAGCGAACTATTCCTTGTGTAGGAAGACTACTCCATTACCACCCTCTGTGTCCCTAGGTCTCAAACCTAATCTATTCTGTGTGAGCCATGTTGGGCAACTGTGATAGTTGAATTATACTTAGCCTTGATATATCTTCCTAGATGAATAGATGCTTTTAAGTTATAGGATTATTTGATACTTTGAAAATTATACTCTTTCTATCTATCCGTAAACCCACAACCCATCAAAGTCTTAGCAGTACCACATTTGATGCATCAACACACAGAATCTTCCAGTGATTTCTATCTTCAATGATGTGAAAAAGTGAGGAAAAATCTTGCCCTGTCCAGTCCTTGATGATGTCTGTCTATTTGTTCTATTTGTCTGCTTCTGCTTCTACTATCTTTGATAGTTCACTGCAGTATTACTTTTGACAAGGAATCATACATGTCGGCATACATGTTCAAACTATGCAAGTTTTCATAGTTTCACTATTTAAAGCAATATTTTATCATTTGAAAATGACATTCATTATTTTACAAATGAATTCCAACATTTATAAATAACTGCTCCATTATATTTGGTTCTAGATGTACAAAGGTAATTTTGACAGCGCAACTGTCGTAAAAAATGAGCTGTCACCTCCTGTCAATGCAAGATATGTCCAGCTTTGGCCTCATGGATTCCACACAGCCATAGCTCTCAGATGGGAAGTTTATGCTTGTTCAAGTACGATTTTTTTTAAAATACAGTATATTAGTTTATTTCTTTGTAGACACTTGTAGATAACAGCTAGTTGATTGTGATAACCAAACTGTACACATGTGGTTGCGTCTGTGGGTCTCACCAATGGCTCACTAGACAAACCAACCATGCAACAGAAAAACTCAGTAGATGACATGCCTTTATATTGAGGTTATCTTCTTATAGAAGCTTCATGGCACGTCATCTATATTCTGTAGTCCTAACATTTGATAACAGTTACCATGTTGTTCTGACAGGCTGATGTTGTGCTTGAACTAGGACAGGCACAGTGTGGGTGGGCATAACAACAAAGAAACCTGTCTCAAGGGCCAGAGTTGAGCCCTGATGTCGACGTCTGTTTTGCCGAAATTAGACTCGAAACACCATCGAGTTGGTTGGCTGCTGGAACAGAGGGCGGAGCACTTATGGGAATGCCACACATGCTGTGAGGCTAGTTTCTAATCAAGAATCAAGAAGAACCAAACTGTCAGAGGATATCGCTAGTTGATAATGATAACTAAACTGTCAGAAGATATCCGACAAGGTAGAGATCACTAGCTGATCTTTAGTTTTTTTATCACTAGCAAAAAAAAGAAAATCTTCATTGGGATATCTCACCACTCCTCCAGTTAAACCAGTTGTAAAATTGGTAACTTGCACATAATTTAAGGAAGATAAACACAGCAAGGAAGGGAACTGGCCACCCCATCTAATATTTACTGTGGCTTAGTACATGAAGTGTTTCATCCCCGATAGCAAATTGCTGCCATGTGACCTACCTTGACCTTTAGATACTTCAAGGTGGTGTTTTATAATAACTAAGTTTTCTGCACTTGAAAATATTCCTAGTTTGTGATAGTTAATTTTCATTTAGTTTAGATTTCAATTAAGATTTCCATAGTTGAGAAAGTTTTGCATAGTTGAAAAAGTTTCACATAGTTGAGAAATTTTTGCATATGTTAGATTTGTGTTAAGTGGTACACACTTCAGATTTGAATTAAGTTTTATAGACTTCAGATCTGAATTATATTTTAAGGAGTTTATTTCTGAGTTAAGATTTACGCAGCTAAAATTTATTTTGCTGTTAAGACATGTTATCGAGTCGTTTGTGTGACAGTTACCATGGTTGCTGGTGCATCTCTCGGCTTGGTATCTCTGACTTCAACACCAGTGATTAATGGAAAAGGACTGTGGTCCTGCTTGATATCAGAGATGGCCTGACAAATCTTAGTTTCCAGCCTCTGATGGCAGCTCAGGTTTGAGTTCTGATGTAACCCACATACCTCAGAGTTACTTTTGATGACAAGCTGACATGGAAGCAGCACATAAACAAAGCAACAACAAAAGCCAGGAGGAAGTTAGCTATCCTGAGAAAACTAAGTGGAACCACATGGGGAGCCAGTGGAAATATACTCAGTAAAGTTTACCAGCAAGGCATAAGACCACACCTGGAATATGGTTCAGCTGCGTGGTGTCCTGCATCAAACACCACATTACAAGATCTAGATAAAGTGCAAAACCAGACACTTAGAATAATGTTGGGAGCAATGAAATCAACACCCATAGCAGAGATGCAGAAAATGGGAAGAATGCAAACACTTGGCGAACGCAGAGACACAAAAGTACTAATTCAAGCAGAAAAGTTTCAGTGTATGCCAAGTCATCCAATGAAGGAAAGATTCCATAATCTAGCAATGGGGTGACTGAAAAGAAGCAGTTTTATCCATCAAGCTAAACGACTCTGTAGACAACTTACAGACCTACCTGAAGTTGACAGCCCCTTAAGGTTTATACCAGAACAAACCCCCGTAGAGCAAAAGGCATGGAATGTCAATATACATTCAGACCCATGTGAAAGGAATACTAAGCGAGGACGAACAGAACAGTGTGCAGCGAAGGACAGTCACCCTCAGTTTCCTGGATGAGGAATATCCACAAGATATATGGGTCAGAGTATACACAGATGGGCCAGCACAGAATGCTGTGAGGAATGGAGGTGCAGGTGTATATATAGAATATCCATACAAGCCTAGAGATCAATCAGAACACCGATAGGAAAATTCTGCAATAATTATGATGCAGAAATCCAGGCAATTAGTGTGGCAGCTAAAAAACTGCTGAACTCCAACTCTGGCTTACAGCCTGTGGTATTCCTGACAGATGCAAGCTCAGTGCTTCAAGCTCTCCAGTCTGGAAAACTAACAGACTTGAAAAAACTACTTAGCGAATTGTCGTACCAGTATAGGGTAACCATGCAGTGGATACCCTCTCACTGTAGAATACCAGGAAATGAAAAAGCAGACCAACTGGCTAATGAAGGTGCTGCCGAAGACCAACCAGATATACCAATCACCTACCATCAGAAAAAACAGATGATCAAGTCAATAAGAAAGCCACAAACACCAACACAAGATGACTATCACATTATGAACAGATCAGAACAAGTTATAATTCTACATCTCAGAACAGGACACAACCGACTCCGCAGTCATCATCATCATCAAGTGCCGTCTCCGCAACGAAGGTTGGCTCCGCAGTCACTTGTATACAAAGTTCAAGATTGGCAACACGGCCATGTGGACAGGCAGCACAGGGTGCCAAACATATACTTCAAGAGTGTTCTGAGCATGAAACGCTGAGGCAGACATATTGGCCAGAGGAAACAACAATAGAATCAAAGCTCTATGGGACACTGTATGAACTACAAAAGACAGTGAGTTTTATTAAGGAGACAGAATTACAGATATAGACATGTTTCAAGTGAACGAAAGAAGAAGAAGAGTTCTGATGTCCATGTGGAATATTCCACCTCCGTGTAAACTTGATAAGAAAGAAAAACAGTTCATTTCAGTGCAATTTTGTAGTTAGATATATTATATTTTAAACACACAAAGAAACAAGACCTGGAAGCCAATAACTGTTACTGTCAACTGAAGATAGTGTCCTGTGAACAGCATTTTGTGTCTTGCAGACGATCATTAAGCAAAAAGAAAAAAAACAAGCCACTGAGCATTTTCTCTAAGAAATGAAAGACTTTCTAAGTCATCATGTCACAACAATAGAAGATTTCTGTTTTTATCTTCCTCTTTTATCTATCATATCTTTTATTGCATTGTTCCTAAACAACGTCACCTCTGCACACAGATTGTGCCTCTAGACAGTCAGTTTTGACAGTGTTTTTTCCCCAGTTTATGGGGTCTATGGAGTAGGTCTAATCTTTATTTGAGGACTTACAGATGTCTGTGTACTGCAGCATTGGTCTGCCACTTGCCTGTTGATCTTCGGAACATCTCTGAATAGTACTTATTCTGGAATGCTGCAGCTTGGCATTCTGCAGATGTGACCCCACCATCGCAGTATATTTCTACGTCATAAAATAGTGCTAGAGCACAGTGGCAGAGAACCACTAAATTATAAACATTTTGTAAACTCTTGTTGGTTTAATTTTTTTTTTATCTGGAAAGTCTAAAAGTGTATGTACACATGTCTTACAGAACATACAGCTAGTACCCCAGTGGGATGCTATGCAGATGAAGCTGTAGACCCAGACCTTCCCTTTGTTCCTCTAAGAGACCCAGATGCCAGCATGTGGCCTGAAGCATGCCTGTCATATTGCTATGATAAGGTATCTTCTTTTTCTATTGGTCTTCATTAACTGTATGCCAGATAACAGTACATAAGACATGTAAACTATACATTTATTGATATCATGTGTTGCAAATTCTGGCATAGGCCGATGCTTAGTTACCTTTTGTAGATTGACCTTTTATTTTATTTATATTATTGATAATTGTTCATTGTTGGGCCCAAAATGGGAGCAGAAAATAGTGACACAGCTACCTGCCACACATGTTGTAAATAGGTTTTGGGGAAGGGGTTATCTGTCCCTTACCATCGATCAAAATGACCTAGAAGCCATGCTGAAGTTGGATGTGTCTGGTTGAAAGACACAGATATCGCTACCAATTTCTCAACCATGAATGCATTCTTTCTTTTGGACTGCATCCTGCTAATATGCAGGAGTTTGAGAGTCAATATTAATCCCTTCCCTGCGTGGCATCCACAGGAAAATAAACAGATTCATTCATTTTCATTTAGCGCATTGGGCAGAGGTCAGATCTCTTCAATTCTGTCTGTTCAAAGCTAGTCAGTGCAGTTTTTGAATAGTGTGTATATTGATTGCTTTACTTTCTCTAAGTATTGTTCTTCTGAGTGTTTCTTTTGGTCTACCCCTGGCTCTTTTGTCTGTAGGTATCCATTCAAGAGATTGTTGGTGTAATAAACAGATTAGTGACTGTATAACATCATGACAGCATTAATGTGGATTATGTTTAGTTGAACAAGAAGTACATATAACAAAAGAATATCTGGACATAAGGCCAAAGGTAAACAAAGAAAACTGTGGTGGATAGAAACATGGACTTAATGCAACCATGGTGACACACCTAGCCTTGGAACAACAGATGAGATCCCACCGCTACGCTTAAGGGCAAGTGTGAATACGATCAACCATCGTTCACCTGGGGACAGACAATAGACTATATGTTTAGTTCTCCAGTACATTAACATTGGTCATGGCTAGTTCTCCAGTACATTAACATTGGTCATGGCTAGTTCTCCAGTACATTAACATTGGTCATGGCTAGTTCTCCAGTAAAATCCAATTCATTGAGAATCCAAGATACAATTCCAGCATATATTTCAGGGTTGTCCTCCTCTGTGGTGGTGTTGTGCAGAATGCATCTGTGACGACCAAGTCACCGGGTTTGAATCAGGCTACAAACAATTTTGCATCTGAACTATTCAGAAAGAAATGGGAAACTATTGAGTGTATTTATATTGCCTAGAAGATCACTACAGCCAAAAAATGCTTGGTTGATGGCTATGCCCTGAATAGGATTCCAATTATTTTATTTCAGGGCTATCGCTATGCAGGTCTACAGAATGGGGATGTATGCTCTTGTGGAAATTTCTATGGAATGTATGGAGTGGCTAATGGCTGTAATCTTCCCTGTCAAGATCCATATACCAACTTTACCTGCGGAGGTGTGAATGAAAACATGGTCTACAGCACTGGAATTAGTGAGTTCGTTTCTATGTATAGTTCATGTGAAAATATTTTGAAAGTTTACGGAGTCATTTGACCAGGGGGATTATTAAAATAGATGTCTGCAGTACATATTAATTACCCTGTATCATAGAAAGCTTCACCCAAAATCAACCAGACAGACACAGCGATGGTTACAGATAGTGAAATGACTTTCAATCTTGGAATTCTGGTGTTAATGATGTGATGAATTGTTGCATTAGTAGTGGTGGTGGTGGTGGCGGTTTGTGGGTGGTGTGAGTAGGTGGTAGCAGGCAGTAAGGGTGTTGATGTGTGGGATGATTTATGTGTGTATTGCTCTAGTTGCATCATCAGAGTTGAAAATGTCCTTGATTGAACAGTGTACAAAATGTCAGCAGCAGTAGGTTTTAGTAGTGGCGGCAGTAGTAGTAGTTGTTGTTGTAGTTATTGTAGTCGTTGTAGATGTGGTAGTGCATAAGTGGTGGCAGTTCCTATTATAGTAGCTACAGTTGTAGATTATGTTCATGCAAATTATATTGGGGTCTTGTAGTCATATGCTGGAATAAACAACACTATTGGATAAACAACTGTTGCAACACCATCTATCATATTGCCTTACCAATGACAATGCCATTGAATATATTTGAGAGCACATAATAAAAACATTTAAAATGCTGTGGTCTTTGATAAAGGGAATGGAGAATTTCTTGTCAAGATTGTAGAAGCTCTTAAAAATGTATTGTTCTTGTAGTATTCATTCATTCATTTTCCTTTTGTGCTGAAGTTAGAGCAGAGGTCAGATCTCTCCAGTTCTGTCTGTTGAAAGCTATTCTGTACAGTTCTTGAATAGTATGAATATTGGTTGTTTTACTTTCTCTAAGTATTGTTCTCCTGGGTGTTTCTTTTGGTCTACCCCTTGCTCTTTTGCCTGTAGATATCCATTCAAGAGCGATTGGTGGTGTATTCTGTTGGTGTCTGCACATAGGACATGCCCGATGTAGGACCAACAGCATTTTCTGATAACATCTGTGATGAACTTTTGATGTGTCTCTTCTCTGATTTTATCATTTGATTTGAATTCACTCCAATGGGTGTTAGTTATCCTATGAAAACATTTCTTCTCGAACCTCAGTACATTATTTTCTGAAGATAAAGAGCTTTTCCAGCTCTCACATCCATATGATAGCACCGGAATAACGCATTATTTAAATAAGCGCATTTTCGTTAGTGTGCTGATTATACAAGTGTCAATATATGGTTGCAAGGCATGGACATTAAATAGTGACAATGGCAAAGAGAACCGCTGCTTTTAAAATGAGTATCTACAGAAGAATTAATGTATACCATGGACAGCTAAAAAGACAAATCAAGAAGTGTTAAGATAAATAAAAGTAGAAGACGGGTGGCTCCTTAACAACATACTAACAAGAACGCTCTTTTTTTTGGTCATATAAAGAGACACAACAGCATGGAAAGATTAATAGCTTACGGCAGAGTTAATGGCAACAGGGGAAGAGGGCACCTAGAAGACTATTGTGCAGTGATATATCAGATTGCTTAAACATGTCTCTAGCTGTGACATGTCAACTCACCCAGAATCGTGGAGAGTTCAGAGAATCCATAATGAAGACTGTATTCTAGAAAGTATATGTCACATGTGAGAGTGTGATATACTTCATAAGCTTATAGATAAAGGACTAACTACTGGCACACTTAGTGGATTTTTCCTTCCAGATTTCTAATTATGAACAAATTCTTACTAGTATAATTAGAGAACAGATATTTCTCCAGAATATTTTAGCCCACGGATCTCATGCAGTGGCAGTCTTGGAATATCTGGCGACACAAGGTTTATGCGAAGTGACAAATGATGAGCTAAGGTGAGTGATGCACAACATATGACATGTTTCAGAAGCCATTCAAGTGTATGCAGACACAGAGTCCCATTCAGGTGTTGATTACACAATCTTCGGTTCTTTCCAAAAAGAGGACACCCTCCTCCTCTCCTCCAACTACCTCCACCCCCACCAATCCCCATATGTGCACATCTTCAGTCCACTATCAACATCCCTGCAATGAATCTATGACTGCTCCATCTCTCATCAGTACTGCACCGTCAATCGCAGCATTATCTGCCAATGAGTGAGCTCTTTCGTTTCCTCTGGCTCCAGTGTGACCCAAGCAGTATATCTATTTAATGCTCAGAATGATTGTCCTACCACCTAACTCCAAGAATTCTACATAGACAAAGCAAGGTGAATGCTGTTGTCCATGTTTCTCTGCCATAGATGAAGTTACTGAAGACAAAAGTTTTAAATATGCATCCATAAATCCCCCTTATAGCAACCATACTTTTGAGACTGCAAACCTTATGCGTTTGTGTGTTACCTGTTTTACTAAACTGAGGAGGACTGCTTTTGCCAGAGACATTATGAACTGTTAAGTTTTAATTGTTGTTATGTTATGTTCCTCCAGGGCCATAGGCGGCGCATAGGGCAGAAACCATAGCTTTCCATTTCTGTCTTTGTGTTGCCAGGTCTTTCAATTGTTGCGTGTTGTTTAGGTTCATTGACATGCCTTCTCTATTAATAGTTCTTCGTAGAGTTTCTCTAGGTCTCCCTCTTCTTCTTACTCCAGGTGGCACCCAATATAGTGATTGCTGGGGAATTCTTAGGCTGTTCATTCTGAGAACATGGCCGATGTAAGTCCAACGCCTTTGTCTAATGAAGGAAGATATATAGGTTTGTTTGCTTTCCTCTCTTATAGTAGTGTTAGATTTAAAGTCACTCCACGTAACGTTCAGAATGGTACGTAGGCATTTGTTTTCAAAGGAGTCGAGTCTTTTATCTGTGGCTTTTGTGGCTTTCCAACTTTCGCACCCATATGATAGAATAGGGATAATGTTGGAGTTAAATAACTTGAGTTTTGTATTCAAGTTTTAATTGCTCACAGCTAAAGTATTATCATCTAGTGGGACCACTGTCATGATACAAGAGAAATTCGTCGAGTTTTAGAACTGATGCATAATAGTTTTCATAGTTAATTTACAATGTCCCAAGACCTAGTTTATCATAACATCTGATACAATCTGAGATGATGTGCTAACGTTGTTGTTATTGAATGTTATTTCTTGTTCAGGTGCAAACAGTTATACCTGCCCATCTGGCTGGACTGTTTACAAGGGTTCTTGTTATCTCATGAGTGATGCTGATTCCTGGCCACTTGCCAGGGATGCATGTACAAAAATAGGAGCACACCTTGTCGATATTTCAGACAAGGGGGAGAATGATTTGGTAGCACGTATAGTTGGAGATGACAGTTGGAGGCAGTTTGTCCAGATGAGCATTGGTAATCAATAACAAAATATATATATATATAAATATCATCATCATAAACAAACATCCTTTGTGTAGAGTAAATGTCATCTTGTCATCTAAATGTGAATAATATCACCAAGTATGACCTTATGTTAAAAAATCTGTGATATCAAAAAGTAATGTTTTTACTGAAGATAGGATTTCAGGATTTTCCATCAACTGCTTATCTGTCTATCATTGTATTTATTTATCAACACATTTACCTATATATCTATCAAACCATCTATCTTTCTTACATCAGCACTGAATACAGTGTAAGTTTTCTTAAATGATGTACACTCCAATTCCAACTGATGATTCCATATGATGCTGGTTTGTGTAGTTTTTCCATCATGTTTAGACACAGAGTCATACCCTCCTAGACGGTTGTTGTAGGAAGATTCTTTCTTGGTCTTCTTTCTCTTTTTGCCATCTGGTATTTATTTTATTTCATCTCTTATTGTTACTCTGAGAATTGTTATTGTTGTTCTATGTAGGCATATCATAAATATTAGGGTTAATAAATCCTATTGTATATTACTAACTAATAATTTTGATAATAATAATTACTAATAATTACTATTAACTAATATTATTTATTAGAATATGTCTCCTATTTTAAGCTGAAATATAAAAATGTTTGTGCAGGTCAGAATGCATGGATTGGCTTAAATGATGCCACATTAACTTACAACTTTCAGTGGTCATCAGGAGCAGATGTAAACTTCACAAACTGGGGACGACACCAGCCCACGGTTAATCCAGGTTTGAATCAGCACTACGTTATTATCACCCCTGTAAGTAATAATTATTGATCATGTTATAGTTTGTTTATTATCATCCCTGTAAGTAGCAATCATAGCTTATATTATAGAAGTTTTTTTTAGATCCATATCCCTCATAACCATTCACAACACAACACTCAGAAATAAGAGGCTGTCCAAAAATCACGTCAATTAATGGTTGGATGGGAAGGGGGGAAGTCTGAAAAAGTTTGACAGTTGTTAACAAAGGGGAGAGTGAGATTTGACAATAGTTGACGTCGAAAATCCTTTTTTTTTAGATACAACAATTCCGCTGAAGGTGAATGTGTTGGACCCCTGGTGCAAATAAAATGGCCACACAATATATTTCCATTCTCTGGACTACATTCTGCTGGAAATCTACTACGACCATTATCTTGCTACAAGAGAGATCAAGCGGGAGTTGAATGAATGCTGAAAAGAAATACACCAACGAAATTGTTTACATTTTAAATATTTTTCTAAAAATGTGAAAAAATTTAGTTTTTGTGTGCTTTTTCTGCTAAACTTTCTTGGAGAGATTTCTTAAGAGAAATTTCATAGAAAAATTTATCGAGTGTTTCTATATTTAACTCAAAGTTCTGTAGTTTTACAATCTCATATATCTAATGCTCCCTCTGTCGAGGCAGGAAGGAGAAGAGACTGGCAAAGAAAAATATTGGTTTTCCAACTTCAAGAATCATCTGGTCTTGAATTTTTTTACAAACCTATGAATGGCTGCGGATAGAGATGTTTGGAGAGCTTTTTGTGATGTCTCTAGTGTGGCACTCCTATGACTCAATGACTAAGCGCATTATTATTATTATTATTATTATTATTATTATTATTATTATTATTATTATTATTATTACTATTATTATTATTATTATTACTATTATTATTATTATTATTACTATTATTATTATTACTACTACTACTATTAGTATTATTATTATTACTATTATTATTATTGTTATTATTATTATTATTATTATTACTATTATTATTGTTATTATTATTATTGTTATTATTGTTATTATTACTATTATTATTATTATTATTACTAATGCTTCATTCTTTGTCTGCTATCTTCCAGTATTAAGTCCTCTCTCTTTCAGCAAGGCAATGAGAGTTTCCAATATGTAGTTTTCATTATCTGTGTGTGATACTGGCCATCTATTTCAACCTGTGTGTTGTTGTGTTCAGAATGTCCTCAATTTTACCTTCAAGTAAGGTCCTCAACAAGGTCTCATGTTAAAATATGCAAACTATTTTATTTGTTTCATTTTTATTTCTCTTTATAGTTCCTTTTTATACACAGTGTTGCCAGGACCGTTTTGTTTTCTTCCATTTCCAAAAAGTTCTCACAATTCTTCTATATAATAATAATAATAATAATGATAAAACACATAAGCCAGCAAGGTCAAATAGTGTCACACTGAGAAATTTGCTGCAGAAATATCTCCACGTATCTTCATTCTCTACCATTGTGATGAGTTTAGAAACTTTATACCCTATCCAGTCTTCTGCATTACAAATCAACATTACAAATATTATCCAACCATGTCTTCTTGTTACCTCATATTCTTCCACCCTCCACCGTACCTCGGAAACTTTTGTTTCTTACCGAGGATTGTCTCATCACGTGCTAGTACTACTGAAATTTACAAAGTTTTGCAATTGCTAACAGTGTCAAGTTAACCCCTAATACATTCATTCTATCATGCATGAAAACATTGGTGTCATCTTCTCTGTAACAGAAACCTAACAGACCATCCATAGATAGCATTTGTTTTAAAACGCCTAGATTCTTCTCTTTAAGTTAATATATACATTTTTCTATCTATCCACATCTCCAAGTAATCAATCCTGTCTTCTAATTATTTTTTTATTATACATGTTTCTATGCTATATATCAATATAGAGTACATGTAGAATTTTATAACTGAAAATATACAAACATTCAGTTATTATCAACTCAGCACTCGTGTTCCTATAATCAAACTTTCATTCTTTGTCATTCTCTGAGCTCCCTCTAAGCTCCCTCTCAGCTGCCACAGGTATCCTAATTTGCTGTAGTCATAGGTTTCTGACAAGTTGATCTAAAAATCCATGCTAAAGTTCTCTTAAAGGGGCTATGGATACCAACTACAGTAATTCTGTTTTACCCACTCCCATACTAGATATTCTGTTTATTTACAAATTCCTTGGGCAGTATGCCAGATCATCACCTGCCAAAGATGGTGAGTTGCAGAAGGGCATACGTTCTCATTGTAGTCAATTGAAGCATGACAGGGACTCTTTAAAGACATCACTGCAAGCCTTTGAAATATTCCAAGATATATGAGAACAACACACACAAAACAGCTACATGGCGCACTGCAGTGAAAAAAGACATAGAATTTTGTGAAAAGAGGAGAAATGCAGCAGCTCAAGAGTGGATTTGAAAGTCACCTAAAGGTAGACCAAAAACTCATCTACAGTGGTCATCCCATACACGAACTGTCCAGTGACATTTGTGATAAGAGTAGGGCTTATTAGCCATCTTTGAACTCATAATCAAGGACATACCTCTAACTCATTTCAAAAGTGGATGTAACTACTGGCCATCATTACTTGTGGTGTATGAACAATATATATATATATATATATATATATATATAAGATATATATATATATATATCTTATATATATATATATATATATATATATATATATAAGATATATATATATATATCTTAATAGTTTCTGTTAGTAAGTTTATATTTCATTTTTCTATTACAATGTTAATTAATGCCTCCTCTCTTGCTGATTATTAGAAATACACTCAGCAGTGACTACATATGTTTATTTCAGGATGGCAGCTGGAAGAACACATTTAGTGATGATGTCAATCCTTTTATTTGTGAAGCTGGCATGAAGCCATCAAGTGGTCCTGAAACAGGAACAGAATATAATGGATGCTTACCAGTAAGTCTAATTATTATTCTTCCTTTTTTAATTTTTAATATTTTTTTCTCCAGCATTCTCAAACTTCCAGCTTTTAGCAAGTTTAGTCTAGAGAACAAAATACATTATTTTGAATTTTACAAGTTGGCTGAGGGTCAAAGAGCATGAGCCCATGAACCACTCAATCAACAATCAATCAACAACTTAGATGTGATAACTGCACCTTTCAGCCCAGCACATCTGGCTTCAGCATGGCATTGCTCTTCATTTCAACATTCTATAGAATCCCAACATTCTTTCTTCCTCACATCCCACAACTTGCAGTGTAGGTAACAGTATACTTTGTTAAAAGTTTTCACCTGAACAAGAATAATTTCAAGTAGAAAAACAGGTCAAGATTCTTGATTAGAAACCAACATCATGGTATACTGCTGAAAATTCCCATAAGTGCTCAGCTCTCTGTTCTATAAGCCATTCAAGAGTATGCAAAACCAAAGTCCTAAGCCAGAAGTTGATTATACGATCCTCGTAACTTTCCAGAAAGGACACACTTTCTCCCCTGGTTATCCCAGTATCTATCATTCTTTGTATGTGCACACTTTCATCTTCTTCACACTGTAGTAAGTCAATAACCGCCCTTATTATGTCAACCATATCTCTCTTCAATACTGTACCATCAACCACAGTATTGCTCGCTAATTATTCTGCTCTTTCGTTGCATCTGACCTCCGCATGATCAGGGCAGTATATCCATGTAATATTTTGACAGCTGAGCTCTTCAGTAATATGACCAAATCCTCTTTAAACTATCCAGGCAAGTAGTCATGTGAAACGTAGTGACTATGTGTCTTGGTAATTTAGACTAACTTGCTTTCTGACCATCCATGAAGATGAAAAAGTACACCATCATCATCATGTTGTAAAGGTCTCAAAATTCACAGAGGATTGACTTCATTCTACTTGGTTTTCATATATATTCTGCCTTTCTTAACAGAGCAACATGCAGACTGCTGAGAGTACCCCTCATGGTATGTTTGTCTATAGCTTCAAGTGATAATACCCAGGAATCTGAGACACATTCACTTTATAAGAAGATGTCACAATCCGGTATCGAACCAGACAATCCCATCAAAACAATTACTTACCACTATTCCACTGATAACCCATCTCCCATATCTTTAATATAATAGCAGTGTTCTGTCATTCTCTCTGGAACGTCCTATAAATAGTGCATTTACGTCATGGAATTCCTTGTGACATCCAATCAAAACGATTAGTGTTGTGACTTTATTCAAAGCAGACCAAATTTTTATATACAAATGTTATTGATGCCCTAACAGGTAAACTTCTGTATCGGCTTGTGGTTAAAGTTATCTAAATACTTTATATTTAAATATACATATAATTTGCTTTAAATAATGAATGACGATGATCCAATCGCAAGATAAGAAACCGTCAAAAAACAAAAGAGTGAAAAGCTAGTCATCAAAGTCAAGAGTTACTTGCTTGAATTCATGCCACAAATGATGCAGGGCATAGACATTGAATGAGAGATGCAAAGAATTGATCAAGCAACCCTTCAACAAAGACAAACACGACTTGCTAAGAATTCTGATTTGCATTAGCGTCAAGATAAGTAGAATCACCAACCCAAAGAGAAAATTGACAAGCCATGAATAGAGAAAACCAATGTTGCCACAGACAGCATGAAACTTTGTCAGTTTTGTGGTGCTAAAAATATTTTGGACGAGCATCCTAATAATAGCAAGTTTACAAGTTGTTGCTTAAAGGGAAAGATCGTGCTCCAAAAGCCACAAGACATCAATGTTAATAAGCTGGAGTATCCTGAGTTCTTGCATTTGATGTTCTCTGATAATAGACACCCTATATACACACATTTCCATGAGAATATTCACATTTATAATACTCTTTTTTTCCTGTCAATGGGAGCAAAAATTATGAATGGTCAAGGTCTATATATTTTAAAAGTTCATGGACAAACTTATCATCGAACTACTCATATACAACTGCCATGCAACTAAGTTCCACGGTTTGCTAAGTTGTATTTTTGGACAGTACTTACCGGTAAGTAACAGACGATCAGCAAGCACACACAGCAAATGCTACATGCAAAAGAGAAAATTTTGATAAATTTGCTCGATTTTATAGTCAACACAATTGTATCAGTTAATGTGTGATATCGAAACAAGAGAGTTTCAGAATGCTGTTCTAACTGGAAGAGAAATCCCAATAGTAAACATGGTCTTTATGCGTGATCGTCAATCTGATCAATGTCGCTATAATGAACCAACGAGGTTGCAATGGTTTTCATCAACGAAGATGGAGAAACACCTTTTAACTGCAACATCCTCTTCACTCTGCAGTAAATAGATGACTGCGCTTATTAGAAAATTTACCTTTATTTTAACTGAATTTTATCCACACCATTAAAAAATGGATAAGATAAGATCAAAGAAACCTATTCATTGAAATTTACTCTGATTTATGGGAGCCAGTGGTTAGTGCACTGGCTTCGCATATGAGTGGTGCTGGCAGAAATGTTTTTCAGATCGCAACAGCTCTCGAGTCAACCCAGCCTTAAATGGGTACTAGATTAATCTGACAAGTAAAGACTGCGAGGGAGAGGAGATTGCTACCACCCTCATTTGCAGATCCATTGAAATGTGAGATCGTTAACATCTCACACCCCTAATTTATTAATAAATGCTATGGGTTACTTTACTTTTTTTTACTCTGATCAGGGATGGAGAGCTGGTGATTTTAAGTGCTACCAGTTTTTTCGCCAGAAGCGCAACTGGTCAGATGCATATGCATTTTGTGGATCCCAGAATTCATCACTTGCAAGAGCCGATAACAGGTAAGATATTTCATTGTCCTTTCAGCATTGTGCAATATTTTCTCTCTTTTTTCTCATCAGCAATTTCTTGTCCCAAGATTCTTTGATTTTGTTCTCTGTTTGTATGTTGTTTTGTTAACTGATTTGTATAAATTATCAGCCCTTTTCCTCTTTCTATTTAATCATAAAGGTTAAGAAAGATGTAGAGGATCGACTTCATTATACTTTGGTTTTCCAATATTTATTATGTCCCTCTCAACAATATGGCACCTGCCTGTTGAGAGTGCTACTCATTCTGAAAATAACCACAGTGTAAATAAGACATTATATGCCAGATTTGAACCTGCAATCTCTTGAGCTCAAACCGCATGGCTAAACCACTGCACCACCAAGACACCCCACTATTGAATAATAATTCTTTGAGAAATTCTACAGTGAAATCCCATTATAACAACTTGGTCTTGACCGAAAAATATGTTTAGTAGTAGCAAAAATTAGCTCTGTACAGTACAAACAATATAGAAACAATATAATTGGGGATTTTGAAAAGTGTTGTCATGCAGAGAAATGTGTTATAAAAGAATGCTCTATAGAGGGACTCTACTGCACTTTCATTTGCATTCTTCAATGAATGTTTTTCAACATTTTGTATTTCAATTATTTCTTCCAGCAAGGAGAATATTGTTCTGTCCTCAATGCTGTCTGAGCTAGATGGCAGCTACTGGTTGGATATCCATGATGGCAACTCCAATGGCTTATATACACATAGCTCTGGAAAATTAGATGTTTTATTTACCAACTGGGCAAGACAAAAACCAGGTAATAAATAGCTTCAGTTATAATAATTTGTATTTTAAAAATAAAAAGTGTACAATTTTAATATATATATATATATATATATATATATATATATATATATATATATATATATATATATATATATATATATATATATATATATATATATAGTTGTTTCGATTCCCAGGAATTATGACCAATTTTCTTTTATTTCCTATATGCATTGTGACGGTTTCTCCAGAGCTTTATATCATACCAAGAAGACTGAACTCTCAGCTGTGTGCACTGCTTTGAGAAGTAGTCTCCGGTACTGTACAGGTAGACACCACCACATGTTTAATTATTTCCCTTGTCTGTGTTTGTAAATTTCATGTTCATCATTTAATAATTGAAATATTTATTTATTTTAGTTTGAGGTTAGTTATGTAAAACATAAATATCCTAACCCAAACTCTAAAATAAATTAATATTTAAATGATGAACATAAAATTTAGAAACAAGGGAAATAACTGAATTATGGTGGCATCTACTTGTACTGTACCTAGTCTTCTACATAGAGGGGGTAAATTCTAGGAGTTTTGTAGCTTTTCTACCTTTTCGCAACATGCAGAGTTGGAGTCACGCGTTTCAACTCCTTTGAGAAGCATCCCTTTCTGTCAGGTGTTCATAGGAACCTAGCTCTGAACCACGGTCACTGGTTGGGGTGGAGCAGCTAACTTTGCATTACCCGCAATCCAAGGGGGGATCTCCACTTATGCCAGGGTAACACGTTTGCCTGATTCTTTGCTCTTACATGTAATTGTCATATTCTGCACAGAGTTTCTTTTCACCACACCTGCATGTGCCCCCTGTTCATAGCTGGAACACTATATACACATTCGTATTCATGAGCATGGTCAGGATTGGAGATCATCAGAAGGAAAGTCTCACTATGTTAACATGACATCTACTGAGAGTTTAATGTTGCATAATAGTTGGATAAGATAGTGAGAACTTCAAACCTTCCACATGCAACATGCAGTCGTACATTGCTGTATGGATTGTATTTTAGGCACAGATTGTTGAGATGAAAGATGGAAACTAATATTATTTTTCAATGTCAATAATTATATCTTGTGGCTTTGAGAACTATTCTATGAGTTCTTATATCATTCCCTCTGTTTTATTTGCAGCCTAATTGTGGCACTCCCTTCTTAGCTGTATTATACCATTTGTCAATTACCTTCTCTCTGTATTTACCTATATCCTTTCACACCCTCTGCCTACCTCTTCCAGGTCATAGAAAGAGTAGAGTATCATATGCTTTTGCCAACCAAAATCTTTTTCATTTGGTGTTTTCCTTTTGTGTTATCTAGAGTTTGATATAAAGTTTGATAGTCATTGTTGGCAGCTTTAAAAGTATTCTTTCATCTGTGCTACTCAAGTCTTACTTTGATGCTATGTTGGTCTAGAAGAAAACTCATGACAGCGATTGGTGTAACTCTGGTACATCCTAGACTTGCCCTCATGGACATTCTGGACTCTCTCCAGCCTATCAACCTTTGTTTGTGACAGTGTGAGTAATCATAGACAATAGTCCATAACAGATGCATCACAAACCACTTCATCGGCAAAAATAATGGCAGCTGTTGCAATCCTGAGGATGCCGTGACTTTTGTTGCACTGATGCTCTTCTTTGTTTTTTGAATGACATTCATGGCAAGTTTTGCAAAAGAAAGGCTTCTATTACGTGATCCCTAAGTATTTCATAGTATGTTACCTGTTGATGCGTATACAGGTGGTAGTTGGCAAAGTTTCTGTAACTATCTTGTTGTTCAATGAGAACCAGACGATCTTTGCCTTGGAGGGGTTGATGACTGTATTATAACGTACACCAGACCGAAAGACGTTCTAGTTCACACTCTCAAATATCCCCATCCGTGCGTTAACAAAGTCACTTTTAATTTTTAACATAATTTTGAGATGAAATTGGACAGGTTACAGTCTAGCAGAGTGCACCACCAAGACAAGAGACAGGAGATGTTGGAGATACGTTGCAGCCAACCTTCGTTGCGGAGACGGCACTTGATGATGATGATCAGATGAAATAACTATATGACAGTTATCATACTTGACCAGTAGAAATATTGAAATATTTTAGAATCTCTTTAGTACAGCATTTGACCATGCAAAGAAGAATGTTATAGATTTAGTTACAACGTATATTGTGAAATTATATTAATGTCACCTCAGATTCCAGCGGTATGTGTGTCAGTGTGAAAACAGGTCTCCATGCTGGGGACTGGAACAATGAACTGTGCCTCAACAGAAATAGATTTGTGTGTGAACAGCCAAGAAGTGGGTACTTTCCCCCTCACACCATCACACCTGTCCCTAAGCTTCCATGTTCTTCAGGGTGGGAACTACATGGAGATTTCTGTTATCAGGTACACCGTTGCCTTTTTATGTTAATTTGGGCTAGTTTATTATTTTATCTGTTAACAATTTGGTTTATTTGATTATTTTATTTTATTAATTATGTTTAGTTGATTAGTTTATAACATACATAGATCACATCTGCAAAGTAGCAAAGACAACAGAAGGAAACAATCTGAAAGATAACTTAAACGAAATACTGTTGTTGAAAGGCAACAAAGGATTTAGTGAATAGATAGATTAGTTTATCTGTTAACAATTTAATTTAGTTGATTATTTTATCTGTTGACTTTTGGTTTTTACAAGTCTAATTATTTTTTCTATTAACAATTTTTACAGTTATAATTATTCTATGTTAACAATTTGTTTTTATATATAGATTTAATAATTTGATCTATTAACAATTAGTTTAGACAGTGTTATAATTATTTAATTTGATTTGTTGACAACATGTTTTTATAGTTATTATTATTGCATCTTTTGATAATTTGCTGTTATAGTTATACTTATTGCATATGTTGACAATATGTTGTTTATAGTTTAAATTATATTCAAGTATGTATTTGATTTCTTAATCATTATTTTGCAATACTTGATGGTCATTTTACCATTGATATTATTCACATCTTTCACCCTGAACTATTAACATTCCAAATTAATTAATTCATGTAAAACATAATGCCAAATGTATGAATAATTTCACACAATTTATTTTCTCTGAACTTGATTCTATCATCGTCGTTGTTATTTTTTTAATAATCAATATTTTGACAATATCATCAATAAAATCTTTGCCTATTTACTGCATTAAGATAAGTTGATGAAAAATGTTTCAGTTCAACACTGGTGGGACTGCTTCTCTCCTTACCTGGCATGAGGCTAATGAAAACTGCATGCTTCAAGGAGCCACATTGGCTAGTTTTCATAGAGATGTTGATTTTGATGCTATTGTAACTATATTCAAGTGAGTTTAACATATAACAAAATTTGTTACCATTGTTCAAGATGTACTAAATTATTAAAACAACAACAATAATTAAAAAAATTAACTCGTAACCCATTCGGGTCATAGGGACATAGAGATGCCACATTGGAAACATTAGCACAAAAATCTGCCAAATATTTATATCTTTGTTCATATGCACAAGTGTGGAATAATCATGGCCTGAGCATTCCTTGATATTATGAAGACATATTATTTTCTGTGTACACCTCTTCTCTTAAAATACACTCAACAATTTCCTGCAGGACAATCTATGAAAGAGAATTGTGACTCGATACATGTCCAAACCACACAAGCATGTGCCATTTCATAACTATCAATAGTGTTTCCTGCTGACCTGCAAGATCTTCTTCTTCAGAGTTCATTCTCAAACTCCAGCTGGATCTCTTTTGTATCAAGACAATGGTCTTACTAGATTTTCAACAGGATGTAGTCCAGAGAATGGAAATGTGTTGTGTCCCTGTTTTATTTGAGCCAATGGTCCGACACATCCGTCTTTGATGACGACCTGCAAGTTCAGTTCAGTTGTCTTGAATAAATACATTTGTTTCAAGTTCTCTAAAGCAAATTAGTAATACATACAAATAAAAGAGTTCTAATTAATGGTTTCTTACAACCACTAGATGTCTCCTTTAATTCTTGATGTCTCCCTTTTAACCATTTAAGGACCGACTTCAAGCAAAATGAAATGAATACTGTCATCCAATTTAACTGTACTGAAGGGTGACAATTTCAATAAAGCTGAGATTATCACAATTTAACTGTACTGAAGGGTGACAATTTCAATAAAGCTGAGATTATCACAAATCAATGAGTTAGTCAAAGAATTTGTTGGATATTCCATCTGAAATGATCATCTGACATAAAAAAAAGTACTCCATCAGTAATGCAATGGATGGAAGTGAGTACGAAGCTATCTTTGTGATTAATACTGACAAACTACAGTTAGACAGTGAGACAGACATTGATCATGTCCACTCTGATGTTCCCATGAGAGAATGAAATTCATTAACTGTTCCAGAATTTAGACGATAATTCCAACTTTGAAAGGATTTGAATGACTTTGTGTACCGGTAATATTTTTCCTTTTACTTGTAGGCCTGGCCTATTTTACTATATTCTATGTTATGGTTTTTATCTTTCTATCAATAATTACTTAAAAATTGTTTTAATGTGCGTGCATATAAGCTGAAACCTCAAAAATTAATAGCGGAATAAAATACACTAATTCTTGGCTTATATTAGTAAAATATATATTGTATGCATCATCATCATCACTAAGTGCTGTCTCTGCAATGAAGGTTGAGTTTTGTCGTACTATATTTATTTGATCAATTTGATCCTACTACACATGTCTGTCTCCTGAATGTAACATTGATTCTAATAGAAAATGTTAAATCAATGTACAATTTCTTTATATTTGTTTTCTTCTGGTTCAGTCTGAACACAGGTAACTTTTGGATTGGTCTGAACAATTTGGATTCATCAACAGGTATTCTTAGTATTTAAGTTATTCTTAGTATTTAAGTTATTCTTAGTATTTAAGTTATTCTTAGTATTTAAGTTATTCTTAGTATTTAAGTTATTCTTAGTATTTAAGTTATTCTTAGTATTTAAGTTATTCTTAGTATTTAAGTTATTCTTAGTATTTAAGTTATTCTTAGTATTTAAGTTATTCTTAGTATTTAAGTTATTCTTAGTATTTAAGTTATTCTTAATAGACCACAAAGCAACTATATGAAAAAAAATATAAGAATCCTTTCTTTATTCAAAAACATGGATTAAACTTAGTTTGTTACAATTTCATTTTAATTTGATGTTTCTTATAAACACAATAGTGTTAAAAGTTTGAAAGTGCTACTCAGAAGATCATGTTGGATTCTTTCAAATTTTCCTATAATTGATAAGTTTTTAATGTTCTTGAAAAATATCAGTTCTTCACTGTTTCTCTATCAGTCATTAGTTTGCAGAACCTATATCTTCAATTAATTCTTTGATTTGAATCATTCACAGAGCTCTTCAAAAGCAGATATAGTTGGTCTATTGTTTCTCTAGGCAATATTTTCTTTCTCTGTCTTCTGTAGAATGCACATATATCAAGTGTGTGATCTGCCATTTCTAGACACAGTCTGAAGTTTCAAATCTGTCTCACAAGTTTTAAATTGGCTGTATTTACTTTTCATTCTACCTGGCGCTGTGAGTTTTCACTCTTTTGTCACCCATGCCAGTTTGTAAAATTTTTGTTTTTCAAACTTGTAATGGATCTATCTATAAACCCATAATTGGTCGGGGTTGTAGGAGGGAGTGCCCCATTGGAGTCATCAACACACAGAGTCTGGGTCGTAGGGGTACCCCATTAGGTGCATAAAGACACAGAGCCAGGGTTGTGGGGGTGCATCAACACACAGAGCCAGGGGTGCCCCATTGTTCAGTTAGTTAGTCATCGCGTCATGATCACTGCAAACTGGACGTATCCATAGTTGCTCCGATCTCTCCCTGAGTGTATCCGCCATTACACTTCTGCTGACAGTACCTGTCCCATACTGGTTGACCATAATTCTTCTGCGCCCTCCAAAATTTTTACTTCTAGTGCCCCATTGTCTATAGAATCCCAATAATTCAGCCCCATTGTCTGTGCATCAACATACAGAGTCAGGGTCATAGGGGTACCTTATTAGATGCAATTTCTACAGAGTTGAGGTCATAGAGGTACCCCATTAGATGCATCAACACACAGAGTCCTTCAGCAATTTCTATCTTCAACATCGCGAATGAGCGAGGAAAAACCTTGTCCTGTCCAGTCCTTGATGTCTGTCCATGCTTTATTTGTTCTCCTCTGCTCTACCACCTTCGATGGTTCCCTGCAGTATTGTAATTTTACAAGAAATCATGTCAGCATACATGTCCAAACGATGCAAGTTTTTGTTGTTTTACTATAGAAAGTAATGATTCTTGTGGACCTGTATACATCTCTATTTTATTACTTATGTACACATTTGTCTTATGCTCTCTATAGAAGATTTGTAGAATTTATCTGCAACTTATTCCAGTTTGTAAAATTGTTATGGTCTCCAGAGTTGTGATGATGTATGGGACCTTCTTCTACACAAATGTTTTAAATAAACTTTCTGTACATGTATCTTAAGTCTGTTGCATTTTGAGAATAAAAATAAAGGTTTATTATTTGTGTAACATTTGGTCATAGAGAGTGTTTAGCTTTTATAGTCACTAGAGGTTTGAACCCCCCCTCCCCCTATCTACAGGGTTGTTCTACCATAAAGAATAGCAGAGAAACCCCAACATGTTTTCAGTTAATAATATAAAAGTTTTCTACAATAATGTTCTCATTATCAATGTTTAAAATTGTAATTTACAGCGCAAACAGCTCGTGATATTTTCTCAGCTTAAGGACCACAGAGTTTAGTCATTTTAAATTATTCAAGCAAGCCAGTAAAAATGTCATGGGGTCACATTTTATCCAAGGGCTACTTTTGTCCACTTCTATATTAATGTATAAAATTAAGCAATGCAGACAAAAAGCACATGCATCTTTAAACGCAAGCTTGTTATGTATATTCTGTACTTGGACTGCGGAGTCAAAGATCTGCAAAATTAGCCATGAGCGAGGCTGTAAGTTTATTGCTTTGTACTCCATTTTGAAGATGCAAAAAGCCATTAAAATCACAATTTATACATGATATTGTATCATGTTTCTTCCTTATAGGTCTATTATGATGCCATTATGTACAGTTTTGCTTCATTCTTAGGTTATCAGTGGTCAGATGGATCTGTAATGAACTTTGTCAGATGGGAAAAGGGTCAGCCTGTGACATCACAGGCATTGTCTGTTTGTGGGGAAATTCTACTTGAAACAAGAACAATGGGATTACAGATCTGCAGTGAAAAGAGAAACTGGATGTGCAGTGTTCAACGAGGTAAGATATAACTGATGAATAAACTAACATATGCTGCATTCATCACAGAATTTTACATTGTTTACAGATAATTTATCACATGAATTTTACATTGAATATGACACAAGAAGAAGCTTGGAAGCTTGCACAGAACTGAGAGACTTACAGAGTGGCAGTGAGGACAAAGTTCTGTAAGGGACACATGACATAGATAGACTAATAGAATAACAGATTAGGATTAGATTATATTAGTTGTAGAATAAACTGTTGGGGTTAGGGTTAGTATTAGGGGGTGAGGGTTAATGGTTAGACATGTATTTGGCCAGCATTGGGCAATGCTATGCTACTGGTAGAATAAGGGGCTAGGAATAATTAGGCTATGCTGCTACTAGTAGAATAAGGGGTTAGGATTAATTAGCCTACACTACTAGTAGAATAAGGGGTTAGGATTAATTAGCCTACACTACTAGTAGAATAAGGGGTTAGGATTAATTAGCCTACGCTACTAGTAGAATGAGGGGGCTAGGAATAATTAACTTACACTACTAGTAGAATAAGGGGTAAGGATTGATTAGCCTATGCTACTAGTAGAATAAGGGGTTAGGATTAATTAGCCTACGCTACTAGTAGAATAAGGGGTTAGGATTAATTAGCCTACACTACTAGTAGAATAAGGGGTTAGGATTAATTAGCCTACACTACTAGTAGAATAAGGGGTTAGGATTAATTAGCCTATGCTACTAGTAGAATAAGGGGTTAGGATTAATTAGCCTACGCTACTAGTAGAATGAGGGGCTAGGAATAATTAACTTACACTACTAGTAGAATAAGGGGTTAGGATTGATTAGCCTACACTACTAGTAGAATAAGGGGTTAGGATTGATTAGCCTACGCTACTAGTAGAATACGGGGTTAGGATTACTTAGGCTACACTACTAGTAAAATAATGGGTTAGGGTTAATATTAGAGATGAAATTAGAGATGAAATTAGGGTTAATATTAGAGATGAAATTAGAGATGAATTAGGGTAAATATTAGAGATGAAATTAAAAGGGTTTTGGTTATCTTATTTCAACTGATTATTATTTTTCTAGAGAAACCAAGTTCTGATTGACATTACTTTAAACTTGCCAGCACTTTTGACCAGCAATAATGAAATAGTATTATGTCCTTGTACTTTATTTTGGTGTCTTGCAGCTACGTGTCGGGATAAATGGAAATATCCTGTGGACAAGTGTAGCACCTTTGTCTATAACATTTTGTTACAATATCATTGAATGGCAACATAAATATTTCCTAAACACCCGCTCTGATATGACTGTCCATGCATTTCCATGTGGTCAAGAGCTGTGGCTTCCCAAGAAATTGGCACAATCTTGCAGTGCTTATGAGATGAAATATCCCCCTTGAATAGAAGTTGTTTTCAATAGGCATTACACTAAGCCGAAAGCTGAAGACTCCTGGGTATGAAAGAAAGTTCAGAGAAACAACCTCACTGCATATAAGAAGTAAGAACTAGTTTCTCGACATTCCTAACATTAGCAAACAACAATGAGATGTCTTCAATTATGTTTTTTGAAGCATTTCTTCTTGCTGCCACGTAAACGGCAAGTAGCACCCGTATGTTCCTGATGTATTAAGGGTTTTATTATTATAATCATAATAATTATTATTATTTAGTAATTATTATTATTTAGTATTTATTATTATGTATTCCATTTCTTGCAGGTAAACCTGTGACGAACATCACAACAGATGTTATACCACCTCCTGAATCTTGTGAGTATCAATGATTGATGTAAACTAAAATGAGAACAATTGATGGAGTGATTGAAAATATTAATTCACAAATTCAATCAAAACATTTAAATATTGATTTTTAAATATATGTTTGATCTGACAATCACTTAAATTAAATGTCATCATCATCTGTCATAACGGGTGGCATAGGCAATCATTGACCTCCACAATACTCTATCTGTAGTATTGTATATCATCTACACCGTATATCATCTACACCGTATATCATCTACACCGTATATCATCTACACCGTGTATCAGCTACACCGTATATCATCTACACCGTGTATCATCTACACTGTGTATCAGTTACACTGCTGACTATCATAAAATGATTTCAGAATATCCAATATCTCTTGCTTTGATGTACTCTTGTCTTTTTTCCCTCAACTCTTTGTCCGATGCTACAATATATCGGGCTATTGTTATACTGTGTTCTTCCCAGAATTCAATATTGTCATCCGGTGTTGAGTTATTTATAATCGTGTTTTTGACCATCATGTTTGAACAGTATATTTTTGGCCATTGTGTTTCAGACCATTGTGTTTTTAGCCATTGTGTTTTTGACCATTGTGTTTTTAACCATTTTGTTTTTGACCAATATATTTTTGAGCATTGTGTTTTTAACCATTTTGTTTTTGCCTTGTGTTTGTGTTTGATAAAATCTTTGTTGAAATATCATATTTGTGTTTTTTGTAACTCATAAAACTTTATTACTCTGTGTTATTTTTTTGCAGATTGGATAACAGTTTTACTAAAAATTCAACCTGTTTATTTATTCTATATTTCAATATTTTCTATAGTGGGGGCCTGTCATCCCTTGAGTAACATCTGGTACAAATATAAAGACTACTGTTATTACATTAGCTTTGGTGATGGGGGCACTGAAGATTCTTTTACCTGGAGGAAAAGCAGAGAGTGGTGCCAAAAGCAAGGAGCAGACCTGGCATCTATAAACAGTGTAGATGAGAATGCATTTTTACGAGGCAGGGTACGTGTAGAAAATATCACCTCCATGTGGTCACAGTCACACTGTACTCTATTGTTCATATACTCTATTGTACTCTATTGTTCATATACTCTACTGTACTCTATTGTTCATAGCATTTTAACCCCTCAGCTGCGGAGGCATTCTTGAAGATATGATGTAAAGCCAGTGCCATTTTTGCAGAGATCCTCCTCTTCTTAGCTTCCCAGGAAAACAAAATCTGCCTGGAAGCTTATAATAAAACATTTGAACAAATTTTTTCCCTGGAAAACTAAGATGAAGATTTCAGTAAAATGGCAGCAACCCCTCATCGTATCATTAAGGATGCCTCCACAGCTAACGGGTTAATATCTCTATATGTTCCTTCAACGCCAATTGGTACATAGTGTAGAAATTAGTGCTCTCCAGATTGAGCTATGTGATACTGCTGTGTGTAGTTCTTACGTGTTGTTGAGACCCATAGTCATACTCTCTTTTACTTTTATCCGTTACCTAACATTGTTTTTGTTGTCGATTTTGTATTGTTTCCCATTTTCGTTTAGTATATGTTTATTTTTAGGATAAAAAATTTTTTTGTAGCATATCATATATAGGATGTAGCCATCAACCCAGCACTTTTTGATTGCAGTGATTTTCTTGGCAATTTTTATGTTAAGTAGTTTGCCATTGCTTTCTGAACAGTCTGGATGCATAATTGTCTGAAGTGGGTTTTGAACTTGGTACCTCTGTATCATGCAGTTACAGCTGGTTTATTATTAAATTAATATTATATCACCTTTTATCAACCTTTTATCATCTATTCTTTTAGGCTACTATGCATTATCAACCTTTTTATTATTAACAGAGAGCAGTGGTGAGACTGTTCATTATATTGCTTGCGCATCTACTTCTTTTGATGGTATGTTTTTGGCATATCTGGTTGGTTATCAGTAGCTTCCTCCTTAGCCAGATGATCTGCTTTCTCCTTTCCACAATGTGATGATATCCACTGCACAGCCATTTTATTCTGATTGCTTAGTTTAGTCGGTAGTATTTGCTGGTCTGGTAGTTTGCTGGATTGGAGTGCTTGGTGCACTGATCTTGCATCTTTCAGGAATACTACAAGCTGTGAATCGAGATTGGTGCTCAGAAGTTTTTTAGTTGCAACCTTGATTGCCTGGAATTCTGTCTCGCCTCGTAATTATCACATCAAACATATCCACTACTGCACATCTAAATCAAGTGTGCATCTAAATAAAGTGCACATCAAAATAAAGTGCACATCTAAATAAAGTGCACATCTAAATAAAGTGCACATCTAAATAAAGAATGTAGTTCACATTAGTTTTGTTCTTGTGCAACATTATTTTGACAATTATCTCAAGATTGTATTTGTGTTATTACTGTTTAAACCAATGTGGCAATTTTTAATTCTAGTTCAGAATGTAAAAAATAGGGCCACTGTTGTTTTTTTCCAGGCATGACTAAAAATAATGCTGGGGTATAGGCTTATAACCTGTGAACAGACCATCACAGTCACTTCATTCTGTCACTTCATTCTTGTCACTTCATTCTGTCACTTCATTCTTGTCACTTCATTCTGTCACTTCATTCTTGTCACTTCATTCTTGTCACATCATTCTGTCACTTCATTCTTGTCACAATGTCTTTTAGTCATTTGGTCCCCATGAATGGTGAAGGGATGCATACCAGCAGACATTACACCTTTATCTTTCTTGTGGAACACTTCCAAGGTGACAGATATAGCTAGGTGTACCATTGCTGAAGAATGGTCAACAGATATGACAGAATAGTGATGAACTAAATGCTGCAGATGAACTAATTGCTGAAGATGAACTAATTGCTGCAGATGAACTAATTGCTGAAGATGAACTAATTTCTGAAGATGAACCAATTGCTGAAGATGGGTCAACAGATCTGACAGAATAGTGATGAACTAATTGCTGCAGATGAACTAATTACTGAAGATGGGTCAACAGATCTGACAGAATAGTGATGAACTAATTGCTGAAGATGGGTCAACAGATCTGACAGAATAGTGGTGAACTAATTGCTGCAGATGAACTAATTGCTGAAGATGGGTCAACTGATCTGACAGAATAGTGGTGAACTAATTGCTGCAGATGAACTAATTGCTGAAGATGGGTCAACAGATCTGACAGAATAGTGGTGAACTAATTGCTGCAGATGAACTAATTGCTGAAGATGGGTCAACTGATCTGACAGAATAGTGGTGAACTAATTGCTGCAGATGAACTAATTGCTGAAGATGGGTCAACAGATCTGACAGAATAGTGGTGAACTAATTGCTGCAGATGAACTAATTGCTGAAGATGGGTCAACTGATCTGACAGAATAGTGGTGAACTAATTGCTGCAGATGAACTAATTGCTGAAGATGGGTCAACAGATCTGACAGAATAGTGGTGAACTAATTGCTGCAGATGAACTAATTGCTGCACTAATTTATAACAGTAAAAACCAGGCAATTAAAAACCCAGACATTTGTGCTTTAACCCATAAACTTGGCCAGACCAAAATTTAAGTCTTTTTATACTATTTCTGAGAAAACAATATGTATGGTAACCATAATATAAAGATAAACCCTCATAGGTTTACAGGTATAATTTGATTACTGGGCAAGTGTATCCTATAAAAGAGATACATATTAAAGAGGATAGTAGCATTCTTAGATAGTAAAGAATTATAATGATTCTCATTTTGCTGACTTTTATTTTTGTATATTTGTATTTAGTTGAATCAAGGCATCCCAGTTGAGGCTGTTTGGATTGGTCTTAATGACTTGGATAGAAGCAGTGGATACAGGTTTGTCCATGAAGCTAGTTTCGTTGTAGACCTGTCTTTTTTATGAACCTAGTTTCCTTGTAGACCAGTCTTTGTTCAAGAACCTAGTTTCCCTGTAGACCTGTTTTTGTTCATGAACCTAGTTTCCTTGTAGACTCATTTGGACAATCACCAACAAAGTGAACAATTAATAGCAGCATGTTACAGAACTCAAAATGTTACAGAAAAATCATCAGAATACCATGTACCAAAAAGATCACCAATATAGCCATCATGAGAGAAAGGAATGTAAAAGAAAACTGGTTAAACAGCAGAGTTCATTCAAGAAAACTACAATATTTTGGTCATATAAAATGCCATGACAACCTAAATAAAACCATAATGGAGAGAATGATGCCATGGAGATGAATAAGATGCAGACCAAGAAGAAGATGGACACAAGGTATCTAAGACCACCTGAACATGACACAAACAGAAGCAGGAAGACTGGCTTAAGATCAACAGAAGTTTCAAAAGGTGTGATGACTGCTACATCCTATTCAGGATATGCTATGCTACCTGATGATGATGATAACTTTCTATCCCCTCTTCTCCTTTCTTCCTGAGTTGCACAATTTTACTGCAGACATATATTTACTCAGTCTCTAAGTAGAAGTTGGATACTCAATGCAGACACAGGAAGAAGGATTCAGACTTCTGAAAACAAGTGCCACAGATGTTTGTTAATAATTAGTTTTATAGAACACAAGACAAATATATTTGCCCGGCAGCAAAAAAACAAACTTACAGGTTATCAAGAACCATTTTTGGCAGTGGTGAAACAGTGTAGATTTGTTTGGTTTGGACATGTAATGAGACACGACTTGATTTCTAAAATTTGTATGCAAGAAACAGTCAAGGGTGGAAGAAGGAGAAAATCCCGGATCAATAATATCGAGGAATGGTTTGGGCATGATTTTTCTACACTCCTCCGAATGGCTGAGGATAGAGTTGTTTGGAAAACATTTTGTGCTGATGGTGTGGTACCCCTACAACCCTATTGGGTTATAGGTCTTATTGTATTATTTTTGATTATTGATATACAATTTTTAAACCACAATTCTATGTTAATCAATATCTCTTCTATAATATTACTATTATCACAAATGACATCAGACAAGAGATTTCACCATCTCTGCATTGATCATGAATTTCTAAGAACTTAATATGACTGACATCTTCCAAAGCTGTTATTATGTCTTTCAGTTGGTCTGATGGAACTCCTGTTGACACCTGGCCCATGAACTGGAACGTCAATGAACCAGATGATTACAATGGCTTTGAAGGATGTGTAGAAATGTTAGCAAGAAATGGTAAGATGGTAACTTTTTAATGTATATTATGCAGCCTAGCTTTGACAGACTCTTCTTTCATTTATATGGAAAGTGCTTATATCTGAAGTTGTTTTCTTCTAAAAACTTATCTGTATTTGGTAACCTGTCCATCTTGTGATGCTTCTCTCCCACTTATATCTCTGCCTACCTCTTTCTCGCCTCCCTTCAATTTTACCCTCAAGTAAGATTTTCAACAAAATGTCATGTTTTAATATGTCCAAAATACTCTATTTGTTTCATCTTTATTGTTTTGTTAGAATTTGTCTTTTCATGAAGTTCTCCCTATACGTCTATACATCCACATCTCGAAGGCATTAATTGTATTATATAGTTGTTTGTTCATTGTTCATGTTTCTGAGCCATATAGTAATATGGAATAGATGTATCCATGACATCAATATGTCATATTTCTTGATGACAATCATGACTTATTTTTATTGCTCTTTTCACTTTTTGGTGGTTGTTCCTGTAGGAAAATGGAATGATCTACACTGTTCCACTCGTCAGGGTTTTATTTGTAAACAACCAGTTCCAGGATTAAATATTACAAACTCTGCATCTGTAAAAAGACATACTGGAAATTGTCCACCAAATTTTCACAGACTAGGTTACAAATGTTACAGGTAACAGTTCTGTTTAAAATTACGTATATGTGTTTAAGGTTTTCCCTTACATTTTAACATTTCTCTTATGATTTCCAATGTAATGTTTATGTCATTAATGCAACTTTCTTCTTATTTTGTATTTGGTCTCAAACTTGTGAAGATTAACAGGATGTAGTCCAAAGTATAGAATGATTTAGTAAAGGATAATTTTGTCATGGTAGTCACATTTTGTCATGGTAGTCACATTTTGTCATGGTAGTCACATTTTGTCATGGTAGCCACATTTTGTCATGGTAGTCACATTTTGTCACTTGGCTATCCACATTTTGTCACGGTAGCTGAATTTTATCATTGTAACCACATTTTGTCATGGTAGCCACATTTTGTCATGGTAGTCACATTTTGTCTTGTTAGCCACATTTTGTCATGGTTGCCACATTTTGCCATGGTAGTCACATTGTGTCATGTTACCCACATTTTGTCATGGTTGCCACATTTTGTCATGGTAGCCACATTTTGTCATGGTAGTCACATTTTCTCTTGTTAGCCACATTTTGTCATGGTTGCCACATTTTAGCTGACATGTCCTATTACTATATGCAACCTTTCATTGTTGAAATAGTATCAGATATCTTAAAGTAATTGCAACACAAATTTGGTTTTTATAGTTTCCGCTCTGCAAAATAATTCATATATAGTGAACAGCACATGGTTTCTAATCATCAATGGAACCTCATTGAGGCCAACTCCTTCAATTGTAGATGGGGCTCAGTACAGCCAACAGAAACTGGAAACTAAGATTAGATGTCAGATCTCTGACATCGAACAGAACCACAGTCTTACTCAAGCAAGCAAGGTGCAGAAGTCGGAGACACTAGGCCAAGAAACACACCAGCAACCTTGGTATCATACAACATGATTAGATAATGACAACACCTATGGAACTACACTAAACTGATAAACATGCTATCATAATGCATTATACTAACATAATGTCTTTTACAGCTCCTCTCATGGCAGCTGCAACTTGACTGCAATATCTGTGCCTTTCAACCTATCACATCTGGCTTGAACACGGCTTCTGTGTTACTATGACCATCTTTGGGATGGGATAGTCAACTCACCCCCTAGACCTTTCTAGTTGTTTCATATGACATACATGACAGTTTTGGTATTATTTTCTCTCTTTTGTGGGCCCTACAACACATGATGCAAACTTTTCTCATAATTTTGAAATGAAAGACTTTTCCTGGCACTGTTATATCCAAATGTCACAATCTATATACAGTAGAATCCCTCTATAACACATCCTTTTATAACAAATTTCCCTACATAATATCATTTTTCAAAATCCTAAATTATATTTATTCTATATTGCTTATGTCCAACTCTGTGGCTGCGTGGTACAGAGCGCATATGTGACGGCCATGGTACCGGATTCAAAACCCACCACAGGCATATGTGTATCAGAACCATTCAAAAAGCAATGACAAATTACTGAACATATTTATATTGCCTAGAAAATCACTACAGCCAAACAATGCTGGATTGATGGTTATGTCCTAAATATAATACGCTGCCAAGTTTTATTTATATTGCTAATATAGTGAATTTCTGTTATTACATACATATCTAGTCGGTCCAGACCAAGTTGTTATAATGTGATTTAACTGCACTACTTTATAAGGGTAAGATATCCTCCTCACTTACTGAGTTACTGAGTCCTAGCTTACATCTTTAGAGTGTCCTGGTAATAAGTCCTAACATACATCATTAGAGTGTTCTAGTAATGAGTTCTAACTTACATCATTAGATTGTTCTGGTAATGGGTCCTAGTGTATAACTTTATAGTGCCCTGGTGAGGAGTCATAACATACATCTCAAGGGTGTTCTGGAAATGAAGCCTAATTTACAACTTTAGAGGTTTTAATTTCCTAGCGGTAATTGTTGATGAATATAACACTCTTTCCCTGTTTTCTGTACAGGGTTATGGGGGTAAATGGAGACCAGGATAAGCAATCATGGGAAGATGCACAGGCTTCATGTCAATACACATTGTATAGCAGCAACACAAACTATACCATAGATCTTGCTAGCATTACTTCACAGGAAGAGAATGGTTAGTATTCTTTAATTGTTTTGGGAAACTATTTCAGTAAGATGGTCAGACATGTTTTTCACACAACATAAAGAACTACATAAATAAAAACATTCAACAGTTCACAAAACATACCTACTAAATCTAATTTTCTGCTGAAAAGCCTTTTATTAAAAATAAAATGGTAGCATGTTCTATTCTTGATATAAGCTACCAGCACAGCATTTTTTTACTGCAGTGATTTTCTTGGATATATTTGATTCAAGTAGTTTGCCATTTTTTTTAATGATCTTCAAGAACAACTGTTTGCAATATAATTTGGACCTAGTACCTTTGATTGCCACATATATGCTCTATATCACTTTGCCACATAGCCTAATGAAAAACCTTAATCAAGAAAAACTACAGGATAAAATGAGGACAATATTCAACTGTTGGTCTTATCAGTGGCCTACCAGACAAACCAGCATATTAAAGGTCTGCTGGTCTTACCAGTGGCAGACTTGTGAAAGGTCTGTAGATGGTACCCATGGCATACTAGCACATTAAAGATCTGTGGATCTTACCAGTGGTGTACCAGCATGTGAAAGGTCTATAGATGGTACCTATGGCATACTAGCACATTAAAGATCTGTGGATCTTACCAGTGGTGTACCAGCATGTTAAAGATCTGAAGATTTTACACAAAATATACCACACAAAACACCAGGAAACTCTATACTTATAGTACATGATATGACTGTATATGAGAATTTTCATTCAGTGAAAATTCCTCCAATATTAATCTCTCAGTTATAAATGTTTAATGTTGTATGTCCTGTTGTCCTCCACTGTGTCGATAAATGTTTAATATTGTATGCCCTGTTGTCCTCCACTATGTCCTGTTGTCCCCCCCCCCATTCCTGAGTTAAATGCATACATTTTCTCAATTATAAATTGTTTGTTAATGTCACCTATCAAATATTTCCCATGAATGACAATGCAGGCCCAGTGGACATTGCACCTTTGTCCTTTTGAGACAGTCTCCTAGGTTGTTGGGATTACTAGATGTATGATCATTGCAGGCAAGTCAGAAATCTGACAGAAAATTGATGAATTAGTTGACCAAAAAGCACATGCTATGAAACTTTCCTGACTTGGATCTTTGGATGGTGTTTCACTGGAAGGCCTCCCTTCAGGAACAAAACATGGATTCATAAACCCCTCACACAGTTATGCCTGTGAGATAATGAACATTATTGTCAGAAAGACTATGGTATGTCAAGAGTTATCTGCTCACAGGTAAAGGGATTTCTTATCATTGTCGTTGTCATGTATTCATACAAAGTTGTACTGTTGTTCCCAATATTATTGATTGCAGTAGAGATAAAACAAGACCACTAGAAAATCCTCATAATTGTTTTATTTCCTTCTATTTCAGCATTTATCACAACTCTGCTAGGTCAGTATAAACTGTCTGCTTGGCTGGGCTTCAGGCGACTCATCGGAGACGAGTATGTTTGGGCAGATAATGAAGATGTTAGTTTTGAGGGATGGAATAAAGATGAACCAAATATTAGCCCAGGAAATGTAAGACACTTTTCTTTTAACACTTTTCTGACAAGCAATCCAGAATGTACTTATCTCCAATTATTAAGAGTTCTTGAAAATATTTCAGACAACGGCATCGCTGTCTTTAAAAATCTGTGTAAAATTGAACTATTGAGAGAGCTTTGAAACTGTGTGTTGTGATGAATGTTTGCATTTTCTGAATGAATTTTACAGCTGAAGACAGATGTGTTGAGCCATTGGCGCAAATAAAATAGCAACACAACGCATTTCCATTCTCTGGACTACATTCAATTGGAAATCTTGTAGAACCACTGTCCTGCTACATGAGAAAACCAGCGGGAGTTTGAGAATGAATGTTGAAGAAGAAGAAGAATGAATTTGAAAACCCCAGAATAATTTCCAGAGTGAAACCTTCATATTATAATGCAAGGCATAGAGTTACATTATTTTCTATATCATAACATCGCACCTTCAAAAAACATCTGATTTCTTCATGATTAATTCTCATAAACGATGCCTATAGACTGTATTTCATGGGTGCCGTTATTTTGGAATAATGTACTATCCTGGGTGAACTATTTAACACTATCACTACTGTTGCTGTTTTTCTGAAGTATCATAATGGTTTTGGTGATCATTGAAGAGTTGGTCACCAAGGATTTGTAACGGAAATTCGACAACCTAATTTGGTCGAATGTGGTCAGTAAAATGTTGAAAGAAAATATATTATATCACAGAAACGATCAGTTGTAATAATGATAAGGTAAATTACCTGCTAAAATTATGTCGACTATTTGTTCAAATATAAACTTGAGTATGCTTTCAAACTAGAGAACATTGTTGTCAGATTTTAAATATATCTAAAGTGGTTGATCTGAAATGGCTATCTGACTTGCAGTTTTGAGCACATATTCCAAAGTAATGGTGCCATTCTTTGACCTTCACTTTGATACAATTTTCTTTATGGTGCATCACTTTGCACCTTATCAGATATCCTCTTACAGTTTTGTTACTGTGATACTTTCCATCTTGTCGGATATCCTCTAACAGTTGTGTTACTGTGACACTTTCCATCTTGTCGGATATCCTCTAACAGTTGTGTTACTGTGACACTTTCCACCTTGTTGGATATTCTCTGACAGTTTGGTTATTATTAAAATTTGTTCCAGCAGGCTGTAGTCTAAAGAATGGAAATGTGTTGTGTAGCAGTTTTATCTGTTACAATAGCTGACACCTAGGTTTCATTGGTGGTAACTAATTTGTTCAGGGTTTTTACCACTTCCATCTGTAACCATATCACTGTTATGTCTGCCATACATGATAACTGGTTCTCAAACTTACATGCTGGTCGCCAACTTCAAAGCTAACCACAGTCGAATATGCATGAGGAGAGCAAGAAAGAGAGATATATAGAGAGTGTTTCAGCAAAATACAAAACACACCAACATCAAAAGAAACAAATGACATTAAAACTATAACGTCTTCATCAGGACAACAACAAAAAAATGAATATTGTCTATTGTCTCTGCCCAGGTGAATGATGGTTGACCGCATTCACACTTGCTGTTAAGTGTAGCTGTGGGAGCTTAAGCTGTCGTTCCAAGGCCAGATGAATGAATAGTACAAACAGAGAATCATGATATAAAGGAGGAGCAAAAGAAGATAATAAGGGAGATAAAATTAGAGGAAGAAAAAAATAAGAAGACAAATACGGCAAGAGTAGAATAGAGAGTAAAAGGAAAAACAACAGAGTAAGTAGGACCTATAATAAAAGAAGGAAAATCTTAGCAATATCAAAGAAAACAGCTACTTATCTGAAATTCAGTAGTGGAACAGATTGGTTCAAGTAAATGTCCTTAAAATTAATGTTCACAATAACAGATAGGATGTTGCATGAAAGTGGAGGAAAAGGATCTTGCTTTCTAGATCCTAATGACATAGCTATAGACGACGCCCACTCTTCTACCTCGCCCCTATTCCCCGCCCCATTTAAACTATCTATCTCCATCAGGGTTTTCCTACTCTGCTGTCCTGTATGTAGAAGTAACTATAAAAATTGAGGTGTTAGCGGCTGAATGGTAGATAACGGTAGAATGGGTCTCCTAAACAGGTTATTTTATTGGCTTGCTGGAGATAAATTGGGATAGTTACATAGCTCCGACATGACTGCAGTTCTTACAGGAAGTAGTTAATATCTCAGAAATCAATATTTTCACAATAGTTGTACACACTTTGTTTTCTGTAATTATTTCCAGGACAGTTGTGTGTATATGATTGGGACTGCAGACTTTGTTGGAAAATGGAATGATGTTCCATGTGAGGAAAAGAATGCTTACGTCTGCCAGGGATTTATTGGTAGGAGTAAAGATTGTTCTTCCATGCTTATTTTCTGTTAACATTCTAAGTAATGCTAGCAAGCCATATGTGTATCAGACCAGAAGTCATACTCTGTATCAAATGTTCTCACAGACAACAGTCTCGTGCCATTGGCACAAATAAAATGGTGACACAAAGCATTTCTATTCTATGAACTAAATCGTGTTGGACAACTAGTAGGACCATTGTCCTGCTAAAAGAGAGAACCAGCGGGAGTTTGAGAATGAACTCATGAAGAAAATACATCATAAATTGGCTGCAATAGATTTATAACACTCTCTGTCTCATCTACTTCTGACCCACTCTGAAAACTGAACATCTGTCCATCTTTTGGTATTATCTTTACACTTGTATCTTGCTTTCCTCTTCTTTGTCACTGCCAGACTTTCCCTCTTGTGAGGTACTCATGTCATTTTTATGTATAAAATATATAGTCATATATTTGATTTTTATTTTGTTATAATTCCTAGTTTTTAGTTTGTTATAATTCCTAGTTTTTAGTTTGATTGAAGTTTTCATGAACACATACAATTAGAGAATAAAATTGAAGTTATTTAAAAAAAACATTTAAATGATTATGTGAATTTTCAGACCCAATGTTCCCAAAAGTTATAACACCGCCATCATCTCAGTGCAATGTATCAGATGGGTTTCAACAGTTTAGCGCATCTTGCTACAAAGTTATCAACCAAACCATGTCCTGGCAAGAGGCTAAAGAAAGTTGCTCAAACTCACATGCCTATCTGGCAACTATAATGGATGGATATGATTGGGCAGAGATGTACTTGCTGAGTCAGGAATATTCTGATGGAGTTTGGATTGGTCTCAATGATCTTGAGGTATGAATATTTTTTAATCTGTAGCAGCCCAGCTAAAAATAACGCATACTTCCTCTGACACCAGGCCATTTTTATGACTTCTGGTTTTTCTGCGTGTGTTTGCTTTTTTGGCTTAACATTTTTATTTATTAAATTATTGATTTCAAATCTGAGACAATACTGATAAATGGATGCTGGATATGATTTTTAAGTGAAATTTGCTTGTCTGTTGGTTTTTGTAGGGAAACCATTGTCCTAGTCTTGGCATTGTTGTATTTTTATAGTTGTGTTGTCTTAATTGGTTTTTGTTTCTTGACAAAGGTCCCAATAGGACCTACACATTGAAAATTGCCTTTATTCTTTGTTTTATTGTTATTTCTGATTTATTTATATTGATAGGCTATATTCAGTAACCTTCATAATTAACTTCATATTTACATGACAATTAAATATTATAAACATTTTTCTCAAACACCATATGCTGATCTACAGTAACTGAAACACTAAGGCTTTAAAATTTGTCCTTTTATGAATCATAATCTGTGAGGAAATTGGTGGTACTGGAGTTAGGCCTACACAGTTCCACTTGCACACATGAAAGGTTAAATAAATTGCTACTGCATATTTATATCTCTGCAAAAAACTAAGAAACAATCACTCTAGCACATATTTACAATAAGAGAATGATGGGAAATAAACATGGATGATTGTTGTCCATGAATAAAAATGGCTACATCAATGTTGACATTTGTCAACAGTGGGTTTCTATCACTAGATTACAATTTTTAGACTTCAGATTACTGCACATTAACACTGGTCATACAAAAAAATGTTCAAATTTCTCATTTTGAAAGTTCAAAAATACTTGTGTATTTTATTTCGTTTAATTAGCTATTGTATGGGAAATAATTGGTAGGAGGTGGCATTATTATATTGCCTCATCCTGCTGAAGATGGATGTGTCAGGTCATTGGAACAAGTGAAACGACGACACAGCACATTTAATTCTCTTATCTACATTCTACTGAAAATCTAGTAGGACTATTGTCCTGCTAAAATAGAGATCCAGCGGGGGGAGTTTGAGAATGAACGCTGTAGAAGAAGAAGACTGTCTCATAACCTCCCTTACCATTTAAGCTGGTTGCTAGTGGTGTCATATCTTATTCACGGCATAATGATAAATTCAGAATTATTTAGTTGTAGTAATTTTCTAGACAATATAAATATGTTTACTAGGTTGCCAGTGCTTTCTCAATATTTAAATCGATAGTTGACATGTATAGGATACACATTTAGATGTAGTATGCATTGCTGTTAGATCTTTTTTGTGCATAAATAAAAGTTTGTTAATCATTCTATTCATGAATATTTTGCTGTATTTTTTAATGTAGTCTCAAGGTGTCTATACTTGGCATAGTACATATCCTGTCACATTTACAAGATGGGCACATCACCAACCCAGGGATTCTCAAAATGGAAGCTGTGTTTATATCGACAGCAGTGGACGTTTCAGCAACAGCCAGTGTACAGAGCAAAGAGCTTTTGTGTGTCGGAGTGATATAAGTATGTGCAAACTGTAATTCTAGTGCTCAGTGACTAAGCGATAACAATTTATGTTATATGAGTAAGTTATATGTTATCATTAACCAGAATTGAATAAATAACACCTGTGTGTTGGCCTGAAAGAGTGACATGTTCCATTTTCTGGATTACAGCTTCCTGGAAATCTAGTAGGACAATGATCCTGTTAAAAGAGAGATCCAGTGGGAGTTTTAGAATGAACACTGAAGAAGAAGAAGAATTTAGCAAATATCACTACCAAGCTGTAAACCACAATACAACACTTTCAGTTTGCATGAAAGAAAAGAAATCTTGAAATGAATTTATTACTACCTTGATCAAGTCTGCTTTATTTCTTCTCAGCATTGTGCTGTCTATCGCTGCATTACTTACCAATAAGTCGGCTCTCTCATTTCTTCTCACCCCAGCATGACCAGGGCAGTATATCCATGTCTCTGCCCTGTCTCAGTATATCTCTGGACAATTAAGTTGTTCAATAAGTCCCACCATTATTTTCTAAGCATGTACTTTTCTATCTTGCACTGCATGCTTTGAGAGTCTGTGAGTATTACTCAGTGTGTTGATGTATCAATCATCAACCAATTAAGGGCTGCTGTAACTCCCTCTATCTCCATCCTCATGCTCGATGTAACAGTGGAGTATGCTAAAGTTTTCTCAACCAACTTCTTCCCATTTCTGTAGGCAACAAAACCCCAACCACCTTTATTTGTATTTATATGTATGGGAGCACTGAGAAGACCATCAAAGAGGAATGTGGTGCGTTTGCTCAGATGACAAGCAGCATGACATTGGAGATTTTAGCAGTAACCAAAGCTTTGAAATAGGTGTGCTTGCAGACTGTGACTCATGCCTGTATACTCAGTGACTCGAACATTATTGTGAAAGTGCAGGCGGGGTAAATTCAGGAACAGTAGCTGGATGCGGTGAAGAATTCCTGTGTGAGTAAAGTAACTTTCATTTTTGTGCCGGGACATGCAGGTGTCTGGGGTAATGAGAGAGCAGAGAGCTTGGCCACACATGCAGCTACTATGGCTGTTGGTGGAGCAATGGATCAGGCAGACATTTTGAATGACCTATGAGAAAACGCAGAAACAAATAACTGTATAAGTGACGATGACTCTTGTTCCATGACTAGAATAAAGGAAGTTGGTATGAAATGTGATATCACTAGAAAGGAGCGGTTTCATGGGTGGAAAGAATGATGGTTAGTCAATGGCATACTGGACCGTCAGTCAATGTGTAATAGCGAATACACTAAAATAAAGATATGAGTACCTATGGACTTGTCCGAAGGGCAGTGGCGATGATCCAATGACTAACTAACTGAGGAGCTTTTGTAGACATGTTAAACTGAACAAGAAGAAGAAGGTCACATGTCATTCTAAGTCACATGTTAATGTCACATGTCACTCTAAGTCACATGTTAATGTTATAATTAATATTATAATTTGTTATTTTTATGTGAATTATTATTCTTGCTTGATTATTTCCAGGCATTCCTCAAGATGTTCCACAAGAGCCTGGAAATTTCTGCAGCAATAAAGACTTCTTTCTCTACAACTCAACATGCTATCTCCTTATTCTTGACAGCCAGCTCACATATGAAATGGCTGGAAGAGACTGTAAAATTAGAGGAGCTGACTTGGCATCTATTCATGATCCAAAACTCTCATTCAATGTTCCAGATACTCAAGGCGTATGGATAGGACTGAGGGATTCAGTCAATGGTGAGTTGTTTTATTAGTTATTACAATGTTTCAACTTGACACCTTGTTGCAGGCTTTACTTGAGGATAAAGTTGAGAGGAGGCAGGTAAGAGAGAAATAGAGATAGAAGTAGAAAAGTAACATTGCAAGATGGACAGATTACAGCCTGGCAGAGTGCACCACAAAGAAGAGACAGGAAATGTTGGAGGTCTGTTGCAGTCAACCTTCAATGTAGAGACAGTACGTAATTATGAAAGGATTACTTGTCAAAAATAACAAAAAGAAAACTACGCCTATTTGGTCATATAAAGAGACACAACTGTTTAGAAAGACAAATAATGGAGGACAGAGTACCTGAGAAGAGGAGAAAGGGCAGACCGAGAAGATGATGGACTGATGACATTAAAAATAACATGAATATATCGTTGGAAATTACAAGCCACATCGATCAACACAGAGTGGGGTTCAGAGAGTTCATTGGGAAAACAACATTCTGGAAATAATAAGTCACATGACACACACTTGTCAAAAACAATCATAAAGATCTTATATATACAGATGGGTCGGTTGAGAGACACATCAGGAGTTCCTGGGCTTTCACGGCTCAAAGGTGGGGGGGGAGACTATCAGAGAGGAAAGTGGTGCATTTGCTCAGATGACAAGCTGCATGACAATGGAGATTCTGGCAGTGACCAAAGCTGTTCAATGGGTCTGCTCACAGACTGTCTGCGAGCATGCCTGTATACCCAGTGACTCCATGAACATGATTATGAAAGTTCAGGTTTGAGAACAGTGGCTGGATGCAGTGAATAATTCCTGTGTGCGTACAGTGACTTTTATTTTTGTGCCGGGACATGCGGGAGTCCGGGGTAATGAGAGAGCAGATACGTTGGCCACCCACGCTGCTACTACGGTTGTTGGTGGAGCGATGGATCGGGCAGACATTTTGAATGCCCTACGGAAAAACGCACAAACAAATGACTGTACAAGTGACGATGCCTCTTGTTCCATGATTAGAATAAAGGAGCTTGGTTTGAAATGTGGTGTTGCTAGAAAGGAGAGTTTTCATGGGCGAAAAAGAATGATGGTCAATCAACGACGTACTGGGACTGTCAGTCAACATGTAATGGCGGATACACTCAAGAACAGATCTGAGCACCTATGGTCTTGTCCAGAGTGCAATGACGTTGATCCAACGACTAACTAACTAACTAACTAATCATGAAGAGAACAGTGAAAGGTGGAAAAAAATTATAGACAGACGACATCAAAGATTGCTAAGTTTATGATTCTTCAACACTCATTAAGCATCACTGAAGATAGCAATCTATCAAGGCTGTGTGTTGATACAATCATTGAAGTACACCTACAGCACTGGCGACTCTAAGATTCTAACAACATTATAGATGCAGCTTGTATGTGATGCAATGCTCAAATGGGATAGCTTTTATTCTCTTTACATCATTCCTTAATGTTCATCATCATCAAGTGCCATTTTGATTCCTCCGCCTTGTGTGCCATCACAGACTTGATATCCTTAGAGGGGTTTGGTCCTAAAGGGGTTAATATCGACTAATCACTAATAATTGAACTGTGCATGTTATATAATCTTCATTACAATTTACTTTCTAGAGGGCTTCAGCTGGGAGGATTCTACGGTACTTGCCTACACTCACTGGGCACAAAATCAGCCTTCCTGGTCGGGAGATGAAGCTGTAGAAGATAGTTGTGTAATTATGTTGAGTGATAGCAGCTGGACCAATGTTGACTGTGAGACCAAATATACTTACTTATGCTCATTTCCTGCAGGTATTTTCTCTTTTAAATTCATATTGATTCTAGGAAAAATGTCAGATTCCAAGAAAAATGTCAGATTCTAAGAAAAATGTCAGATTCTAGAAAAAATATCAGATTCTAGGAAGAACGTCATATTCTAGGAAAAATGCCAAATTATTGGAAGTAATTTAACTTGTATCTCACTTAAATCTAAACAAGCAAATTAAAATATTTTAATAGTTTTACATGCACACTCAATTTGTATGAATTTTTGTTGCATAATCTTGCACAATTGAGATTAAGATTACAGCAATGGAGCTGTCAAAATTAAAACAGCTAGAGAAACTATGGCAGAGTACTAAAATAAGAACCAAGTTGTGTTTACTGTTTTCTGTGGCAACACATATTACTGTGGCAACATATGTGTTTCCTGTGGCAACATATGAATGCGAAGTATGGACACTAAATAAACAGTGGCCAAGGCAGTAACATTTTAATTAAAGTGCTACAGAAGAGTTCTGAGAATATAATGGACAGCAAGGAAAACAAACCAGGTGGTGTTAAGAACAATTAACGTCCGGAAAGACAGGCTTCTTAACACCTTATTAAAGAAAAAACTAGTTTTTTTTCAGTCACATTAACAGACACAACGGCATGGAGAGAGTGTTACTGGAGGGGATGATAGATGGCCACAGGGGTAAAGGCCGCCCAAGACTCTGTTGGACAAAAGACATTCAAGAATGCCTGCGCATGTCACTAAAAGAGGCAGAACAACTTGTTCAAGACCGCAGAGAATTTAAGTGATCCACAGGGAAGACGATGGACTGATGACATTAAAGATAACATGAATACATCGCTAGAAAATGCAAGCCACATCGCCCAAGACAGAGAGAGGTTCAGAGAGTTCATTGGGAAGACAACGTTCTGGAAGGAATACGTCACATGACACACACATACGTCACATGACACAGGGAAGACTACGTTCTGGAAAGAATATGTCACCTGATAATGATAAGATTTTTTAAGTAGGCTTACATCACAGTTGTATGTTTTGTGAGCTTTACAATTATTGAAGTAAATTGTTTTGTTGTTTATTAATGTACACATGCAACGTATTCTTCTTTTGTTCACTAGGAATGTGCTTATATCTGAAGTTTTGTCTCTTCTATAAACTTGACTGTGTTTTATAACTCATATAGAGGTCCATAGAATTTTACTTCCACTGTTGTTTCATCCTCTGCATTAATAACAGGAAACAAAAGTAGCAGTTAAATCTCATTATAATAACATAATTATAAAATTAGGGAGAACATGGAAAGAGAAGAAAACAAACAAAGAAGTTCTAATGAAATATGATGAAGGAGTTATTAAAGGAAATAAAGATCACGCAAATAAAATATTATGGACACATTAAAAGACACCTTGTTGAAGATATGTTAGAGATACGTTGCTGCCAACCTTCGTTGCGGAGATGGCACTAAATGATGATGATGTTGAAGATCATACTTGAGGGTAAAGTCGAGGTAAGGCGGGCAAGAGATTGGCAGATATACAAGTGGGAGAGTAACATCACAGGATGAACAGGTTACAGTCTAGCAGCAGAGCGCACCAGCAAAACAAGAGACAGAGGATATTAGAGGTCTGTTGCAGCCAACCTTCATTGCGGAGATGACACTTGATGAGGATAATAACGTAGGTGACATAATATGTATGTAATAAAACAATTTACTATATATGGTAGGTTATAAACAAGAAATAATAAATATAGTTGTGCATTGTGAAAAGTGTTGTTAAATAGGGAAATATGTAAACAAAAATGTATGCACTAGAAAGGGATTCTTCATCTTCTTCAGCGTTAACTCCTAAACTCCCTCTGGATCTATTTTGTAGCAGGACAATGCTCCCACTAAGTTTCTAGCAGGATGTAATCCAGAAAATGGAAATGTGACATGTCAGCGTTTTGTATGTACCAATGGCCTGACATATCCGTCTTGAGTGTGAGAAAGGGATTCAACTTACAAGTTAACATGGGGTTATTTTGGTACTCCACCCACCTGGACACTACAGAAGGAAGAAATGTTTGATTAATTGGCCAATGCATGTTTATAAGTTCTGCATAAATATCTGAATGATTCTGTGTGCAGTTTGCTAGATTTGTTAAGGACATTGTTTTGTGATGTACATAATTTGGACATAATTTCTCATATCTAGGACATAATTTGTTTAATTTGTCAAAGACAACACTCTCCATTTTATCTGTTCTCTTCCTCTATGCCTTCTAATAGTACTTTAAAATTAGTGTTAGGGTTATATTTATATTTGCTTTTTGCTTACAGTTATCTTTATGTTCACGTTATGTTTATGTTTTGTTACAGTTATCTTTATGTTCATGTTTTCTTACAGTTATCTTTATGTTCATGTTATGTTTTGTTACAGTTACTTTATGTTCATGTTATGTTTATGTTTTCATACAGTTATCTTTATGTTCATGTTATGTTTATGTTTTCTTACAGTTATCTTTATGTTCATGTTATGTTTATGTTTTCTTACAGTTATCTTTATGTTTATGTTTTCTTACAGTTATCTTTATGTTCATGTTATGTTTATGTTTTCTTACAGTTATCTTTATGTTCATGTTATGTTTATGTTTTCTTACAGTTATCTTTATGTTCATGTTATGTTTATGTTTTCTTACAGTTATCTTTATGTTCATGTTATGTTTATGTTTTGTTACAGTTATCTTTATGTTCATGTTATGTTTTCTTACAGTTATCTTTATGTTCATGTTATGTTTTCTTACAGTTATCTTTATGTTCATGTTATGGTTGATGAAGATGATGATGATCAAAATAATTTATTTAGCCTTGTGCAGGTAACTCTTGACAGCTTATAGCATTTGTGACAAAAGCAGAGGTTCTCAGTTGTGACAAAAGCAGAGGTCCTCAGTTGTGACAAAAGCAGAGGTTCTCAGTTGTGACAAAAGCAGTGGTTCTCAGATGTAACAAAAGCAGAGGTTCTCAGTTGTGACAAAAGCAGTGGTTCTCAGATGTAACAAAAGCAGAGGTTCTCAGTTGTGAAAAAAGCAGAGGGTATCAGTTGTGACAAAAGCAGAGGTTCTCAGTTGTGACAAAAGCAGAGGTTCTCAGTTGTGACAAAAGCAGTGGTTCTCAGATGTAACAAAAGCAGAGGTTCTCAGTTGTGACAAAAGCAGAGGTTCTCAGTTGTGACAAAAACAGAGGTTCTCAGTTGTGACAAAAACAGAGGTCCTCAGTTGTGACAAAAGCAGATTTCTCAGTTGTGCAACTGAGGAGACACACCAGCTCATATGAGGTCTCAAAGGCATTGGTATATAAGGGGCAGAGTTATGGGTGCATGTTTCATCCCCAAAGAGATGCATTCCAGTGGGGGCAGCATCCCAGGATTATCACATCCTGCCAGGAGCACAGCATATACTTCTGGTACTTCTGGGAAAATCGACCTTATTGTTCTTCTGTCCGATCTGTTGACCCACCTGCAGTTAGGGCATATCTAACATTCTTGACACTTAGGAGTCTGCCAGAAAATAACAATTGTGTGATGTTCACTGGCCTGCATGTCTTAATTATTTACAGGGACTAATTGACAGAAGACAAAAGTAAGAAACTGACAAAGGCAAAGGTGATTTTTTTCACAGATTCATAGCTGTCAAGTTATTATACATAAATCTGTATTTTTAAAAATTTACTTTTTACAAATGGTTTTTTATTTTAAAAAAATTTCAGCCCATCAATATGTGCAAAATGTCCATAGTAGTAGTCAATACTGAAGATGTATCACCAAATGACCATTTTTTTTTAAATTAAAAAAAATAAATATTTGTGAACTTTTGGGGAGTTTTTTGGGCCCAAAATCTGTATAAATATAGAAAATCTGTACTAGTTGACACATATGCAAATTGCTAGCAAATTCCCCAACTTTCCTTAGTTGCTTCTTATGACATGCCTGGAAAGAAAACAACCATATTCTTTATACCATGAACTAGAAGTCCAAGCCTTAGTTGTCACATGGGCATATCTATCATACTAAATTATATCTTAGAAAAATAAGATTTTGTTTTGTTCTCAGTTCCTGATAATACACATCTAACACTGCCACCAATTGAAGGAGGTAGCACTGAGAAGACTCCACCACTTCCAGCTACTCTAACTCCAGTTCCATATTCACAAGAAAGTCCTCCCATTCCATCACTATATCCATCTACACAGAGATCATCACAATGGGTTACTGCTACATTTATGACCACCTCCCATGCTACATTTATGAGAACCTCCCCTGCTACATTTATGGCCACCTCCCCTCATGACAAGGTAACAATAACATACTCCAGTCAGAGAACTGCATTACCATCACAGGAGAATGGTAAGTGGATTTCACATTTTGTTTATCAAGATTCGGAAAACTTCTGTCTCTGATATTATTACATAAAATAAGTTCACACATACCTTACATAAAATACCTGGCTATGCAGGGATGAGTAAACATGTAGCGATCAAGCAAAATATGAACATTGCCTTATTTTTTTTGTAATGGTTTTGATCTCACAAGAAAATTTGTAATAAAGGCAAGAATTAAATGATAAACATAGCCTATGCAGGACAGCCATAAACTCAGCATTTTTGGCTATATTTATTTTATAGGTAATATAAATAAGTTCAGTAGTTTGCCAGTGCTTACTTGACGGTAGAGATGCACAATGGCCTGAGGTGGTTTAAATTTGGTACCTCGACCATCAAAGATATGCTCTGTAACTCACGCCACAGTGCTAGACAAGATCTTATATAGACAGTGTAAATTGGAAACTATACGGAGATCCAATATAGATAAGTAGTGTAAAATTTACACTTGAGATCCAGTATTAGGAAGGAAGTTAATATGTAAACTGGAGATCCAATATAAAGTAGTGTAAATTGTAACATTTGATATTTAGTATTGGGGAGTTGTGTAAAAAGTAAACAGGATGGAGATCTATAGGTTTGTTAAAAAATAAATTATATCAACTTGACCAATATTCTAAATATAAAATATAAAGAAATAAGTTTCAGGCAGAAACATTAGTTTATCTACTTTAGTATAGATGATCTGAAGACAAATGTTGGTTTATCTACTTTAGTATAGATGATCTGAAGAATGAATGTTGGTTTATCTACTTTAGTATAGATGATCTGAAGAATGAATGTTGGTTTATCAACTTTAGTATAGATGATCTGAAGAATGAATGTTGGTTTATCTACTTTAGTATAGATGATCTGAAGAATGAATGTTGGTTTATCAACTTTAGTATAGATGATCTGAAGAATGAATGTTGGTTTATCAACTTTAGTATAGATGATCTGAAGAATTAATGATTTATCTACTTTAGTATAGATGATCTGAAGAATTAATGATTTATCTACTTTAGTATAGATGATCTGAAGAATGAATGCTGATTTATCTACTTTAGTATAGATGATCTGAAGAATGAATGTTGGTTTATCTACTTTAGTATAGATGATCTGAAGAATGAATGTTGGTTTATCTACTTTAGTATAGATGATCTGAAGAATGAATGTTGGTTTATCTACTTTAGTATAGATGATCTGAAGAATGAATGTTGGTTTATCTACTTTAGTATAGATGATCTGAAGAATGAATGTTGGTTTATCTACTTTAGTATAGATGATCTGAAGAATGAATGTTGGTTTATCTACTTTAGTATAGATGATCTGAAGAATGAATGTTGGTTTATCTACTTTAGTATAGATGATCTGAAGAATGAATGTTGGTTTATCTACTTTAGTATAGATGATCTGAAGAATGAATGTTGGTTTATCTACTTTAGTATAGATGATCTGAAGAATGAATGTTGGTTTATCTACTTTAGTATAGATGATCTGAAGAATGAATGTTGGTTTATCTACTTTAGTATAGATGATCTGAAGAATGAATGTTGGTTTATCTACTTTAGTATAGATGATCTGAAGAATGAATGTTGGTTTATCTACTTTAGTATAGATGATCTGAAGAATGAATGTTGGTTTATCTACCTTAGTATAGATGATCTGAAGACAAATGTTGGTTTATCTACTTTAGTATAGATGATCTGAAGAATGAATGTTGGTTTATCTACTTTAGTATAGATGATCTGAAGAATGAATGTTGGTTTATCTACTTTAGTATAGATGATCTGAAGAATGAATGTTGGTTTATCTACTTTAGTATAGATGATCTGAAGAATGAATGTTGGTTTATCAACTTTAGTATAGATGATCTGAAGAATTAATGATTTATCTACTTTAGTATAGATGATCTGAAGAATGAATGTTGGTTTATCTACTTTAGTATAGATGATCTGAAGAATGAATGTTGGTTTATCTACTTTAGTATAGATGATCTGAAGAATTAATGATTTATCTACTTTAGTATAGATGATCTGAAGAATTAATGATTTATCTACTTTAGTATAGATGATCTGAAGAATGAATGCTGATTTATCTACTTTAGTATAGATGATCTGAAGAATGAATGTTGGTTTATCTACTTTAGTATAGATGATCTGAAGAATGAATGTTGGTTTATCTACTTTAGTATAGATGATCTGAAGAATGAATGTTGGTTTATCTACTTTAGTATAGATGATCTGAAGAATGAATGTTGGTTTATCTACTTTAGTATAGATGATCTGAAGAATGAATGTTGGTTTATCTACTTTAGTATAGATGATCTGAAGAATGAATGTTGGTTTATCTACTTTAGTATAGATGATCTGAAGAATGAATGTTGGTTTATCTACTTTAGTATAGATGATCTGAAGAATGAATGTTGGTTTATCTACTTTAGTATAGATGATCTGAAGAATGAATGTTGGTTTATCTACTTTAGTATAGATGATCTGAAGAATGAATGTTGGTTTATCTACTTTAGTATAGATGATCTGAAAACAAATGTATGACGAATGAGATATTTATACATTTCATGGCTTCTGTCTTGCAGGATCTGGTGGTTTGAATGAAGGACAAACTGCTGGGATTATTGTTGGAGTTTTAGCTGCTGTCATCCTGTGTGCTGTCATCATATTTGTTTTATATCGCTATGGCAACTGGAGCTCAAATTTCTTAAGAAAGGAAGCTTTCAGTGTGAAAAATTTTGAGAATAGCTTATACGCAGAAACACGTAAAGATACACTAACAAAATCTGTCAATATGGATGGTATAAACATTGTTGCATTAGATTCTGATGCAAGGGAACTCAGCGTTAGTTATTCAGTGCCTCATCCTTTGGATGATTTTAACGAAATTTCTGTTGCATAAAGTGCAGCTGGTGCAAGATCTTTGGAACTCTTTCTAAGTTATTTTATTGTGTCCTGGTGTTACTGTGAGCAGATAGAACAATTGTGCACATGGTCGGAACTAGTTTAGGTTTCTGAAACAACTGTGATTGATTAGGGCATTTATTTTTGCAATACTAGGGCCCCAACCTCAAAACCAACTTAGTTGAATCTGATTCTTATCTTGTTCGCAGTTTTTAACATGTCTATACAGCAAGTAAATTTTGTTGTGAAGACATGTTATCTAGTCGTGTTGCGTGATACCATGTTTGCTGGTTCACCTCTCAGTCTGATATCCAGCCACTGTTGTCTGGACTAAGCCCCATCTCCACTTCAAGGAGTTGATCTCAGTGGGGGGGTTACCTCTTATAACACAATGAAGCTAACAGAACAACTACATTCACTGTGAGGATGAACAACTACATTCACAGATTATTCACTCGGGCATTCGTTGTGTCCGAGTATTCACTCAGGCATTTGTAGTGTCAGAGTATTCACTCAGGCAGTCATTGTGTCAGATTATTCACTCGGGCATTCGTTGTGTCAGAGTATTCACTCAGGCATTTGTAGTGTCAGAGTATTCACTCGGGCATTCGTTGTGTCAGATTATTCACTCGGGCATCATGCCAGATTATTCACTCGGGCAGTCATTGTGTCAGAATGCCAGTCCATGCTTCCAAAGATCCACTTTGGCATCTCTAGATATGTTCAAACATGGAGGCATCACATTGATCTACTAAACTGGACATGCAGTACTGAGAAAGCAGACAGGCTTGCATCCAAAACATCAACAGACAGGAAGTTGACAATCAATAAGGGTGATATGCTGAAACTGTTTAAATAGCAGCACCTGCTGAATGTAGACACTGCTTGTGACAAATCTTGGCTGAGATTAGAGACTTTGTTATTAAGTGTGGTAGTAGTAGAACTGGACATTTTATGTGTGGTAGTAGAACTACTACTGGTAGTAATAGTCAAATGCAGTAACATACCGTCATCACTACTTCTTCATCCCAAGATCGAGATGGAAGTTAAGAGACAAATGATCCACAGTATATTCCTACCAACACTGTGTTACCAGTGCCAAACCTGGTCTCTCTCATCTTCACATTACAGAAAGATAATGACGTGAGATGAAATGCTTGAGGAAAGCTGCCTTGGTCACCAGGCTCGATAGATTATGAAATGAAGATATCAGGGAAAGAATAGGTATAATACCTTGTACAGATTACATAGAAAACCAGCAGATCAAGTAGTTTGGCCACATTATGAGAATGCATCACAACATGCTGCCCATACAGGCATATAACCAAAAGAGATCAGGGTACAAAGCCAAAGACCACAGAAAAGATGGATAGAAAACGTCAGGGACATCCTGAACGGACACAGTCATAGCACAACTGAGGCCACACATCTGGTTTTAGAACGCACACTCAAGATTCAATCACCCCTACTCTTAATGGTAAGAGTGGATAACAAACCGCCTGGGGAAAGACAATAGTAGCTGAACTTGACATCTTAAGTGTGGTAGTAGTTGAACTGGACATTTTAAGTGTGGCAGTAGTAGAACTGGACATATTAAGGGCAGAATGAGAATGCTCAATCAGCAATCCACAGAAAATATTGACATGTATACCTTTCAGCATCTGCAAGGTAGATTCAGCACTTTCCTGGATTGCATGTATTTCTTTGATGTTAAGTCCATAACCATTGAAGTTGTCATGCACTCATTCATGTTATACCACCGCACAAGAGCACCGTAGACATCAAGATAAGGATGAAACAAGTAGACAAGAAAATTTACAAGTGATTTATTGTTTACAAAATTGGAGGATATTCTAAAGTTTCTTAAAGATAATTTGTAATTTGATAACACAGTAATTGAATAATTGGTTATAAAACAACTTCATTGGCAACTGTAGCCAACTCCATTGATGTTCACTAACACTGAATGATACATGTGCTGAAGATCCCCATGATGATAATGACATTTTGCATCTATACAGATAGTCAGGACTATAAATGGACACTACGAAGCCCTCAAATTTCAGTCTCTGTCATAGCTAATTTTATCAATTTTGAATCATAAGCAGAGTATCCATATGAAATTGTTCAAATTTATGGCAACCCTGAGATTAGCTAGAGTTATCTATTATATATTTGCTCTCTCTCTCCTCAAACATTACTTGTGTTTATTGTATTACCATGTATTTTATGCATTCCCTTTGCTTATTTACTTGTTGGTTCAAATATTAATCAACTTTCCTATTTTACATATTTCCCTATATGGGAGTACCACTAGAAGTGTCTCCGGTAGCAAAGATTATACAAATGCCAAAGATATTTTAGTTTTTTTAAAATTTGGCTGAAACTATTTTCTTGGGAATCAGAAACAAGCTATGATTGAAAGAAGCAAACAATTATTGTATTACGTATCAAAGATTGTCTGTTATCTTGCCACTAACTGATGACAATTCTTTGGGTCCACATTTGCTGTTAAGCGAATGGGTGGATGTCATGGGCATCTGCAGGATTTTTGTAATAGAAGGCGGGGTCAGTCTGTTAGCTTCAGCAGGGAGTTTTAGGTCCAGTCTGTTAGTTACAGCTGGGAGTTTTAGGTCCAGTCTGTTAGCTACAGCCGGGAGTTTTAGGTCCAGTCTGTTAGTTACAGCCGGAAGTTTTAGGTCCAGTCTGTTAGCTACAGCTGGAAGTTTTAGGTCATCTAGTAATTTTTCTCAATATTAGTTAATAATTTCATGGGGTTATCTGATCTACTTTCACTATTTTGTGGGCCTCCTTGATGGCAGCTTTAATTTTCATTCCAAGGGCAACTTTATCGCCTCCGTTGTACTATACCCTTGTTTGTTCAAAATGTCTTTGATGTTATCTAGCCTTTTTCTGGATCTCCCTGGCTGTAAACTGTTCTCTTTGTGTTTAAGAGGTTGCAGGTTCAAATCCATCTTGCGTTATTTTGTTTATGAAGTGGATTTTTCTCAAAATCCCTAGGGATTAATTATCTTTTGACGCTACGGAGTTATGTGCTATGAGTGGTACACAAAGCAAGTGGTATGCTACCTCATTGAGAAGGATGGAGTACAAATGGGGTAATCTGAGTACAATGTAGTGAATCCTCTTAGACGTTATCCATTTTCCTTTGTTTTTCTTTGGCTCTGTGACCTAATCATGTTTTATTATACACACTTGTAGATAGTTTGATGTATTCCATTTCCATATGCTCAAACCATTGCATTTCAACATATTGAATACATGACATAATGCTTAATTCTATTTCACGTCAACATTTCATAAATATAAATTTAAAAAAACCTTTTTTCTCAAGCCGTTCATGTATTTATAGACGCTAAAGTTGCATTATACAAGACTATTATTATCCCTTCACTCTGATACCAGTGCCAAATCTGGACAATGACAGCACAAGACAAAAGAAAAATAGTGACAGCAGAAATAACGTGTCTACGGAATGTCATTAGGAGATAGAATTAGAAACGATAACATCAGACAGATGACCAAAACAAAATCAGTATTGGAACACATCATGATAGAGGGGCTGTTGTAACTAGGGTTGATAGAGGGGCTGTGGTAACAGTAGAATTGACAGAGGGACTGTGGTACAACACTGTCCCTTATACAATTTCCCAGGTAAAACATAAAGGTCAATATTCTTCAAGATCATCAGTAAAGACATGAAAAGCTGTTTATGAAGTGAATTTTTGTCCTGATTGTCATGTATTCTCAGGGAAGAAATCATTACAAAACTGTAAACAATTTTCAAAGCTATATAAATACAGTGAATTCCTCTATTACGCATTATTTTATAACATATTCCCCAACATAGCAACACTTTTCAAAACTCCCATTCAGATTTATTCTGTATTGTTTGTACTGTATATGGTGAATTTCTGTTATTACATACATATCTGGACATTCGGGACCAAGTTGTTATAATGGGATTCCACTATAATTGACAGTAAAATAGTATTTCTCAGAAATAGAGAAATTATTTGTTCTTATAGAATAGATACTTCCCAGCAATATAATGCCATTTAACGGCATTAGGTCAAAGGGCATGAGCCCATGGACTGCTGGACCAGCAACCAACCAACCTATGGAATAGATATGTTGACACAAGTGACAATGGGATTAGTTTATATAATAGAGACACAGCTCATGTGACAGTGGGGTTAGTTGACAGACTCATCTGATTTAACTTTGATCATCATGTGACAGTGCGGCACTGAAAAATAACTCTTAGGGCCCATACATCTGCTATACTTCTGAAAAATTGTGTTCCAAATCATTAAGATCTTGCAATTCTTGTTGAATTTTGACTAAACCATCCTGTAGTTTCTGTATTTTTCTTCGTCGTTCTGCTTGTAGGACTTGTTTTGTACTGTTCATCTTTAAACAGTGACTTAGTGATCTAGATACAGGATGGATTGTGTTTTCCAAACTTGATTGATCTTTGCTGTATACCGGAGATGTCTCTGGAGAGATTCTGTGATTTGTTGAAGTCTCTATCTTAAAATCAGTGTTGATACAATGCTGGGAAGCTGTTGATAAGTGTTGATAAGCTGCTGGAATATCGTTGTGTTGACTATCTGATGGGTATATCTGCGGAGGAGTCAAAGAATATTCTTTTAAAGAGGCTATAACTGGCTTCAATAGAAACTCGGTATGTCCAGAAGCATGTTCTTGATTTGCTGCAGACGAATGTTTCCTTTTGTGCTTTGCATAGTCGGTATTAAGTGAAGATGTATTGAAAGTCAATGATGGCAAGGGAATATTGTGTGACATTTTTGATTTGTGCTGCTTAAAGGAGATGATACTTTCCTGTTTTGAAGTGTGTTCACTGCGAGATAATGTATGTGTATTTAGAAACTGATTGCTGTTTGAATTGCACAATGAAATGCTATCAGAAGCAGTATGCGATTTGATCAGACAATGACCACAGCAGTGGTTGAGGCACACAGTGTGTGGGAGAGTGTTTCTAAGTGCAGGACTTGAAATATTCGTTGTTTGCAAGGATTTTACCAGGGGTGTTGAGACTGATAGATTAAAGTTAGACGTGGATGTTAATGGATTTGGTGTGGATGTTAATGGATTTGGTATGGATAATAATGGATTTGGTGTGGATGTCAATGAATTTGGTGTACTCAAGCTTCTCTGACGAACTGGTGGTTCTAAATGTTGATGATTTAACTGATAAACTGACAGACTCGTGCACTCTTTATATTCATTTAGTCTTTGATTAGCAAAGCTATGATGAGGGTTCACTTCATTTCCTTGTTTGAGTATATTCACAACGGGCAATGAATAGTAACTAACATTACTGCCATTTATTCCGGCAGCTGTCTTTCTTTGAAATGTTTCTTGTCGCAAATTTCTATAGTCCTTGTCATCTGTTATATTTGAAAAAATTATCTCATTGCTTTTACTGAGATCGCTTTCTTTGGTTTCCTCCTCACTATCGTCACCATCACTCATACTGTTGCTGTTACTGTCCATAGATTCTACTTGAATTCTTTGTACAGCAAACAAGTTTTCATTGTTGGAATTGATTAGTTGTGGGTGAATGTAGTTGGAATTGATTAGTTGTGGATGAATGTAGTTGGACGTATCACAAAACAGATGATCATCATTGGTATTGTTGTAACTGTTTCTGACACTTTCTCTTTTGTTTTTGCACTCAGCACTATTACCTACAATACCACTATTCACATTAAAAATAGATTTGTTACTTGCTTGTGTGATTTTATCCTGCACAGAAATACTTTTTCTAACTTCTAATCTAGACTTATCAAACTTTGGTGATTTTTCAGAATGTAAGTAGGTTATACTGTCCGAGAAACTGTTAGGATTTCCTGTGTACGTTTGGCCAATTTTGACAGGTCCAGAATTACGTTTTTTACTTAAAACGTTTGATTCAGTTAGACAGAAAGGGACATTAGATTTTAGAAGTGCTCTTCCCGTTTTCTGTTTCCGTTCTCGACTACCATTTCTGGCAATACTAAGACTTCTCGTGAGTATCTGTAGGGTGGAGTTATTGCTATTGCTCGTAGTTTTTTCATCAGAGCTGTACCGTTTATTGGATAAGGGCTTCTGGTTCACGGATGGGAAGGTCATCTCCATCAGAATGTCATCATTTTCAGACACATCAATGACAACACCTTCTCCTCCATCAGAAATTGAGTTACACCTGCAATAAAAAAAAAAAGAAAATGAAATAAACATCCATCACTCATTATTTCCTCTATTTTGATTCTTGTAACAGTATTAATATTGGCAATACTCTTACCTATTTCTGTTTTTTTCCCCTTACTTTGTCCTGTGTTGCCCCAGCTCTCACACCTCTCGTACGTTTATTTGTTCTTAAACACTGGAGTTTTATCTCTTCTATTTTGATTCTTGATTAGAAACCAGTATCATAGCAAATGGGATATTCCCATATGTATGTGTTCCATCAACCACAGAAGGGTGTTCAAATGGGATATTCCCACAGCAAATGGGATATTCCATTAGGTATGTGTTCCATCAACCACCAAAGGGTGTTCAAATGGGATATTCCCACAGCAAATGGGATATTCCCATAGGCATGTGTTCCATCAACCACCGAAGGGTGTTTAAAGTTCTAGCTAATGTTGATTTCATAATCTTGGGATCTTTCCAGAGAGGACATAATTTCTCCCTTCTCTTCATTTCTCTGTCTGTGTATACAAGTTGGCAGTTATTTTCTCCAAAATTTATCTGAAATTATTGTGTGTGCATAGTCAATGCTATTTTCAAGATCTCAGCTTTCCACAAAAATTTCCCTGCAAACATGAAAACAATTCATAAGAAACAACTACAGACAAGAATTGCTGCAACAGTGGGCCAGCTGATAGACTTGGTGCTCACTATATGAACACCAACAGAAACCCAACCCAAATGGATCCTCTAAAATAACTTAAGAGAGCAAATCAGAGTCTTACATTCCAACTGAGAACAGGCCCAAACCCCCTAAACACCAGAACAGAATAAATTCATTACATGAACCAAACCTACAATAGGAGACCATCGAACACCTATTACTGAAGTGCCCAAAACTAACAGACATCCAACAAGAACTACTGGCATTGCTTGCAACCATACACAACACACTCTACACAACTGCACCACAGCAGGGGAGAAACTGTGCCTTCGCTAAAAGGGCTGCTGGCTGTCAAGAGCTGCCTGCTCACAGCAAAAGAGATTAAATCATCATGAGCATTTCAGGCTGTTTCTATGACATAATTCAACTTAGCAGGTGACCATCTTCAATACTCATATCCCTCATACCAATCAGTCTTCTCTTATTTTTACCTTCTCTTTAAAAAAACATATAACTTCAGTTGAATCCCTCTATAACACATCATTTTGTAGAATCCCTCTATAATGAATCCTTTTATAACATATTTCTCTATTTAACAACATGTTTCAAAGTTTCCAATTAGACTTATATTTAATCTGTGTACTGTATATAGTGAAATTAAAAGTGTGGAAGAATTGCACCAAGAGAATAAGAAGAAAATAGTCCTACAAAGGTAACGTTATGTCCCATGGCAACAACTTGCTGTTGGTGATGAAGATAACTCTTCATGTACTACGCTACAGCAGCTATTAGGTGGGGGTGGCCAGTTCCTTTCCTTGCTGTCTTTATCTCCCCTAACTCATGTGTCAAGTACTCATTTACAGCTGAGTCAACTGGAGGAGCCACTGTGTCAAGCGAGAAATCACAACCCTGATTTTTTTTGTCCGGACGTGATTTCGAACTTGGCATGCTGTCCCCCGGTGATAGAAAGCAAGATCACTATGAACTTGACTACCATGCTCCTCTAGGGCTCCTACAATATTTTTTAAAAACAAGTTACAAGAAAAATAGGAATGGCTACAAGTACTTTCATGGCATGAGGAAAATATTGACATATAAACAAATTTATTAACAAACTAAACATGAGAATTATAAAAGGCTACATCTAATCTATATTAAGGGATGGCTCAGCACAGAAACATGGACAATTAACAAACAGAATTTATGCATGTGGATATATAGAAGAATAGGAAGAAAATCATGGAAATAGATGAAAATAAACGAAGGGGTTATAGCAATGCTTAATATGACAAAAAAAAGAACTATAAAAAGAAATGAAGATCAAACAAATAAAATGTTTTGGAGACATTAAAGACAGGACATTGTTATATTGAACATGTTGAAGACCCTAGTTGAGGGTAAAGTCGACGGGTGACGAGCAAGAGGTAGGCAGAGATACATGCAAGTGGGAGAGAAATATCACGAGATGGACATACATTCTAGCAGAGTGCACCACTAAGGCAAGAGATGGAATGCTGGAGGTCAGTTTCAGCTAATATACGTTGTGGAGATGGCACTTGATGATGATAATAATGATATTGAATTCCTGTCATGACATTGTCGTCCAAAGCCAAGTTTTTATAATGTGATTTGACTGTATTTCTAACAATGTGATTTGACTGTAGTTCTAGCAATGTCATTTGACTAGTTCTAGCAATGTGATTTGACTGTAGTTCTAACAATGTGATTTGACTGTATTTCTAACAATGTGATTTGACTGTATTTCTAACAATGTGATTTGACTGTATTTCTAACAATGTGATTTGAGTGTATTTCTAACAATGTGATTTGAGTGTATTTCTAACAATGTGATTTGACTGTAGTTCTAGCAATGTCATTTGACTAGTTCTAACAATGTGATTTTACTGTATTTCTAACAATGTGATTTTACTGTATTTCTAACAATGTGATTTTACTGTATTTCTAACAATGTGATTTTACTGTATTTCTAACAATGAGATTTTACTGTATTTTTAACAATCAGATTTTACTGTATATCTAACAATAGTTTATTGATCTCAGCATAGGCCTACTCTGACCATATCCTATAGACAGTCTGCATATCTGAAATTGAGTCAAAGTTATGTTGCAAGAACACATTAACATATACCACATAGTCACCTTTCACGCTCCTTTCTAAATCTCTTGAGGCAAGGTGGAGTTCCATCTACCTTTGACTCGGGTAAAAGATAGAATAATTCTTCAGTTAGCATTGAATACGGTGTCAATGGAAGCTCCAGAAGTCTCTCGAGGCGAGCAATTTGCTGATCCAGCTGTTCAAATAAGGATATTTATTATATCATCAATAACAGTTAGAAATTTTAAATGAGCAATTTTGATTGTACAGCATCTGTTGAAGATGGATGTGTCTGGCCATTGGCAAAAATAAAATAAAAAGTACAATATGAAAATTAACATACAGAAACAAGAAGTTTTGAAAATTAGCAAATCTACAACATTAAAGGATTAACAATAGATAACACCAAGGTGAAATAAGCCAAAGAATTAAAATATCATTTTCCGAAAATGGAAGACTAGACAGAGAAATAGAAACAAAGTGCCAGAAAGCAAACACAGTGACCTACCAACTTTCACCACTACTTCTTCACCCAAACATCGAGATGGAAATCAAGACAGATAATATCTAGACTTGTTATACCAATACTCTGGTACCAATGTCAAACATGGTCCTAAAAATATTTGCAGCAGAAGACAATTGTTACATGTGAAATGAAATGAAGTGTCTGAGAAAAGCTTCAATGGTTACTAAACTATATACTGGTACATTAAGAAATTAAGAAAAGAGTTGGTATAATATCATGTATTGAACAATCGAAAGACAGTAAGTAAAATAGTTCCGTCACCTTCTGAGAATGAACCAAACCAAATACCAACAAGAGCATATAACAAAAGAATATCCGGACATAAAGCAAAAGGTAGACAAAGAAAATGGTGGATAGAAAACATCAGGATAGCTTTAAACAAACATGGACTAAATCCAACCACAGTGACATATCTGGTCTTGGAATGACATCTGTAGCTTCCATCCTTACACTTTATATCTGGTCTTGGAATGACATCTGTAGCTTCCATCCTTACACTTAACGGTAAGTGTGAATGTGATCTACCATCATTCACCTGAGGACAGACACTAGACAAAAAATTGCAGTATCTGTACCTTTTGACCTGACACATCCAACTTAAGCATGGATCTGGGTCACTATTCACATTAAAAATAGATTTGTTACTTGCTTGTGTGATTTTATCCTGCACAGAAATACTTTTTCTAACTTCTAATCTAGACTTATCAAACTTTGGTGATTTGTCAGAATGTAAGTAGGTTATACTGTCCGAGATACTGTTAGCATTTCCTGTGTACGTTTGGCCAATTTGATAACCAACTCGAAGTCCAAAACCTCCTCAGTTGCTTCTTATTACATCCATAATAGGCCACAGTGTTACAGTTCTTTAATCTGCTTTTGGATTCTAGCAACACATAGACATATTGTGTTATATCAGAGTACATATTGTACTCTGATCACCGTCAAATCCTCAGTTTCGTTTATTTCCCCATTATTGCTTACCTTCGTATTTTGTTGTTGGTTGATTGGTCGCTGATTCAGTTGTCCATGGGCTCATGGCCTTTGACCCAATGCCATTAAATGGCGTCATATTGCTGTCAAGTCTGTGGATTTTCGTCCCACCCCAGGACAGAGCCAGAGAAGAACTATCACACCTCCAGGAAGGTAAGTTTCAACCTATGCACTGCTCCAAGCCGCTGCAGCCAAATTAGGTTTCACTGTGCTCATTCCCTGCCACCAATTGACTACTGGTTATGTTGAATGTCTCTATTGCTCGAGGCATGCAACCAAATGTTCAAGTCAAAAGGATTGTCATGTCCTGAGTCACTGTGCCTCTATGATGGGTTTCAGCCATGGAAAAAAACAATGCTGTCAGTTTTCTCCTCCCTAGTGCTGCACAGTACATCTCTGGACTCCTCCCAACCACAGATGGTGCATACATATATATTCAGGTAATCATGAAACACATTTCAAGAACAAAATAAAAGCATAATTGTATAGAAGACATGCCATGAATCTTCTATAATAAGATAACCTCAATATAATGTCATCCACTAAGGTTTTCTGTTGCATGGGTGGTTTGTCTAGTGGACCATTGGTGAGACCCACAGACGCAACCACATGTGTGTATTTTGTGGTTAATTGATCTAAATATTATATCAATAAATAATCAATAATGAATTACAATATTTATTTGTCTTACATAACTAACCCTAAATATAATTATATTTAAATTAATAAATTATAAACATAAACTGATAAAGATAGGCAAGGGAAATAATCACACAGGCAGGCACTAATTGGCTCAACTGAAATTGGATTGCGATCATAATACTTATCTTTGTGTTTAGTTCAATGTCATTGTGTTTCAAGACACAATGATTTCAAAATTTCAAGACACTCCATTTTCAGTTTCATGTCACTTTGGCCTCCGTTATCCCAGTTCAATGATAATATAGTATCTTGTGATACTAATTATTTGTGATAAACCTATTATTCAGGGATCATCTGCAGAATTGCTTTACTTTTAAGAATGAAAAATGTGTATTTTAACAGTAAAATAATTATGATAGTGTTGTTCAGTTTTACCATCTTGATGTGACTGCAATTCAAGACATCTACATTAACATTCAGGCCTATATATCCTCCAAATCAACTGCATTGACAGCCACCAACCACAGCTACAAACAAAACCATTGACATCAATCAATCACAGCTACAAGTAACCCCATTGACATCCACTAACCACAGATGTAAACAAAGCCATTGACATCCACAGTTAGATTATCTACAACTACATAAACTGAATTCCAGCATCCACAATAACATGCACTTACCTCCACCAATTCCCTCTTGTAGACCCTATTTTGCACTTCTGCTCGGTAATAAATCTCCTTTCTCTCGTCAAACACGAACCGTCTCGTATTGCTGTGGTCGACTACTATTCCCATACTTGCTATAACCGGGTTCCCGCCAGAAGTCACGATGACGTATATCTATTGATGTACACAATATGGGAGACAAAGGAGTCAAGATACGTCATAGGAAGAGTCGAAGTAATAGCATAGGAATTTCCTGTGAGCAGGGACGATAACCATTGTACTTGAGCCTAATTTACTATCGTTTCTTTCTGTTATCTGTCTGACTGCATGTATGTCTATCGTCTTTCTCTGATTATAGGCCTTTTGTAAGGTGTAGCAGGATTGAATGACGATCCGTTTTCAAGCTATAACATGTTTGGTTGATTGATAGGCACATGACGTTGGTAATTATTTCAGTCCACCTTATTTTTGTCTTCCTCTGCCTCTTAGTATTTCCATTCACTTGTTGTAGCTTATGTTCTTGCTGCTGGCGAATATGAGTTCATTCTAATTAAGTAGCCTAACTATTTCAGTCTCTGTTTTGTCAATATATTTGACTACAGATGTTGTTCCAGCAGTTCTTGTAATCTCTTCATTTCTCACCATGATCGTTCACTGCTTTTCTTAGACATATCAGTTCACACGTAGCAAGTGTCTTATCTTGTATCTTTTTGCTCCTAACATAATCTCTTCTTGATCTGTTCGCTGCTTCTCTTAAACATCTCATTTTACACCGTATTACTTCACACAGATTTCTTACTGTGCGTATTTGAGTTGATTAAAACATCTTCATTTGACTCTATTGCAGATGTTAATTGAGAAATTCTTTATAAACCGCCAGCGTAGATAATTGATTTAAACGCGATTTCTTTTAAATCGAAAATGTCCGGGATCGATCCCAATACTCTCCAATATCGAAAAACGATAAATACTGTGAAAATGGCTTTAACCGATCTCCCAATTTCTTACGCTGATAGCGCACTCTGACGGATTGAATCTTGTCCATTGTTGAATTTGTTACTTCTCACTTGCTGTCTTTCATTTCATTATTTAAAAAAAAAATATGCATCAACCGGTGAGCAACAATGTTTCAACCGACCGTGGATTGCAGTTCATTTTCGTTATATCAGACAAGTGAAAGCTAGAGGAAAATAACTAGTAAAATCTCGTTATAACAACATGTTCCGGACCGACAACATAATTATGTAATAGAAAGTCGCTATATGCATACGCTAAAGAATACATATAATTGGGGCATTTGAAAAGTGTTGTTATAGAAGGAAATTTCTTATTATAGAATGTGCTATAGAGGGATTCTACTATAATAATTTTTTAGATTGAGAACAGACAGCAATTGACTCATCTAAACAACATATGTATAAATTTGCAATTAACGACATCGGTATGTGCACCTCTCGATAATCTGTAGAACACACAGGACATATTTTACAGAAGTGCCCACTGTACGACACCACAAGAAGAAAACTATGGCCATCTGAAACATCTCTGACGGACAAGCTTTCCGGACTTGTCACGAGGCTGGTGGCCACAGTACAGTTCATTGAAGAAATCCGTACCACCGCTTGACTCTGGTGAACGAGGAAGAAGAAGAAGAGCTGTGACAATCAAAAATAAAGAAGGTAGTGGTTCATGTAATCTTGTCACCGTTATCTGTGTTGTGAAATTAATTCGTTATCTCTTACAGAACCAATTTTGACTTATGTTTCTACTATAGGGCCTATAGGCTAAATATTAGCTTCATTAAAAATGTCGCATCTATTAATGCGCAAAATACATTAGGTATGTGTATGATTTTTTAAATACTTAATTTTAGCACTCATATTTTTTTCTATTACTTCTATATTTCTGTGGTTCTTTCCACAATTAAATTCTTCACATTTTTATGGACACCCGCATCTCAAAGACATTAATTCTTCACATTTTTATGGACACCCGCATCTCAAAGACATTAATTCTTCACATTTTTATGGACACCCGCATCTCAAAGACATTAATTCTTCACATTCTTCTTTATTTATATATAAGCACGTAACCCGGCAGGTTTGTAGGGGCATCACAATGGATGCATCAACACACAGAGCCAACTAGCGATTTCTATTTTCAACGATGCGGACGAGTAAGAAAAAATCATGTCCTTGATGTTGTCTGTCCATGTTGTTATTTTCCCCTCTGCTTCTTTCACCCTCGACAGTTCCCTGCAGTATTGTATTTTTACAATGAATCATGTCGGTATACATGTCCAAATCATGTACGTTTTCATCCGTTCACTTCTGAAAGCAGTAGTTCTTGTGGTCATGTATATATTTATATTTTTATTTCTTACGTATACATTTGTCATATTCTATCTACGCAGAAAATGCTACATGCAAAAGAGAAATTCATGATAAAATCGATCGATTTATTTCGTCATAATAATAGACTAGTACAGTCGTATCAGTTTATGTGCGATATCGATACAAGAGATTCAGAATACTGCTCAAACTGGAAGAGAAATCCCAATAGTAAATATGGTCTTCAAGCGCGATCGTCACGTCAATCTGATCAACCTCACTTATAATGAACCAACATCTAACGAGGTTTCAATGGTGTTCGTCAACGAAGATGGAGAACCACCCTTTCACTGCGGCATTCGTACATTTATTCTTTCATAAAATATTGGTTATAGACTGTGTGGTGTCATATTTGCTTTTTTTTCACAGCGCAATGGCAATGTGGGACATATCAGGGTAAGCAATCCAATAAATTTCGTCCCGTCGAGACGACGGGTCCCGACGGGATCCTAACTAATCTAGTATCAATATCTTCTTCTGCGTTCGTTCTCAAACTCCTGCAGATACGCAGGATGTAGTCCAGAGAACGGAATGCGTTGTATCATGGTTTACAGCATTGCTGCGAAATCTGCGCATTTCGGCCTGACACATCCGACTTCAGCATGGCTTTGGGTCACTGACTATATGGGATGGGACAGCAAACTCCATCCCATAACCTCCTTAGCCGCCTCGTACGATATGTATGGAAGGTAAACAGTGTTGCTATTATTTACTCCCCTTTCGGGCCCGACAACACACGGGCGTAGTATCAATATGATCAGTGATGCGAAAATTGCAGATAGGACGACCTCCGATCAATAAAGACGTGTTGCAATCCTGACGGGTCTCCTAAAGATGTGCTCTAAGTATATGATGAAAAGTACTTGAGACATTGTGCATCCCTGCCGAACTCCCACATTTGTTGCGAAGAACTCGGAGGCTATATTTCACCTATATACCCACATCTCAAAGAAATTAATTATGTTCCTAATTTTTCTTTGTATCCACATCTCAGGAAGTGAATAGGATCTACTTCTTCAGCTTTCATCTCAAACTCCCACTGGATCTCTCTTGCAGCAGGACTTCTATATCCTGCATCCTACAATATTTCCAGCAGGATGGAGTCCAGAGAATGGAAATGCGTTGTGTCGCCGCTTTTTTGCGGAAATGTCCCAACACATCCGTCTTCGGCGGGAAATGGATCTAATATAAAATATATTTTTAATGAACTGTTGAATTAAATTCTAGCGACAAAATTGCGAATTGTTGTGGCCTGTGACAGTTCGCCCCGTTCTCACCGTTTTGTTTACATAAAATAAACATATTTGAATTGATGAGCTCTGTATATTATGTACACTTCCCCGCAGACGTGACTTCCCCGGTCCTCCGTATCTAGACAGAGTGCTGTTGAAACCGGTACCGATCTGAGATCCCTTTTTTTCTTACATATCTTCTGCATTCATTCTCAAACTCCCGCTGGTTCTCTCTTAGCTGGAGAATGGTCGTACTACATTTCCATCAGGATATCGCCCAGAGAATGAAACGGTGTTGTATTGGAGCAAATTATACGACACATCCGTCTTCGGCAGGTATTTGCGAATTCAACTACATTCTTCTTTTAATATGCCCCATACATTTTAATTGTGTCTTTATAATACGTACCATGAGAGATTTATTGAAAGTAATATATCTTAACAACATAGCGTGCGATTTCTATTGTCCTCGATGCTCTCAATATTCTTGTCAGAAACAACGTATTCGATTCCTGTTTTTTGTTCCTGCAAATTGATTGCTACAACAATTTGCACCCGTCTCCGTACGAAAGTGGTCGAAATCATTTGTCTTCAATTCATGAAGTTGTCGCTTTGAGATGAACATGAACCGCGTCGTCTCGTTCATATGGGCAAGTATTGCAGGACTTAAAACGATTATTGTTTGAGCAAAGGAGTCAGTGCTCTGAACGTTATTCTCGGCAAGAGGCTGCTGTTGTTATTGAATGCGACCAAGTGAACACGAGGAAAAAACTCAAGTAAAATAAAATCAACCCATTGTGTTTTTGAAACATTCCCTTCTTGTTTGCCGTTTTATCAACATGAATCAAGAACAATATAGCTTTCATATTATTTTGTGCAATTGGAAGTTGGAAGAATGTCGGTTTTATATAATTTCAGTAGACTCCAAGTCTAGAATATGTCAAATATCTTGAGAATAGTCACGTACTCACACGAGTAATTGTAAAATGGACGTGCATCTGTCTACCATCCGAGCCCACCCACATGTGTGTGAACGTGGGTGAGAGAGATAGAAAACTAGACAGTGATGAGGCTAGTGTAGTTCTAACCTTCGATAACATTTACCATGTTGTTCCGACAGGCCGACGTTCTGCTTGAACTAGGACTTTCACGGGGTGGGTGGGCGGAACAACAAAGAAACCTGTCGCAAAGGTCAGAGTTGCGCCCTGATGTCGACGTCTGTTTCCGGCGTCATTAGACTCGAAACACCATCGGGTCGGATGGCTGCTGAAACAGAGGGCGGTGCACTTATGGGAATGCCTCGCGTGTTGTGAGGCCAGTTTCTAATCAAGAATCAAGTGATTCAAGAACAGTAATGAATCTGTCAAACTGTACATTTGTGGAATAATTTAGTAGTTCGTTTATTGTTCTTGGTTTTATGTATGCAATACAACTTACAAATCTAACTCTAGACTCTTATAACCTCTCCCCCCCCCCCTTTTTCTTCAAGTAAAATACAACCACATACTAGAATCAACAGACTGAAGAAATGGAGCCTACTTAATGCGGTTGTAAAACATGTATATAATTAGTTATTTCCCTTGTTTTTGTGCTCACCATGGGTGGCCGATTCTTTTGTACGTTCATCAATCCGAGAGCAAGTTTCAGCAAATCTTGCAGCTCTGTTGTTAGACAAACAATCTTGCAGCTCTGTTGTTAGACAAACAATCTTGCAGCTCTGTTGTTAGACAAACAATCTTGCAGCTCTGTTGTTAGACAAACAATCTTGCAGCTCTGTTGTTAGACATACAATCTTGCAGCTCTGTTGTTAGACAAACAATCTTGCAGCTCTGTTGTTAGACATACAATCTTGCAGCTCTGTTGTTAGACATACAATTTTGCAGCTCTGTTGTTAGACATACAATCTTGCAGCTCTGTTGTTAGATATATTGCAACTCTGTTGTTAGACAAACAATCTTGCAGCTCTGTTGTTAGACAAACAATCTTGCAGCTCTGTTGTTAGACATACAATATTGCAGTTCTGTTGTTAGACAAACAATCTTGCAACTCTGTTGTTAGACAAAAAATCTTGCAGCTCTGTTGTTAGACATACAATCTTGCAGCTCTGTTGTTAGACATACTACTTCTTCTTCTTCTGCGTTCGTTCTCAAACTCCTGCAGATTAGCAGGATGTAGTCCGGAGAACGAATGCGTCGTGTCGTGGTTTACGGCATTGCTGCGATATCTGCGCCTTTCGGCTAGACACATCCTACCCCAGCATGGCTTTGGATCGCTGACCCGTGCAGATCTGTTGTTAGATTTACAATCTTGCAGCTCTATTGTAGGCGTACAATCGTATGTTCTATTTCATCCTTCAACCTCTTTGTGTCTTCCACACTATCACTCTCTCTCTCTCTCCACACACACACACACACACTCACACGGGTATATATATGCGTGTGTACAGGGAGAGAGAGAGAGAGAGAGAGAGAGAAAGAGCAAGGCAAGTACTAGAATAAGACGATCGTCTGTTCTCTACTTTTTTCTGTTTGCAGTTTTCCGCATATCAAACATTTGATCACCTGATATGCACAAATATTTTAACGTCTCAGAACTCCTTTTACCCATGTTCATCTAGGTCTACCTCTCATCTTGCTGTTTCCATTTTCATGTTGTATGCTCTTGCCGCTGGTCAATAAAGGTTAATTCTCATTAAGTGGCCAAACGATTTCAGTCTCTGTTTTTTAATTTTGACCTCAGACGTTGTTCTGTTCTGGTAATATCTTCATTCCTCAAATGTCTCTTCTTGTTCTGTTCTTAGAAATCTTATTTGACAAAACTTAATTCTGTATCTCCATAATGTGTTTCCTGCCCTGCCGTAATGTATTTAGAAGTAATTATAACAATGGTTGTTTTAGCGGCTTATTGGCAGAGCTGCTTGATGGCAGTCTGCTTAACTGACTGACTGTTTTAGTTGCTTACTTGAAGAGGGGTTTGCTTAGTGACTGTTTGAGATGCTTAGTGGCAGAGTGAGCCTCCTGTTTTAGTAGCTTTCTGGCAAAGTGGCAGAGTGAGCCTCCTGTTTTAGTAGCTTTCTGGCAAAGTGAGTCTGCTTAACTGACTGTTTTAGTGGCTTTCTGCCAAAGTGAGTCTCCTTAACTGACTGTTTTAGCGGATTACTATAGCACGTTTCACAAGCTCTGCCCTCAAACAAATGCAAATATCTGATTAACCGTCTATGTATTAATGCCATTTTCTTGCATAAGATGTTATATTTGGTTAGACACAATAAATATATACTTTCTATTTGTGCATCATATTCAGTATTTATAAACAAATGAAATTCTTTGATCATTGTCGACATACTAATTATTGTGTAACGAGAAAAGAAGTTGTACACCACTTTAGACATTACATCGGATACAACCATAAACACCGTCTGCCTTGTGTTCGAGAGTGCAAAATAGTGCAATTTCATGCCTAAATCATTCCATATTATATGGTAAACCAATCATATGTAAATGAAGTCGTACAACTGAATGTAAGCATCTTCAAAAATGTTGTCAAGTAGGCTTTGATTGAGATATACATATAGAGATATTACAAATAAAAAAAAATTGAAATCAATGGCTGCATTTTAATGAAAATTTCATTCATATCGTCTATACCATTTAGAGATCTAGAATTAATATCAATAACAATGTTTTAGAAGAAGTGACACATTTTGAATATCTAGGAGCTAACATAAACAACGCAGGAGACTGTGCAGTAGAGATGAGGAGGTGAAAAGCAATAGCGATGTCAAATTAAAACAGCGGAAAAAACTGTGACAGTGCATACACGGGAACTAAGGTGCGTTTGTTACGCACATATATGTTCCCAGTGGCGAGCTTCAGCTGCGGCACATGGACAATAAATAAAACTACAGCCAAGAAAATAGATGCCTTCAAAATGAAATGATATAGAAGAGTCATGAGAATGCCATGGACAGCAAGAAAGACCAACCAAGACGTGATAAGAAATGAACGTAAAAGAAGATATTTAAACACCATATTAAGAAGAAAGTTAAGTTTTTCGACCATGTAAAGAGACACGATGGCATGAAAAGAGTGCTGTTGGAGGTAGCGATAGAAGGCAGTAGAGGCATAGGCCGACCAAGACACCGTTGGGCAAGAGATATTCAGGAATGCATGCACTTGTCGCTAGAGGAAGCGGGACAACTTGCCAGAGACCAAGAGGATTTCAAGAGATTCATTAGGAAGACTACGTTCTGAAAAAAAATATATAAAAAGAAAACGTCGTATGATAAAAAATCAGAATAGACAATACGGAGATAGAATGTGTGGATAAATTTGAATACTTAGGAGCAAACATCAACGGTGCAGGAGACAGCATGGTAGAAATAGGGAAGAGACTGGCAGTGGCATGTTGTAAAATAACACGGTTGAAAAACATTAGGAAAAACAACAAAATAGAAATGAAATTGCTCATTTTGCGACCTTTTATTTTTCCGGTTGCAACATACGGCTGTGAAACATGGACCCTAAGTAAAACATCGGCAAAGAAGATCAACGCCTTTGAGATGAAAGGCTACAGAAAGATACTTAAAATATCATGGAAATAAAAAACATAGAAACTCAGATATTATAAATACATTGAAGATTCCAGAGTGTTTGTTACTAAACACAATAGCAAAAAGAAAACTACACGTATTTGGTCATATAAAGAGACACAACTGTTTAGAAAGATAAATAATGGAGGGCAGAGTACCAGGATGGAGGAGAAAGGGCAGACCAAGAAGATTAACTTCTTGAGAAACGATCAACAAGTCCTTCTTAAGGACTGACGACATGAAAGATAAACATGAATGCATCGTTGGAAAATGCAAGCAGCATCGCCCAAGACAGAGAGAGTTTCAGAGTGTTCATTGGGAAGACAACATTCTGGAAAGAATACGTCACATGACAGACACGTCACATGACAACATTCAATTTAAAATTCACACAAAATTTCAATTATATGCGTTATATATTTGTTGGTATTCAACATTTGAAGTTGGGAGCAGCTAATGAAACGTGCTATAGTAGAGATAGTCTGCTTAACTAGCTATTTTAGCGGTTTAATTGAACATTTTCAATTCCATTTTATTTTGTCGTTTCAACGTTATCCATCCCAAAAACAGTATTTTCTAATTATTTACTGCTACCGAACAGAAGACATGGAATAAACAAAGACGATAATGCAGAAAGACAGACCGACGAATTGCTTCCAACAGAACACCCTTATATACGATAATCAATGTTGTATTTCGGTCTTCAATTTTACGCAATATGGTTAAAACAATTTCCCCAAATTGTTTCAGACGCGGCGGTTCTCCAATTATGATGAAATGAGATACTTATCAAAGATCTACGATTTTGTGGCTTTATAATAATAATGTTGTTGGCGATGGAGATGGTAATGATGATAAATTGATGATGGTGTTCGTGAAAAGGATATTGATGACGATGTTGATGACAATGATGATGATGATAATGATTGTGATAATGATGATGGTAAAATAAGCTTGTTCACTGTGTCAGGCGGAGTTTTACTTTAAGTTCCAAGTTAGTGTTTCTTTGTCAAGGTTTTTTGTAAATGAAGAAATTTTATTTGCACATTTTAGAGTCAGAAATGACTGTTCTACTCAACGCACATATAGTGTGATGATGATGTTCCTCCTTCTCAAGCGAAGATGAGCATGGCATGAAAAACATTAAATGCGATGCAATTTTTTAAAATTAAAATTTGGTAATTAACTAATTTGGTTTGTGAGTTCGTAGATGCCCGATGAGTCCGATTCGTGCACGGAAAGTTCTATTGCAGTGCATGCAGGAGTGCTGAAGGTTCGGGTTAGGAGAATTTACGGATTTGTCCTTTCGCTTCTTGCGCTTGTGGATTGCCCGCAGTGTTCTTTCTTTTTCAATTTTCGTGATTCCAGCAGTGATCTGAGTGTGCCAGGCTGAGCGATCAAGTGCTGTAGTCTCCCACGAGCTAAGATCGATGCTGCAGTACTTGAGATAGCCTTTTAGATGATCATTGAAGCGCTTTTTCTGTCCTTCACTTGAACGGTTTACCTTCACACAGCTCCCCATAGAATAATCTCTTTGGAATGCGCTTATAGTGTAGAATAGCGTAGAATGCCAAATGTAGAAAGTCACAAAGTTTTTCAGTCAATGTAACTATATTGTGGTATGCCACAGACTAGTCAGGCGTTTACTAATGGAGGGACCATTGATGTGAGCATTGTCGGGAGAGAAAGGGGGGTGGCACCAATGGCCCACTAGACAGACCACCCATGCAACAGAAAACCTTATTAGATGACATGCCATTATATTGAGTTATGAAAGCTTTCTAGCATGTCATCTATACAATTATAGACCCCCTCTGAGTAGAAGACTCCTTCAATAGGCATTGCACTAAACCGAAAGCTGAAGTCTCCTGAGTATGAAAAAGAAAGCTCAGAAAAACTAGGGTTAAAAGTTCCAGTGTCGGATAAGAATCCTAAACAGGAAATGGGCGGCTAAAGGTAACACAGGGCAAATATCAACTCTACTTTTTTTAACAAATGTTTGATCATATATTTATTTCGTGAGATTCAGCTTCTTCAAATACATACACGTTAAACGGTGTCCATGATTAAAATATTACTAGAACCACTGATACCCAGGCCCACACACACACACACGCAACAAACTAGAATAGGACACGTGACTGTCAGTTAAGAGGAACATCGTTACCTTCTCTTACAATTGCTTGTTCCAGATTCACAATAAAAGACATGAATGAGAAGATATACTAAATGGATATCTGAGTGGCTACACTGAGAGGTTGTCTGGAAGTTCACGTCCTATGTAGACAACTTTCTAGCGTGAATAAAATAAAAAGTTGTATTTCGTCTTAAACGCTATGTGGAGGAATGTAACGTGGTCACTGGACAAAATGTTGAATATGGTATCCGTCACACGCACACCCTGTACCACCCTGTACCCTGTATGTGACAATCACAAACATAAGCTGTCTATCTATACATTTGTAACTATTCAGTGTCGCAGGGGTACCACATTAGATGTATCAACGCACTGAATCCTATGCGGTCGAGTGAGGAAAAATCTTGTCCTTTCCAGTCCTTGATGTTGTTTGTCCGTGCTTTTATTTTACCTCCTCTGTTCCTTCCACCTTCTACCGTTCCCGTGACAAGGAATTCCGCTGATGTCGGCATACATGTCCAAACCATGCACGTTTTTATCCATTGCAGTATTTTAGTTGGCAAAATCTGGTTTATCTGGTGGCGCCCATCTCTCCTACAGTTACAAATATAACAATTACGAATACTAGTAGAAAAGAGTATGATATATCGTAATGAACCTAAATGATATAATCTGACCTTAGGCACAAACAGGAGACATAGCGTCACAGTAGTGGACAGCAACATAAAAGCAGCCTCCATGGCGTATAGCAATGTGGGCTGGCTGGACAATATATTGGAGATGACCACGACACTGACCGACATGATAACCACGTTGTAGACATTCAGACCTGCGGAGAAGAGTATTTCCTATGTAATTATACAATCAATATTTTTATTAAGTAATACGAATATTTGAAATCATTTAAATAAGGTAAATGAAAGGCGCATTGCCGAGAAGTTTGAACTTTGGATTCACACTCGTGAGGTACAGAATTCGATCCCCGGTAAGGACTTGGTTATTTTCTGTCGGAGTGTAATTTAAAAGCTTAACCGGAACATAAGTGGAGATGGGGCTTAATGAAACCAGCAGAGACAGGAAACGAGGATTGGTCTGGACATCTTCAATATCGAGCAAGAACACAGTCCTACCCGAACAAACACAGATGCTGAAGGCAGAGATACCAGGCCGAGAGACGCAGAAGCAACAATGGTATCATGCAACCCGCCCATTTAGCCTGTCTACAGGACAAATCCCTGAATATGGAGTGGCAACAGCAAGGGCATGTGGCCTTTATCACAAATTTCACTCGAAACTCTAACGGGGAAAAAATGTAATATTGACAGCTTTATCACACATGCCACTCGAAACTCTAGCAGGAAAAAAAAGTGTAATATTGACAGCTTTATCACACATGCCACTGGAAACTCTAGCAGGAAAAAAAGTGTAATATTGACAGCTTCGAAATCATAGATAAGAAATGCGTGCTCCCGACACTTTCATTTCAATATTTGCAAACAAACATGGAATGGTAAACAAGGTTGATGGTTGGACTTGGCTAATTAAATTACTTCCAATTGGTAGAGATGCCCACATTAATTTCATTCAAATCAAACATTTCCAGTAATTTTTTTCAATATCTACATTAAATTAATAAAATAAAATGTTTTGACTTTTTTGTCTTGAAATTTACGAATGATACAGCTACTAGTTTGTTAGTTTATTCCTTTCGTACCGCAGGTGGCACATAAAGCAGATATTTTGATTATCCATGCGTTGCAGTACGCTACTTGTGTAGGCGCAGAGGTTTTAATTCTTCATGCGTTGTGGTCTTGTGCCTGCGATTTGAGTTCTTATAATGACGTGCAGCACAGTCTTTCCCCTTCTTTAAGAATGGTGCTCTTTAGAATAGTTTTACGTCTTCCTCCTTTTATTTTTCCATTCGGTGTTCACATGGAGTGCTTTTTGGTTCAATCTATTCTCATCTAATCGTAAGAAGGGTTTAGGCAGTTCCATCAACGTTTTCTTATGATATTTGATATGAATTCTTTGTGCGTTTTATCTCTTAGATCACCATTTGAGACAAATTTGGTATAGCACAAGTAGACGCCACCACATGTTTAACTATTTCCCTTATCTATGTTTGTAAATTTCATGATCAACATTTAATAATTGAAATATTTATTTATTTAGGGTTGGGGTTAGCATTCGTTATGTAAAACACAACAATACTAACCCAAAACCTAAAATAAATTAACATTTAAATTAAAACGTGTGCTATGACGTTCGTTCATAATTCATATTACCATAACCGTTACGTAATACAAAGCCTGAATGTACAACAGGCTGAGTATATCTTCTTCTTCAACTCCCGCCGGATCTCTCTTGCAGCAAGACAATGACCTCCTCAAACCCCCACTGGATCTTTTGTAGCAGAACAATAGCTTCCTCAAACTCCCGCTGGATCTCTTGTAGCAGAACAATAGCTTCCTCAAACTCCCGCTGGATCTCTTGTAGCAGAACAACAGCCTCCTCAAACTCCCGCTGGATCTCTTGTAGCAGAACAATGGCCTTCTCAAACTCCCGCTGGATCACTCTTCTAGCAGGACAATGTACCTACTAGATTTCCAGCAGGATGTAGTCCATAGTATGGAAATGCGTTGTGTAGCCGTTTTATTTGCGCCAATGGCCCGACACATATGTCTTCGGTGGAATTAATAGTATATAAAGTAACTGACCTATATACTTGGAGTCGTTGAGAGCTGGAATTTTGACATGCCTCGTCTCCCATGCCATATACACACCAAAAATTAACAGCAGACCCTTGTACGCATAGAAAGCACCCAACCATTTCTGCAGATGATTGGAGTGACATGTGGCTAGTTGTTCCTGGAAGATTAGGTCTTCATCTTCAGCAGACACCTTCAAAATAAGTAGTGAACACACATGTTGATTATGACAAGCAAAAATATCATTAAAAAAAAATATACAAGTAAGTAACTGAAAAACTATAATGTGATTTATTATCCTCTAATTTCTTATCCTCTTTTACATAGTTAATATATAAAAGTAATGGAAGGTAAGAAATCAATTCCATTTTCTTATCGTCAAAACTTAAGTGATAGAGAGTACTTGGGCCTTCGTATTTTTCCGTTAGTAATAATGTACCTTGCCATAGTATGAATAACGTCACCCAACCGCCTTTTATTTTCCATTGTCAATTTCCTGAGTTGTGTCTCAAATTCCTGCAGATTAGCAGGATGTATTCCGAACAGAATGCGTTATGTAATGGTCTACAGCTTGGTTGCGATATCTGCGTCGCTCGGCCTGACACATTCGATATCAGCATGTTGTCGTCACTTTCAACCTCTGTGGGATGAGACACTCAGTACCACACTAAGACATTACTAGCACCCTGTGACACGCATGACAGATCAAAGTGTAGCTGTACTTAGCTCTCTTGTTTAGCCTTGGAAGTTCAAAGGCGCCTCACTATTCATTTCCACGAACGAATAAGTATAAATACTCGCACTTAGATGAGGTGGTATGCTGATTAACAGAGTTTCATATAGGGAGGCTAACCAACCCAAGTTCAATTTTACTGAGAAACGTTTCCTTTACCAGAAGTGAACTCTGAGATCAGAAAGGGTTGAGTAATTGCCTACATAGAATCGTTTTCATACATAATATTAGTTCACTATCAGCTGAACATCTCAAATAAGATATTCATTGTCAACCAAAAGTGTCACCAAGGAAATATTCGATCAGTGAAGATCAAGAACACAGTGGATGATAATCCGTCATTGCAGAGTTAGTACATTTCCCAGGTTTGTCAACAGATTGGAGGTATGAATATCACAGAATAGGTCAACCCATCCCAGTTTATTTATACGTTAACTTTCATTCAAAATAAAAGATGGATAGAAAACGTCAGGGACATCCTGTACAGACACGGTCATAACACAGCCGAGGCCACACATCTGGCTTTAGAACGCAAGCTCGAGCTCCAATCACCCCTACGCTTTACAGCAAGAGTGGATCACAAACCACCTGGGGAAAGACAATAGACTTTCATTCAACCAGCACGATTTCTTGTGTGATTTGAGACAACAGAAGACATACGTACATTATAAAAAACTATTTTAACGTCATGTTTTTTATTATGGTCGGGGTTGGCAGGTGACACAAAATAGTTGCATAATGACCATATAAATAAATATAGCAATAAACAAAAATATAGTTCAAGAGGCATTTCGGAACAGTGACCTCTGAACTGCTTGACCATATATGTTAATACTTGCGTGTCATCTACGAGGTAGCTTTAAAAAGTGTCCAGAATTATTGGATTATATAGAAATAACATAATTACTTAGATCATATTTCCTTCGAAGTAATTTCCTTCGGCAACTACACACTTTTGGCAATCTGCATACAGCTGCTGGAAACATTCGTGGAACTCCTTCTGTAAAACCTCTCTCAGCTGTCTTGTCGCATTGTTGATAACATCATCTGCATCCTTGAATCGCTGTCATTTCAGTGCCGATTTCATTCCAGGGAACAAGAAAAAATCTGCCGGGGCGAGGTTGGAAGAATATGGAGACTTCCAAATTAATCACATTGTGCTATGCTAGTTACTGCTTTACCACTACGGATCGATGTGCCGACGCGTTGTCATTTAGTATAATTCAACTATTTTTCTCCATTTTTCTGAACATTTTCTTCTGATTTCAATTTGTCATATTTTATTATACAATGTTTGTGGCTCTGATGGTGACTTCTCAAGCAAAGCACAGAATTTGACATTTGTACGTTGTTCATTCAAGTGTATGCTGTTTGGCCGAGAGGTTAGAGCTTTGGTCATATACCAGTGAAGTCCAGAGTTAATCTCCGGTAAGGACTGAGTTCTTTTTTATTTCAGAGTTTAAATTAAAACACACACCCTGACGTGACGACAGCAGGCAACATGATGTGTTGACAGTTTTTTAAAATTATAACACACACCCTGACGTGACGACAGCAGGAAACATGATGTGTTGACAGTTTTTGTTTTCCATCAGGGATATTTTCATCTCCAACGATGCAAGTAGCACAGCACACAAACAAACATTTGTATCTTATTTGGTCACGGTCACTACCATCTTCTAATCATATAATCTCCATAACACTAGTCCAATATTCCGGGAACTTTCTATATTCCGTGGGTGGGCAGAACAACAAAGAAACCTGTCGCAAGGGCCAGAGTTGTGCTCTGATGTCGACGTCTGTATCGGAAAAAATAACGAATAATGAAAAATATCGTAACAAAATAACGAATCGTAGCAGACAGCTAAGCTTCAATCTTATACCGTTTTTCGTCTTCATCTTCTGCGATCAGTTTCCTATGCTCATAAGTATATACAGGAAGGTGGGCAATTCCACGAACTCAGTCGCAACAGAAGATCACCACGATTGCCCCACTGCTTTACTTTCAGATCTGATTTTTGGGCCATATTTTAGTTCTCACGTCATCGAAGAGTAGACATGTCTACGGAATGTGTTCTGGATTCTGGGGACCCTTTTGACATGGGATTGCTCAGTTTGGGCAGCCTTCATTTTGTGGAGATGTGCTTGTAGTCTACAGTGTCCTGTGCTGTCTAAAAATTGTGGTTTGCTGTGATCTGCTTAGCTTCAGAAAAGGGTCCTGTAGAAAGTTACTGTCTGTTCTCTGACTCCGTGTATGTTTGTATTTTCTTTTGATGAGAGTTTTTGCTTCAGTCAGTGATATTCTGCGCTGGAAGTGTTCCTTTTGTGCACCTGCTTTTGCCAATCTGTCAACTGCTTTATTTCCTGTTATTCCACAGTGTGCAGGGATCCACTGCAGCACAACTTTATTGTTAGCAGACATATACCGTTTAAGAGCAGTACGGTTTGCGAACATAGTAACTGGGAAGCTATTTAGTAATTTGAACTAGATCTATTTATCGATATCGCGACAAATAATCATTTACTTTAAAAAATATCAAATGATTAAATCAACCAGAAAACCATAAACACCAACACAAGATGGATATCAAATTATTAACAGACCAAAATAAGTTATAATTCAAAGCTTCAGAACTGAACACAACCAACTACGCAGTCACATGTACACAAAATGCAGCATGGATATGTGTACATGTGGTCAGACACCAAAGACTGCAGAAATGCTTCAAGAATGTCCTGAATATGAGATACTGAAACAATCATACTGTCTCATATAAACAACGATAGAATCTCTATGGATCTATGTATACTACTTTGAGATAATCATACTGTCTCATAGACACACCGATACAATCTCTATGGATAGCCATACTAAGTACACAAGAAAGTGGTTTATTGAAGGAACAACATTACAAATATAGACACATTTTAATTCAACGATTGAAGGCCCTATTTATTAAGTGATGAATTAAACAGTGTTTAAGCTGAGGAAAGCCCTTTCAAACGGAGGATTGGAATCTCCTGTGTCCTTATCAGGAAGTAATTAAGAAGACAAAAAGTACAATATCCGTAGGCATGGCTATGTCAATAGCAACGCTAGACAGCGGCAAAAATGTTCAACATTCGTGTCTATGGTTAGTTTTGAGCCTAGTGACCAGCGTGTAAGTTAGAGAAATATTTCCCTCTAACGGCTGGCTTACCATACTAGAAAATTTGTTGTTATTAACATTCACAGTTCAGTGGATTAGTTAGCAACGACGAAATCAGATGCGTCGGATCATTTGCGCAAAATAGAACAGTAACACAATGCATTTATATTCTCTGGACTACATACTGCTGGAAATTTAGTAGTAACATTGTCCTGATACAAGAGAGATTTAGTGGGATCATTGTCCTGTTACAAGAGAGATTTAGTGGGAGTTTGAGAATGTCCAGATACAAGAGAGATGTATAGGCAGCATTGTCCTGATACAAGAGAGATTTAGCAGGAGTTTGAGAATAAACTCAGGAAAAAGAAGAATTTCCCTCAAAGGTTCACAATTTCCCCCAAGTAGACATTATTTTCCCTAATTTTTAGCGCTGTTCTAGGAGAATTAGTGAAAGACGTATCTAGAATTGAACACCGTAAATACGTACGGGAAAATTGAGCTTAAATGACATGAACCTACGTCGCCAACAATTCAAACCAACATGACATTTCATGCTACAGATTTCTCTGTCACTGTTGCCGCTTTTATTTTGGGCAGACGTAATCTCTATTACATGTAACCAATTATTGAAAAAAAGGAAATAACGTATTCACTTTGGACGTGACCTCATCGTTATATAAGACCTCTCAAAAGAAACTAAACATGATCTTAAAGGTTTTGTTCAGATTGTTTACTTGCATCTAGTTGGTCACCCCTTGCTTGTTTTTGGCAGGCGACTCCAAGTATATAAATAGTGACCAAAAAAGCGCATCAATAAGAAAATAACTTCATAAGGGATAGTCTGTTTGCTTATAGAATGTTTACTTATGGCATGTTTACTTATAGAATGTTTACTTATAGAATGTTTACCTATGGAATGTTTACTTATGGAATGTTTACTTATGGAATGTTTACTTATGGAATGTTTACTTATAGAATGTTTACATATAGAATGTTTACTTATAAGAATGTTTACTTATAAGAATGTTTACTTATAAGAATGTTTACTTATGGAATGTTTACTTATGGAATGTTTACTTATAGAATGTTTACTTATAGAATGTTTACTTATAGAATGTTTATTTATAGAATGTTTACTTATAGAATGTTTACTTATAGAATGTTTACTTATAGAATGTTTACTTATAGAATCTTTACATATAGAATGTTTACTTATAGAATGTTTACTTATAGAATGTTTACTTATGGCATGTTTACTTATAGAATGTTTACATATAGAATGTTTACTTATAGAATGTTTACATATAGAATGTTTACATATAGAATGTTTACATATAGAATGTTTACTTATAGAATGTTTACTTATGGAATGTTTACTTATGGAATGTTTACTTATGGCATGTTTACTTATAGAATGTTTACATATAGAATGTTTACTTATAGAATGTTTACATATAGAATGTTTACATATAGAATGTTTACTTATAGAATGTTTACTTATAGAATGTTTACTTATGGCATGTTTACTTATGGAATGTTTACTTATATAATGTTTACTTATACAGTATAGAGGTCTATGCTGGAAACATTACCGTTTGCAATAGATAACTTCTGAACATAATTAATTAGTCCTTGATTCGCTACTTTTGTTTATTATTGCCGTAATTTCTGTTGGTCGCTATTTATATAATTGGAGTCGCATGCGAAAAATAGCCAAGCCGACACAAAGTGTATAAATAGTGACCAACGGAAACACGACAATAATCACAAACTGAACAAATGAGGTCCTGGATAATTTTGTACACAGATATTATAAAAATGTAGATATTATAGGAAATGTAGATATTATAAGAAATGTAGATATTATAAGAAAGTGGCCTATTTAATTTGGCCTGTATAAGAAATGTAGACATTATCAGAAATGTATATATTATACGAAATGTAAATATTATAATAAATGTAGACACTATAAGAAATGTAGATATTATAAGAAATGTATACATTATAAGAAATGTAGACATTATAAGAATTGTAGATATTATACGAAATGTAGATATTATAACAAAACTTATTTAGACATTATAAGAAATGTAGACATTATAAGAAAGTGGCCTGTTTAATTTGACCTGTATAAGAAATGTAGACATTATCAGAAATGTATATATTATACGAAATGTAAATATTATAATAAATGTAGACACTATAAGAAATGTAGATATTATAAGAAATGTATACATTATAAGAAATGTAGACATTATAAGAATTGTAGATATTATACGAAATGTAGATATTATAACAAAACTTATTTAGACATTATAAGAAATGTAGACATTATAAGAAAGTGGCCTGTTTAATTTGACCTGTATAAGAAATGTAGACATTATAAGAAATGAATATATTATAAGAAATGCAGACACTATAAGAAATGTAGATTTATAAGAAATGTAGATTTATAAGTAATGTAGGATGTGATGACTAGGTGGTCATGCTTTGGATTAGTAAAGATAGAGCCAATCTCTGATTAGGGAAATCTGGGCTAACCCTCTCCCAGGAGAGTAGAATAGTTGCGTGGTTTGAGGTGGTGCAAAATTTGTAGCGTTCCCGAGTGAGTGACCAACCACACATAATTTCGGCTTGAACAAGACACGAGGTCCGGGAATGGTCGAACGTACTCAATTTTCAGTAATCATTGCGCGAAATCTCATGAGGCTAAGCTACGAGAGAAAACTACGAGTTCAGTTGCTATTGTTTTATAACCGTGGTTTAACTCTTAGTTTGTTTAGTTGACTGCTGATTGTGACTGACCATCTCTTTCTATAATTCTATCAACAATCCGTGGCCATCGACGGTACTACATGGGGGCCTTCTAGTTGAATTAATTTGGACCTCATTCTTTACCTTTTTAAATTATTGTTGGGCTTTTGATTAGTCGTTATTTACTTACTTGAAGTCGCATGTAAAAATAGCAAGGACCAACCAATAGATATCACGAAAATCGGAAACTAATTCACGTTTAGGTTGTAGTTGACAGGTTTCCTGTACTTTTTCTCGGTCACGAACAATTACTTTCTATATTTCTCTCGTTTGTCTTTTCCTTCCTTCTAGTTTGCTTCCTTCTTCCCCTTCGTTATATTATGTCCATATTCTTCTCTGCAAATCTCTGTCTTCTTGTCGTAAATCCTTTACTGCCTGGCTTAGTGGTTAAGCCATTCGCTATACTCAACACGTCACGTGTTCAGATCACACTGACACTGTCTTGTTTATAAAGTGGATATTTTGGGAGATCCGCGGTGATTATCGACTAAAGCTGCGGAGTTACGTGCTATGTGTGATACTCTCAGGAACGGAGTACATATAGGTAACCTGAACACAATGAAGTCGATCCTCTTCGCCTCTTAAACCTTTCTTTACCGCACCATTTTGTGTATACTACATTTCCCCTCCTGTTTGTCTCAAATTATTCTGCTCTGCATGATTGTACGTTAATTTTATTCTCAAATCCGTTTATTCAGCTGAAGAACATTTCTTTCTCGCATATTTCACCATTGCTTTACTACTCTTCTAAGTTTATTACCATCCATCTATTTCTTTCTATTTGTAGTGAATCACCCTTCCATCTATTTCTTTCTATTTGTAGTAAGTCCCACCCCATCTATTTCTTTCTATTTGGTTCTATCTCCTGACGTATCATTCAATTTCAGATTAACTTTCTATATTAACAATGTCCATGAATCAATCCTCTTTACATGTCAGCAGATAGCTCTTGATATATGACTATTGTGAATCAATCTCTTTTGCCTGTCAGCAGGTAGCTAGTGACAGCCCGAAGTCTTTCGAACAAAAGCACAGGTTCCTCTCTTTACGTAAGTACCAGAGATGACACTCTACCTTGGAGGAATTGTAGCACAAATACACGACGGAATGGAGCACAAATACACGACGGAATGGAGCACAAATACACGACGGAATGGAGCACAAATACACGACCGCGGAGGTAATACTTTTACAAGAGGACACCTAAATTGCCGATGGTTCGGGATATTGATTAATCCTTAACATGTAATCATACGATACAGGTCACTTATTCTGCTGAAGATGGATTTTTCAGGTCATTGACGTAAACAAAACGGTGACACGACGCATTTCCATTTTCTGGACTACATCCTGCTGGAATACAAGTGCGACTATGGTCCTGCTACAAGAGAGATTCAGCGGGAATTCTAGAATCAACGCTAAAAGAGAAGAACGTAATTTCCTATAGAATTAAGAGGCACACAGAACAACATTCTAAAAATGACAGATCAAATATCTTCTTCTTCTTCATCGTTCATTCTCAAACTCCTGCTGGATCTCCCTTGTAGCAAGACCATTGTCCTACTAGATTTCCAGCAGGATGTAATCCAGAGAATGGAAATGCACTGTGTCGCCGTTTTATTTGCGCCAATGGTCCGACACATCCGTCTTTGGCGGGAGATCAAATATAATGTGTTGAATTCATAAAGCTTCCATTTCTGGGAAAAAGTATTACAGATTCAGTAAAAATCAAATCAAGCATAAATAATTTCAACTCGACTTGGATCAAAAATATAATCGACTACTGCAGACAACAATAAAACATTCTAGACTTTTACGCAGTAATGAATCGAAAAGTTAATTAGGGATGCACAAACAAACATAGAAAAAACAATAGTACTAAATCATGAAAGGCGAAACGAGGAAACAATGAAGATGTTTTGCTAGTCACTGGAAAATGCGGTCTTTTCTCAAGAACGCACTCACAATATAGTACGATTAGTAAGACCGGCCTTGTTCACGTTCTTATAACGGAGCTGATGAAGTTATCACCTGCTATCTAAATCACCAAAGGCAATTGATGTATAAACGGTAGAAAACAAATCGATTGTATTGATATTTCTATTTCTGCAGCTCGATCAAATTTGTTCGCGTTTCAAGATGTCCTGTAAGCAAGAGTCTGTGACTAATTCGATGGATATGTTTATGATATCATCCACTGGTTTTATGACATCATTCGCAGGTTTTATAACATCATTTGCAGGTTTTATGGCATCATTCGCAGGAATAGATTACACCACTATTATCATGTGCAGGTTCGTCGAAATGATTCTCGAGTATTCTAACTCGATTGAGCCAGAATAATCTACAGGGGATCTCATCGGTACAGTAGTTATCTCATTCGAGTTGTGCACACGAGGTCGTGGGTGCGAAATGGGCTCGGGACATCAAGTTTACAGGGTGTTTTTTTGTGAGCACAGATTCCGGAGGATAACAAATATTTAGAATCTGCATCGCGTAAAGTTGCGGAGTGATGTGATGCTTCGTTAAGAGGTACAGAGTCTCATTTTATGGGTTAACCGGAGCACAATGATGTCAATCCTCTAAGTCTTTCAAATCCGATACTAAATGTGTTATTGCGATTATAAGACACACTTGTTTTCCAGTACTAAATGTATCAGTGAGATTAATATGACAATCAATACAAAGTAACTGTGTGAAACGTAACAACAATTAGACTTACGTAAAGCACAGGTTTATATATCGTCTCAATGGGACACCATAGACTATATCTAAAACTAGTGGGAAATGATGGTCAATGATGAGCACACAAGAAATCATAAAAATTACAATACACAAATCACATTCAACATTTCAACCAAAAGGTCTTTATCAAGACACAAACAAAACATCAAAAGACGACGAATGGAAAAATTATCACAACATCCAACGGAAATATGGAAATGAGATGCCGGAAGATCAGAAAGTACATAAAAAACGTAAATATATGTGGAAACGAAACGAAAAAAAATAAGATGAGTAAATGACAGGACAAAAAGAATAAAGACAATGACCACGAAAACCCAGTACTAGACATAAGAGTGGTCGGAGTTGAGTCCAAAAGGCTCGAGTGTACCCAAATTGAAAAATGAGACGATTTTCTAGAGCATACCTAGATCTATCATCTGTGGTGCAAGATCTGATGCCAATTTTTGAGTGAGATTAAAAGATATACTTGTTTTCCAGAACTAAATGTAAAATTATCTTTTCCTAAAGGGGTAAGGTAGTTGAACACTACATTCTTAATAACGTTAAATATTGCGTAACCCACCAATTTAGTGATGTTAAATATTGCGTAACCCACCTGTTTAGTGATGTTAAATATTGCGTAACCCACCTGTTTAGTGATGTTGGTCACTTTTCTGCTCATGGGATCCGCAACGACCCACACAATCACCATCACCGAGTCTACGGCTAGAAGAACTCCAATGATTACCAGCAGATGCGTATCTTGAATCAACTGTATACAATATAAAATATTTTGCCACAAAATAATGAAAATTGGGCACTTTGGGATACCATAAGACCATAACCATAACAAAATATATAGAATATAATCAATATAAGGTAATACTGCGTGAAACGTAACAGCAATTGTACTTACGTAAAACACAGGTTTTTAGAGCGTTCCACTTAGACAAGACGAACTATCACTAAAACTAGGGGGTTATTATTAGTGAACAAGAAAACTTACAAACTACAATACACAAAATATTTTAAACGTTTCAACTAAAAGCTCTTTATCAAAATACGAACAGTACATCAAAAGACGACGAATAGAAATGATCACAACACACAAACGTGTCCAACCGAAATATGGAAGTGAGGTATCCTTTCAACCGGAAGGACAGGAAGTTCACAAAAACGTAAATATGGGTGTAAACGAAACGAACAAAAAGATGACATAAATGACGGAACAAAATGAATAAAGAGAAAGACTACACCAACAGAACTAGACAAAAGAGTGGTAAGAATTTAGTCCAAAAGGCTTGAGGGTACCCAACTAAAAAATAAGACTACTTCCTAAAGCGTACCTAGATCTATCATCGATGATGCAGGATCTGATGGCAATGACCTGAATATCAAGAGCACCATTATGGCCAGCACCGTTAGAGTGTGTGGCAACAGGAGTTAGTGTTCTGTGCTTGATCGCATGCAGATGGTTGCAGAATCGGTCGCTCAATCTTAAGCCGGTTTCCCCGATGTACTGCTTGCCGCAACGTTAACAAATGATTACGTAAATATCATTACGGGATTCACATGTAAAGGTCTCATCGATGGATAAAGTGGCCTTAGGTAATGACATGGGGCGCATCTGGACTACATAAGGACAAGTATAGAAACGGCCACGTGAGCAGCGAATAATACCAAAATGGTTCAGAACAGAAGACTTAAGTTGGTTATGGACCAAGATGCCCTTCAGATTTTTGTCGCGTCTATAGGCCACCAGAGGTAAGTCCTGGAAAGCAGCACGGGTGTCAGGATCAGACAGCAGAAGGGAATAACTAAATAGTATATATCAATAGTATATATATATATATATATATATATATATATAGTATACTAAATAGTATAAGTAGAATGTTTTGCCACGGAGTCACGAAATATATGTGGTACAATGTGGATATCTGTAGGTGTTTGTCAGTTGTTGCTTTGTTACAAAGAATATGTTATATGTTATGTTTTTCAGTTGTTGCTTTGTTACATAGAATATGTTCTATGTTATGTTTGTCAGTTTTTGCTTTGTTACATAGAATATGTTCTATGTTATGTTTGTCAGTTTTTGCTTTGTTACATAGAATATGTTCTATGTTTGTCAGTTGTTGCTTTATTACAAAGAATATGTTCTATGTTTGTTATGTTTTTCAGTTATTGCTGTTACATAAAATATGTTCTATTTTCATCAGTTTTTGATGTGTTACATATAATATGTTCTATATACCTCTATATGTCTTTAAAAATCACATTATAGAGAAAAGGGTACCTCACACACAGAAACATTAAACAACTTTTCCATTTTTTTTTACATATTCTAGATACCTAAACTTAATACTCTAGAAATATTGAGTAATCATATTTTGATCATAGAAAATCTTAAATGGTGTAATAGATCATTAAGACATTATCGAATATAACTGGTTCTACGTTAGTGTTATTAAGTGTACAACACGTTTATTTAACTAATATTTGCCCTCCTTCAGGCCTCGTAACTTCGTTACTAAAATATGTTACATTTTCAACAGCAAAAGCACGTAACTCACCAAATGTCACACAGAAACAACTAATCAAACATGAGCTATGATAGAAAGACGTATTTGCCAAAACTCCATGTTCAGTCGTCTCCGTCTGCTGATAAAATCGACCATCTATTCGTTCTTGCGTTATCACCCCTGCATTCTATTTAGTCAAAGTATTCTGCGAAACGGTACAAATAATAATCGATCTGCAATCTATTCCCTAGAATTCTTTCTCCCTTGCACCGAGGAAACATTCAGTGCTAGTTTGACTAGACTGAAAGAAAGAAATGTAAGAAGTCAAAGAAATAATTAAATTTACAACCTCATAGAATTGGCAAGGCTCACTGGAGACAACATTAACAAGAAAATTGAAAACATATGGGCCTGGATATCACTGTGGCCATCGCTAACATAGGACGTGTCGGCTAGATTGGGAATCTTCCTTCTAAAGTGTCGAATTTTACTTTTCTCGTGTTCCCGTTCGTTATTATTGGCTGGTGAAAGAAAATATAACCACGGTGAACAATGCTTAGTATATTTTTTTTTAAACACTGAGATAACACAGAATAAGAACCATCGGCCGATGATGGTTCAACTATACCTCTCTGAGGAGCAAGTGGTACTGACGCCTTGGAAAGCTTAGGAATGCAGCCATCTTTACGGAGCAAGTGGGACTCACGTCTTGAAATGACGAGAAATGTCGCCATCTCTACGGAGAAAGTGGGACTGACGCCTTGAAAGGTCGAGAAATGTCGCCTTCTTTCCGGAACATGAGCTTACTCACGACGGTTTTGCTCGTGGGTTGCTTGGGAGTAACAAAAATATTAATATTGTTTATCACATATGTATATCGTAAGAACCGACTAAGGAGGTTTTTAGTGGAGTTGGCTGACCATTACTATTTAGTGTCACAGTAATCTAGAAACCATTTTGACTGAACTCAGATGTGTCGGGTTGAAAAGGGCAGATATCGCTGATAAGACGTAGATCGTTCACAAGACATTCCGTTCTCCAGAATACACCCTGTTAATCCGCAGGAGTTTGAGAAAGGGAGAAAGAAAGTAAGAACGGACGTCCATAAATATACATTGAGCAAACATGGATGGGTGCTCACCAACAGAAATATACATTGACGAAGCACAAGGCAGTGCTCATCCACAGAATGACACATGAACGACGAACGAGTGGGTGCTCACCCACAGACATATACATAAAGGAATCACGGGTTGGTGCTCACCCAAAGGAATACACATGCAGGAAGCACTACTGGGTGCTCACCCACAGACATATATACATGGAGGAAGCACGAGTGGGTGCTCACTCACAGACATATACATGGACGACGCATGAGTGGGCGCTCACCCACAGACATATACATGGACGACGCACGAGTGGGTGCTCACCCACAGACATATATATATATGTATATGAATGAAGCACGGTTGGGTGCTCACTCACAGAAAGGGTGGATTGTTTTAAAAAATAGCCTGGAATCAAACCTACAATATTTACCAAGAGCAAGGATCGTGCAAAAATGTGTAACTCAATACCAGAAACAACATGGGTAAATGAAATTGTTTTTGTGATGATTCCATTGCCATGTGCAGAATAAAGAAACTGAGAGTGAAATATGGAATTGTCAGAAATTAACGTTAACGTGAGCGTACAAGAAAGTTGGTCAACCAACAAAATACTGAAACCGTCAATAATCATGGAATTATGGATAAACTCAAGTAGAGATTGGAGTACTCACGGATGTGTCCGTAGTTCACTCATGATGCTGATGATGATGATGATGATGATGATGATGATGATGATGATGATACAGGGAATAACTAACTAGTTGCTTATATTTGTATCATTAAAAATACAATAAAACCCGAACTTTAACAAGATTCGACACGCTTTCATAATATTGAGAGATTCACGGCTAGACTAGATGAATCAGTAGCAACAGTACTCACCTTTGACTTAACAAGTCCATGGTGGGTTCTTGTGAATATCTGGTGTACCCGAAACGTCTTTGCAAACATTGCACCAAAAGCCAGAGAGAAGCCTGCAGCGAGTAGGAAAGCACGCCCCTGTGGAAAAATATAAATCTAGTTAGGGGTTCTACGAGATTAATATGGGCAGACACATCAAACATGGGATATTAAAATATGATATTCGTGTGGTTTAGTAAATTTAAAAGGAGATTGTGCGCAAATATGAGAGATTCTGACCAATACAGTAACGTGTTAGTTGAATTGATTTAGATTTCAATGTCAGAGAATTTGTTGAGTTGGTTTCAAATATTTGTAAATGGAAATTCTATGTCAATAAATGGATATAAGGAACATAAAGGAAAATGAAGGTTGAGACATGAAACAAACATTAAACATGTTAAAAGAATTATATAATTCAATTTAGATATTGGTATTAGTTTTAAATTTTCAGATTCTATATTTTTAGAAATATTTTAGAAATTTTTTAGTGCTATTTGTACGAGATATTAACTCTTTATCTACGTTTGTCAGAGAAAACAACTAGACAATTAGACAGTAGTCTACTAGTAAGGGGTAAAATAGGGAACCATTTTTAAAAAAAACAACAATAATATACAAGCAATTATTTTTTCCGTCATCTCAGCACACCGGAGAGAGGCAACAATACAAGTCTAAAACTGTAGTCATCGTTGCCGGCGATATACAGTCACACGCACCAGGGAGATGCAACATAAGGGAGATGCAACATAAGGGAGATACAAGATACATCACAAGTCTAAAATGTAATCATCATTGTCTGCGATATGCGGATATTATCTATGACATTTAAATAAACAATTTTAGTATTTAATTTTCTGCATCCCATGAGGATGGTTTCAAAGGTGTTACTAGCAGCAATGTTCATAGATTAAATAACAAAAAAGCAAAGCTTGGTCTTAATATTGGATGCTCAATTTTAAGAAAGTCACAAGCAAATACAAATTCAGGAATGCTTACAACGTATCATGTCAGTTTGACAACGAACAAATCAATTAACGAGGACTAACCGAGCAAACGATGCGAAACGAGTCATCTGTGAGTATTCTGTCATCGAATCCCAGCATGATAACAGCGGTGTACACCAGTATGCACCCAATAACTGCCACGTTGTTCAGTTTGGGGCTAGACAGCTTTATGAACCTGTTAGATAACAACATTGCGAAATCAATTGTTATATTTACGTATAGCACTCAGTTAAATACAATATCAATCAGTTTTACAAATAACGCACAGACTAGCAAGCTATTGGGTACAGGTACGACAACAATACAGATAACAGTATATAAGACATTTTCAACTTTTCAACCATAAGGTCTTTTTTAAAGAAAATACAAGACAACTAATAAATAAAATATAATGACATTTGTATATTTGTATATGTATTTTATTTCATATCCACAACCGATATAGTCTTATAGTTTGTGTTTTACGTTAGTACTATCCTTATACAGTTTTACAGCTGACTCACTTATTGTTACATTTAATTATATATTTGTACATACACACATAAATATTGTACTTACTTATATATTTGTACATACATACACGCACACACATATTATATTTACTTATATATTTGTACATATATACACACACACATATTGTATTTCATTATATATTTGTACATACATATCATATCGTTGAAAGAACTGAAAGACCTGGCAACACAAAGACAGATATGGAAAGCCGTGGTTCCTGCGCCGCCTATGGCATCCACATGTTAGAATCAACCATATGCTAGAATCAACCATATGCTAGAATCAACCATATGCTAGAATCAACCATATGTTAGAATCAACCATATGTTAGAATCAACCATATGTTAGAATCAACCATATGCTAGAATCAACCATATGTTAGAATCAACCATATGTTAGAATCAACCATATGTTAGAATCAACCATATGCTAGAATCAACCATATGCTAGAATCAACCATATTCTAGAATCAACCATATGTTAGAATCAACCATATGTAAGAATCAACCATATGTTAGAATCAACCATATGTTAGAATCAACCATATGCTAGAATCAACCATATGCTAGAATCAACCATATGCTAGAATCAACCATATGTTAGAATCAACCAAATGCTAGAATCAACCATATGTTAGAATCAACCATATATAAGAATCAACCATATGTTAGAATCAACCATATGCTAGAATCAACCATATGTTAGAATCAACCATATGTTAGAATCAACCATATGTTAGAATCAACCATATGTTAGAATCAACCATATGCTAGAATCAACCATATTCTAGAATCAACCATATGTTAGAATCAACCATATGTAAGAATCAACCATATATTAGAATCAACCATATGTTAGAATCAACCATATGCTAGAATCAACCATATTTTAGAATCAACCATATGTAAGAATCAACCATATGCTAGAATCAACCATATGTTAGAATCAACCATATGTTAGAATATGTGTTATGTAGCTCGTAAAGAACACTCTTTCTCATATACTATTGACAAGGACATATCACACAGAAGATTGTTTCTTGTTATGAATACTGTCTTTGCTTGCTCTATTCTATTTCTTATCTCTGTTGAACTTCTATATGATCGTTGTTACTCCATGTTTGTATGGTGGACGTGTTTGAGTATTGAGTGATTCTCTGTGTTATATATATATATATATATCACTAGGTATCATTTATATGTGTATGGTTAGGTATCATATCTTGGACAGGGTGTAGCAGTCATCATAGCATTTCGAAAGTCCTGCCGAATACTTTCCTTTCCTCACCACTATCTTCTCCCTGTAAGCTCTTCTTCCCTATCATGCCGCTCCATCGTTGCTTACTCAGCTATCTGTTAGTTATATCTAGTTTTCTTTCATCCCTATCATAACCATGTTTGTCTCCATATAACATTCGTTGTACTGTGGTATTTTTTTGTGTGGTCCTGATGAAGGCTTTTTAGTCGAAACATCGCTTATCTCTGTATATCGTTGTTAGGTTATTTTATGTCTTATTTCGGTAACACTTTCAAGAGAGAACCTTGTTCTTTAGCCAGTTTTCTTTTACTTAAAGTTATCTCGCATCAAAACTACATCACAGATGTTATCAAAAAACGCCGTTGGTCTTACATCCGGCATGCCCTAGGCGCAGACACCAACATAATATACCACCAATCTCTTGAATGGATGAATACCTACATGCAAAAGAGACAGGGGTAGATCAAAATAAACACTCAGAAGAACAATACTTACAGAAAGTAAAACAAACAATATGCATACTATTCATGAACTTCATATAATAGTTTTGAACAGACAGAATTGGAGAGATATGACCTCTGCCCTATGCGCTACAGGTGATCTCTCTCTCTCTCTCTCTATCTATCTATCTCTCTTATATATATATATATATATATATATATATATATATATATATATATATATATATATATATATATATATATACCTGGAGACGGACAAATAATTTAAATTTTAAAAGATAGAAACGAAATCGGAAAAGATACACTTTAAAAAGATAAATCATTCTGACATTTCACTTTCCATGTTTTTTATCCGTAAAACCAGCAACATTCCTTCTGCCACTGATGAATTATAGACGGGCATTCGATCATTTTATATCAGCTTCCAGATTCTCAAAGCAATTTTGGCAGTTAAATGGAATGATATTGAAGTATTATTAATTCTTGCTATACTAAAGTGTTGAAATATCTGTCATTAGTTTTAAATGGTTAAAATCTCTATATCTAAATTCCTATATTCCTCCAACAGTGCCCAGTCCCTATCAGATATATATATACATGGCAGCGACAGAAAACTTATACATTATCGTTGTAACGTATATGAAGGAAATGTACAGTAGTGTTTAAGTGATTCGTCTGTTGACAGGAATGAATAGGTGGTAGAGTATTGTCTATATGGTTGGCCTGTTGACAGGAATGAAGCGGTGGTAGAGTATTGTCTATATGGTTTGCCTGTTGACAAGAAAGAAGCGGTGGTAGAGTAATGTCTATATGATTCGCCTGTTGACAAGAATGAAACAGTGGTAGTGTCCATATGATTAGCCTGTTGACAAGAATTAAGGAGTGGTAGAGTATTGTCTATATGGTTTGCCTGTTGACAAGGATGAAGTGATGGTAGAGTATTGTCTATATGGTTTGCCTGTTGACAAGAATGAAGCGGTGGTAGAGTATTGTCTATATGGTTTGCCTGTTGACAAGAATGAAACGATAGTATTGTCCATATGATTCGCCTGTTTGCAAGGATGAAGAAGTGGTGGAGTAGTGTCTAAATTATTCGTCTGTTGAGAAGGATACCCGAGTTGTGAGTTCACTCATCACTTATAATTTAAAAAAAAATTCCAGTGGTGCATCAAGCAGATAATGGGTACCACTGTTCATGCGCTGGAAAGTTTGTGGATTGTCGTTATCGTTGCTGAGCAAGTGCTGAAGGCGATACTGGTCGTCTGTGTTTCAAGTGTTTACAATATTTATTATCTGATGTCATTGCACTCATGGATGACGCACAGATACTCCGTCTTTTTCAATAGGTAGTGAATAGTATGTATGTTTATCATCCCCGTTACGTGCTGATTACTTTCGTGCGCCTAATTCAACTCTAATTCAACCTAATATCGCCTTCTTTGCTATTATCATGCTTGTCTTATGATTGTCTCATAATTGTCTAATGCTTGTCTCATACTTGTTCTATGCGTGTCTCATACTTGTCCCATGTTTGTCCTATTCTTGTATTTATGTTTATCCCATAATTACACATGATTGTATTATGTGGGTATCATATTTGTTCCATGCGAACCTCATGCTTGTCTCATAACTGTCCAATGCTTATCTCATACTTGTTTCATGCTGGTCTCATACTTGTTCCATACGTATCTCATACTTGTCCCATTCGTATTTCATGCTTGTCCCATGCGTGTCTCATACGTTTTCATACTTGTCTCATAATTTTTTCATGTGTGTCTCATAATTGTCCCATACGAGTCTCATGTTTGTTCAATGCTTGCATTTATGTTCGCCTCATACTTGTCCCATGCTTGTCCTATACGTGTCTCATATTTGTTCCATGCGTGTCTGATACTTGTACCATGCTTGCCTCATACATGCCCCATGTGCGTCTCATATTTGTACCATGCGTGTCTCATACTTGTACCATGCTTGTCACACGATTGCTCCAAAATATCTACAGATTGTACTACTGGTTCGGCCAGTGAATATTGGAAAATCTCCAATATTCTATCCAGTATTACATTTAAGATCTTAGCTTTGTCCATATTCAAAGTGGCAATTAGAATAACCACCTTTGTCCATATTCAAAGTGGCTATTAGAATAACCACCATTGTCCATATTCAAAGCATATACAACACTGACCACCTGGTTCATTGATACCAGTTCTTATGGTTGGTTGGTTCGTTGTTGATCCAGCGGTCCATGGGCTTATGCCCTTTGACCTAATGCCATTAAATGGCATTATATTGCTGGGAAGTCTTTGGATTTTCGGCCCACCTCGGAACAGAGCCAGAGAATAACTATCACACCTCCAGGAATGTAGGTTTCAACCTATGCACTGCTCCTAGCCACTGTAACCAAGATAGGGTTCACTGTGCTCATTCCCCGCCACAAATTGAATACTGGTTATGCCAAACTTCTCTATTGGTCCATGTGTGCAACCAAATGTTCAAGTCAAAAGGATTGTCACGTCTTGAGTGACACTGCCTCTATGATAGGTTTCAGCCATATGAAAAAACAGTGCTGTCAGTTTCCTCCTCCCCAGTACTGCACAGTACATCTCTCGCTCCCTCCCAACCACAGAGGGTGCATACATATATATTCAGGTAAACATGAAACATATTTCAACAACAAAATAAAAGCGTAATTGTATAGATGATATGCCATGAAGCTTCTCTAAGAAGATAACCTCAATATAACGGCATGTCATCCACTAAGGTTTTCTGTTGTATGGGTGGCTTAACTAGTGGGCCATTGGTGAGACCCACAGACGCAACCACATGCGAACATGTTCTTATGAAGATGAGTACTTTAAGAAAAACTGTGGTCTAAGACACTGGTTTATGACTCTGTTACATTTGTTATGTTATGTTCCCCCAGGGTCATAGGCGTCGCATATACACATACATTTTACTATCAATATTTGGCCCAGTCGAAGGTGCCGTTATTCCAGTATTAAAAAAAACAACCAATTTTCCAACTCCAAACTGAACCACGAAGGTAATCAGTGAAGCCACAGTCAACGTGTAACTGTGTCTTGTCTGCAAGTAGTGGAGACTTGACATTCTCTATGTTTGTGCAATTCTGACGATCATTATTAGTGATAATAATGGCAGATACACGCTGCAGTCATATACGGTCATTTGATGTATTAATAATTTGTGCGCCAGCGAACGTTGTTCAATTCCTGATGGGGACGAATACATTATGTTGAGTAAATTAAAACTAGGAAAATGCGCGTTGTAATTTTATGAGCTGATACCATCTGCCATTTTCACCGGTTACTGCCACAATTATTTCTCACTGAAATTTTTATGTAGTTAGAGAAATAGTAACAATACAGAAGGTGAAGTAGAGTCAATATATATATGATTTCCTTGGGGAACGTATAGTGCTAAGTCCCACTCTGCCATATAAAAATAACTAGACCTATATACACAAATTTCCGTTGCGTATTCAAAAGAAGATTTTATCACATAACGTCGTTCATGGTTGTCAAATGCAGATCTTTTCCCACATCGTGTCCTTTTGCTTAACCAGACCCCATTCTTAGTAGAAGGCGCCTTCAATAGGCATTGCACTAAAATGAAATCTGAAGTCTCCTGGGTATGAAAGAAAGCTCAGAAAAACCACCACACTGCACATCGGACGTAAGAGGTAATCGTTCGAAATTTTTGGGGTTCTCAAAAAAACAACCAAACAAACAAACCCCCCAAGCTTTTATCGATTAGCGCATCTTGTTCGGATAACGGAATGTGCTTAACCCCCAAGCTTTTATCGATTAGGGCATCTTGTTCGGATAACGGAATGTGCTTAACCCCCAAGCTTTTATCGATTAGGGCATCTTGTTCGGATAACGGAATGTGCTTAACCAAATCATAGATTAACCAAACATTTCTGGCAGGTAATTGCTATTATTCTTTGTTTCAGGTCTGGCCTTAAATATATATATATATATATATACCGATATCACAACACTACCCAGGAGAGAGCGAGGTCGGCATATGTCTAGTCCTAGACATATGCATTATATCTAGATGCAGTTATCCGTGTGGCACCCAGGACCTGGATTTCTAGTTGAGCCTGCAACAAATAAGGCCACTGTCTTGATTCCATGCATGTTGTAGCAGGCGACTAAGAAAAGTTGGGGAATAGGTTGACAGCATGTCATCTGTGGAAAAATCATCCTCAGTGAATATTTTGTCTCAATTTCTTACTTGTGTCTTCCACCAAATGATTCTCATGGATGACGAAGAGACGCATGTCAGCTGTATTGTATCTTTGTCTTTTTGTAGCAGACCCCTAGTGGGCGGGGAAGTTAGATGTGTCATTACTGCGAATGGGTCAACTGATCAGACAGAAGAGTGATTGACTAGTTGGCCTAAAGTGTGTGCTGCATTCCTGGCAGGATGTGATGCCCCTGGGATACTGCCGCGGAGGTTAAGCATCCATTAACCACCCCTAACACAAGCATATCTTTGAGACATTCTGCTATGAATCAGGGTACCACCTCGGTTAATCAACTGAGGATGACATATACTATTGTTAGAAAGGTTGTGGTTTGTCAAAAGGTACCTGCTAACAAAAAAAGGGATTATTTCATCACCATCATCACGATCATCTAGATGCCCTCGAATCAACACACAACGTGATAATTACTGTTAGGGAAATCCCGCAACACTTGGTGACAGCCGACTCTTTTTATGATATCCTGTCACGTATTTTTTTTATTTTTTTTTTTGCTAGATGTCCGTAGTTCTTTTCAGTTGTATAGTTTAGTTTCGAACACAGCATGAAAACCAAAGTTCTACCTACAATCCACATTTTATATCCATGAACACACATACAATAGTCAGTCACACTTACTTGAGCCGTCCATAGTAAAGGTTATAGGTCAGGAAGAGGACGGCCAGAACGATGCCACTCACACAGAGACTCGTGATGATGTAAAACACAAATTTCTCTATCGTCTTCAGACGTAGAACCACCACTAGTTCGTCTTTTGGGACTTTACCTCCTGATTTGGAAATTCGAAGCAATCAGACAAATAAGTAGACGAAGACATGACTCACATATTACAAAATAATGACACATTCAAAGAGAGATACATAAATCTTATAGAACATGGTTAGTTATTCAAAGAGATACATAAATCTTATAGAACATGGTTAGTCATTCACAGAGATATACATAAATCTTAAAGAACATGGTTAGTTATTCAAAGAGAGATACATAAATCTTATAGAACATGGTTAGTTATTCACAGAGAGATAAAGAAATCTTATAGAACATGGTTAGTTATTCAAAGAGAGATACATAAATCTTATAGAACATGGTTAGTTATTCAAAGAGAGATACATAAATCTTATAGAACATGGTTAGTTATTCAAAGAGAGATAAATAAATCTTATAGAACATGGTTAGTTATTCAAAGAGAGATAAAGAAATCTTATAGAACATGGTTAGTTATTCAAAGAGAGATAAAGAAATCTTATAGAACATGGTTAGTTATTCAAAGAGAGATAAAGAAATCTTATAGAACATGGTTAGTTATTCAAAGAGAGATAAAGAAATCTTATAGAACATGGTTAGTTATTCAAAGAGAAATAAAGAAATCTCATATCCTCTGTCTCTTGCTTGTGTATACACTTCGATAAACTGTATCATTTCATCTTACTGAACCTACATCCCACTTGTATCTCTCCTTATCTCTAGTTCGCCTTCAAGTACGATCTTCAACAAGGAGTCATGTCTTTTAATATGCCCATAACATTTTATTTGTTTAATTTTCTTATTTCATATAATAGTTCATATCAATGCAAAGTGTTGTCAGAACCTCTTTATTTGTTTCCTTCTCTTTCCATGAATTATTCAAGAAAAATAATAATACAGTGAATCAAATCCGCTCAAATGGCGCTCACTCGCCTTGCAACTTTAATCAATACATTTATCGTCTTCGACCACACCACAACAGATTTTATATTGATCATAATACATTACTCATTAACCAATGGAATTGTCCCTATTCTGTTATATTCGCATCGAAGATTACAGACATACCGAAAGACGCAGATATCGCAATCTAGCAAATCATACTGTATTTTAATGATATAATTAATGTATTAGCGGGTCAACAAGAACAGCTATCAATACGATTGTAATAATCTTACCGATACTTGATTGAAAATAATACTCACGTGGAAGACAGGTAATGGAGTTCTACTTGATGACGACTAACACACTATCACTGACGGATGTTTACATGAATTAATATGGTATACACAACACAACAAAACACATAATATAATCATACAAATGACAATACACAGGACATAATCGACGTTTCGGACCAATAGGCCTTTTTCAAGATATGCACATAACATACGAACATAAAAATACCACATGTAGAAATGAATGTACTACAACAAGTGCGTCCGAGTGAAATATGGTAATTTGATTCATCCGCAGTTTTTGCACATCTTGCATTCCCAGAACATAATAGGACACAGTTGTAATGTGCACAGGGTTGCATCTCTTCTGCAATCATGGGGATCATGTGACAGAAGACATAGGTAAGAAATTGAGACACGACACGCAGTGAGGTTTTTTTCCTAGAGGTGACAGGTTGTCAGCATATCCTCTTACTTTCACAGGTGACAGGTTGTCAGCATATCCTCCTACTTTCACAGGTGACAGATTGTCAGCATATCCTCTTACTTTCACAGGTGACAGATTGTCAGTATATCCTCCTACCTTCACAGGTGACAGGTTGTCAGCATATCCTCCTACCTTCACAGGTGACAGGTTGTCAGCATATCCTCCTACTTTCACAGGTGACAGGTTGTCAGCATATCCTCCTACTTTCACAGGTGACAGGTTGTCAGCATATCCTCCTACTTTCACAGGTGATAGATTGTCAGTATATCCTCCTACTTTAAAGGTGATAGATTGTCAGTATATCCTCCTACTTTCACAGGTGACAGGTTGTCAGTATATCCTCCTACTTTCACAGGGGACAGGTTGTCATCCTATCTTCGAACTTTCACAGGTTACAGGTTGTCAGTCTATTCCCTAACTTTCTTTACCCGCCTCCTACGACATGCATACCAATTCAGATAAAAAAAGATTTTTCTTTTATATCTCCTAGATTTCTCTTTTACTATATTTATTTGTTATTTTGTATTTTTATTGTTCTTTTCTTTTTACACACACACACACACACACACACTCTCTCTCTCTCTCCAGTTCTTGTCGCATCCGTCTTTTTACAATCTTTTTTCTCTCATCTTCTCTCCTTTATTATCTCGTTTTGCTTCTTACTTACATCATGATTTTCTTTTTTGTAATATTAATTCCTTGTTATTAGCTTTTAGCTTCATGAAGACTCTTTAGCCAAAACGTCATCCGTTTCCGTTTCTGTTGATGTCATTAGTGTGTTTTGTATATTGCTGCAACACTCCTTACGTATCTCTGTCTTTTTCCCTCTAAAAAGAAGACAGTGATCCTATTATTGTACCTTGAACTAGAAGTCCAGGCGAAGGTTGCCATAAGGGTTAGAATACAGTAGCACTATTTAATATACTCTGAAGTAGAAGTCAAGGTCAGGGTTGCCATGAGGGTTAGAAGAAATTAGTCCTATTTAATGTCTCCTGAACTAGAAGTCCATGTCGAGGTTGCCATAAGAGTTAGAATTCAGTGGCCCTATTTATTGTATTATGAACTAGACACCCAGGCCAAGTTTGAAATAACGGTTAATCATCGGGCAACTGGATATTAAAATGAATAGCCATATTATATGTGCTTCTTAAATGAAATCAAGAAAAGTATTACCTTGCCAAAGGACCTTGCTACAAGACTCACAATCGAAATCTAGTCTTGTGCTTGTCGGTTGATGGATAGCAACCTGTGTTAAATTTCCACCTAGAAAAGAAAACAGTTAAAAATCCGTAAAAATAACATGTACAATTTTGCTACAGTCTAACAAAATACTTCCTTTTAACAATTTGTGGTGTTGTTTTTTTTTACAAAAGGTTAATTGTTCGAACATGTGCCATTCAGATGGTACCAAACCATCACATCACTAGAAGCAATGCGCTTTCTAATTCAGAGAAAAATCTCTACATATATTTCGTTTTAATTAAGTAAATTTGAAGATGATGATATCACGTTAATATGGAATTTTGACCACTTCTATCGAATGACAGTACCACGTACCCTTCTATCGACACACAGATAACGAAACCTACATACAACAGATACACACATACAACAGATATACACATACAACAGATACACACATACAACAGATACACACGTACAACAGATACACACAACAGATACACACATACAACAGATACACACATACAACAGATATACACATACAACAGATACACACATACAACAGATACACACATACAACAGATACACACGTACAACAGATACACACATACAACAGATACACACGTACAACAGATACACACAACAGATACACACATACAACAGATATACACATACAACAGATACACACATACAACAGATACACACATACAACAGATATACACATACAACAGATACACACGTACAACAGATACACACATACAACAGATATACACATACAACAGATACACACGTACAACAGATACACACAACAGATACACACATACAACAGATACACACATACAACAGATACACACATACAACAGATACACACGTACAACAGATACACACAACAGATACACACATACAACAGATACACACGTACAACAGATACACACAACAGATACACACATACAACAGATACACACGTACAACAGATACACACATACAACAGATACACACATACAACAGATACACACAACAGATACACACGTACAACAGATACACACACACAACAGATACACACAACAGATACACACATACAACAGATACACACGTACAACAGATACACACACACAACAGATACACACAACAGATACACACATACAACAGATACACACGTACAACAGATACACACATACAACAGATACACACATACAACAGATACACACGTACAACAGATACACACAACAGATACACACATACAACAGATACACACGTACAACAGATACACACATACAACAGATACACACATACAACAGATACACACAACAGATACACACGTACAACAGATACACACACACAACAGATACACACAACAGATACACACATACAACAGATACACACGTACAACAGATACACACATACAACAGATACACACACACAACAGATACACACATACAACAGATACACACACACAACAGATACACACAACAGATACACACATACAACAGATACACACGTACAACAGATACACACATACAACAAAATGCTGAATTAAATTGCACGACCTGTCTTTAGTGATTTAGTTCACCAAAGATGGTAAGTACGTATGCAATATGTGTCTTGTGTTATCTATATTTCAATCGAAAAGCACTATATTCTATAGTAACGAAAACCAAATGTGTTCCAAACGACTTTGCTGAAATAACTTTTTATGTGGGGGGGGGGGGTGATAACTGACTTAGGGGTATTGTGCTTATTTTTGGATATAGTATGCAGCATAGTTTACAGCTGGCCTGTGGTATATACGAAATGTCAGTCAGGAACATTCGCCATCTGCAGTAATGTTAATTTTGAGAGATAGCAATTTGGAAATGCACGTATCCATACAAAAGACGAGCCAGTGTACCTGGGCACCACACTACATAGGAAATTGACATGGAGACCTCACACTTAGAAAATAGTGACACAGGCAAGAAAGAAACTTGCCATTATGAGGACATTGGCAAGAACAAGCGTGGAGGCAAATGATGCAACTCTAAAGAATATGTATATATACATATATATACAGGTGCAATTAGACCAGTACTAGAATACGGATCAACAACAGCATGTACTTCCGCAGGCAAGTTCCATCTACAAGCTGTGGATAAGGTACACAATCAAGCACTTCGCCTTATCACAGGTGCTATTGCACTCTTTTTTCATGTTTTTTTTGTTTGGTGTGTGTTTCCAGAAGAAGTACTTGTGATGTTCTGACCTAACAGGGAGGAGTAACAACCACTCAACCCCTGTATCATCTATGGGTCTTGCAATAAATGGAAATTATATTGTGTTACATGTCGATGGTTCACTCGCAATTTCTATTTTTCCTCTCTTACGCAAGTGGCCTGCCTAATAATTGCCAATCAACAAGGAATGACGAAAGATAATATCTAATTACTCAGGTCGTGGTGACTGGATTACCAGAACAGCGAATTTCACTTTTCTTTTTTTTTTTGATGGATGTAAAGTTCTGATATAACCAAACTGGAGTAATAATATCGGTTGAACGACGTGTACCTCACCAAAATAGGTACGTTTTTCTTAACCAAATAACTAAATTCACAGCACTGATTGATGATAGTTTCCAATCAACAAGAAATCACGGTACAGATCAATGATAGTTACCAATCAACAAGAAATCACGGCAGTGATCAATGATAGTTTCCAATCAACAATAAATCACGGCACAGATCAATGATAGTTACCAATCAACAAGAAATCACGGCACAGATCAATGATAGTTTCCAATCAACAAGAAATCACGGCACAGATCAATGATAGTTACCAATCAACAAGAAATCAAGGCAGTGATCAATGATAGTTTCCAATCAACAAGAAATCACGACACAGATCAATGATAGTTACCTTGTATTTGATACACAACGACCACGCCCTCCCTGTCAGATCCTCTGAAAGACACTGGTCCCTGCAAGTATAATACAAGAAATTAACAGTTCGGAGAATACAATATATCGTAAAATAACTACAAAATAATAGAAGTGAATTACCATCATCGGTTGCTGTGCCAGGTACACGTGATCATGCATCTCCAAAACTATTTCCAGTAATTTGATTCATTATTTATTATTATTATTATTATTATATTATTATTATTATTATTATTCTATTATTACTATTATTATTATTATTATTATTATTATGTCTTTTGAAGCTAAAACAGATAAGGGTAAAATATGAACCGAGAGTCCCGATAAACTATTTGTACTGGTCTGTCAGGCTGATTAAAATATATCATTTTCTTGATTCTTGATTAGAAACTGGACTGTCGGCATGTGGGGCATTCCCATAAGTGCGCCGAACGCTGTTTCAGCAGCCATCCGACTCGATGGTGTTTCGAGTCTAATGCTGCTGAAACAGACGTCGACATCGGGGCACAACTCTGGCCCTTGCGGCAGGTTTCTTTGTTGTTCCGCCCACCCACGTTGCGCCCATAACTAGTTCAATCACAACGTCGGCCTGTAAGAACAACATGGTAACTGTTATCGAAGGTTACGACTACGGGATTGTATAGATGACGTGCCATGAAGCTTCTATAAGAAGATAACCTCAATATAAAGGCATGTCATCTACTAAGGTTTTCTGTTGCATGATTGGATTGTCTAGTGAGCCATTAGTGAGACCCACAGACGCAACCGCATGCGCAAAATATATTATTTGTAACGTCACCTTAGCTTGAAATGTAACCTTAGCTCATAAGAAGGAGTGTGGTAGCTTGGTTGATAGTGAGTTTGCTTTCACTCACCTAGTTACAGCGTGCCAGGTTCGAAACCACGTCCGGAACCAAAAAATATAATCTTGGTCGTGATTTCTCACCTGACACGATCGCTTCTCCAATCGACCCAGCTGTAAATGGATACCTAGCGCATGGAGTAGGAGAGGTAAAGACAGCACGGAAGCGAATTGGTCACCCTATCTAATAGTTGCTGCGGTCTAGTTCATGAAGTGTTAGCTTCATCCCCGACGGCATGTTTCTGCATGGGATCTACCTTTACCTGAGCTTATAAAACATTATTTAGATTGCCAAGTGACTAAATTAGACTTGTCGACCCCCACACGGAATAAAACAAAATCAGTCCCACCCTAACCACGAAGGTTTCCCACGTTCGAAATAAAGCAGTAGCGAAGAAATACGATATTAGTCATAATAAACACAATACAAGTCTTGTTGTTTTTTTCCAATTCTATTTGTACATTATCTGTGGACGATAGCAGTGATAAATTAATCAATTTAGCTATGATCAGGTATCTTGACATACCATAGTCTTTCTGACAAAAACCACAAGTCTTTTTTCAGTTGAGTAACTGAACGACACTCTAGTCAATATAACATTTCTTGTCTTAAAGGCTTATTTGTGCTGTTAGGGAAAAAAAGGAGGCGGTTATGGATGCATATGGAATGCGTCTGTACTGCCAAAGTGCCCAGTTGGATCCCCGTCACAGGCATTGAGCATCCGGACCTTTCAGAAAGTATTGGCAAACTACTGAACGTATTTATATTGCCTAGAAAATAACTGCAGTAAAAAATGCTGTGCTGATGGTTACGTCCTTAATAGGATACGCTGCCAATTAAAGCATCATCTACTAAACGTATACTGTTCAGAAAAAGAATCTCAACATTATTGCAGCACAAATGGACACCAAGAAACGCAACATTATTCCTGTGTTAATGGACACCAAGAAGCGCAACATTGTTGCAGTGTCAAATTTCAAACGTGTACCAAAATTATATTTTGCGAAATTAATGTTTAAACCTTCACATGAAGAATCTTTCAGACTTTAACAATGAAATGATATTCATTAAATTTGGTTTTGGACTTTCATTCTTTGCCATTGAGGTTTCCGTTTCAGTAAGGTGTATGACCTCCTCTGATCTCTATCAGAGAACGACATCTTCATGATATAGATTAGCCGTTGCTGCCACTGATTCCGTTTGTTGAAATCGCCTCCAAAGCGACTAATGGTGCTTCTAACTATATTAAATTATCTGGTCACTACACTGTGCGATTGTCCAGTTTGTAGCCATCCATTGATGATGTAATGTTGTTCTGTAGTGAGATTAACAATATTTACGTATTGAAATTTTATCTGAATTTATTCCATGATGTCAAAATGTAAAAAAATATTCAATAATTTGGTCAGTGAGTTTTGAGTTGATTATATTTCACAGGATTATCATAAACATGTCACGAGTTAGTGCCAAAATTGTTGTTTTGACATTGATCTCTTTCACGACCTCACGAATCATGAGGTGAGTACAATTCAGGTAACAAGGAGAAGTTAATGACCAGGTGGACACAGTTGATAGGATGAATGATGTCCAACCAGCGAATATCTTTTATAAAAGTAACTCCAAAAAAGTTGCGTTTCTTTTTTTTTGGAACAGTGTATAATGTAACATCCTAATCTCCGATGGTTCTGTCACGAGATGAGAAATGCCTCGATGACAAAAGATGTTCTTAAAGGTACGGTGAAGGGAGTAAGAAGACATCGCTGGATAATATTAAAGAATAGACAGGGGTTGAGGTTGCCAAACTCATCAGGATGGTAGAATATAGAGATGCGTGGAGATATTTTTGCACTAGAAGTCTCATTGTGACGACCATAACGTGTTATTGGCTCATTATTATTGTTATTACTGTAACATTCTGGTTCATCTAGTAGATCAATAGTGTCCCGAACTACTCCCTCATGGGAAATCTGTGGACAAAAAATATGACAAAAATGTATTCAACTTACCGACACACCCAGGAACTCGAGCTTCTCCATTGTCCTAATAAACGTTTCCTTCACTGTAGCCATGTCTTCATATCTCAGCTGATGCAAATTTAACGATGTCCCATTATTTGTCCACTCCTCCAAAGCAAGTCTGGTATAAAGGTACACATATTTGTTAAGTAATATCAAAGTTACAACCGTATAGCATGGATGTGACACAGTAGAGGGGTGTTAAGTAAAGCTATTTTTGTTTGACGCTGCCTTTCCCTAGGAACTAATCAACATGAACGAGAGGAATTATTGCTCATGGGCAAGGCACATTCTCCAAATAAACCTACCCAGAAAAGCAATCATGTGGGGACATATTGGGAATATATTTCTCTATAGTTTAATCAATTTAATGGGCATCTTGATCGATTTGAAATTTTATACTAATCTGTTTACTGACCACCTGTAATAAATTTTTAAAAGGCCAATATCAGTTACAGCAAAATGTGGTCACTATTTGTAAACAATAGTGTGTATCATGTGACGTATGTGTGTATCATGTGACGTATGTGTGTATCATGTGACGTATTCCTTCCAGACTTATGAATCTCCTGAAATCCCTGCGGTCTCTGGCAAGCTGTCTCGTTTGTTCTAGCAAAAATGTGCTTCCATTCCTGAATATCTATTGTCCAACGACGTCTTGGTCGGCCTCTGCCTCCTATCATCCCCTCCAACAACACTCTTTTCATGCTATCGTGTCTCTTCACATGGCAGAAAAATACCGAACTTTCTTCTTCATATGATGTTTACAAGCCAGCCTTCTTGAACGTTGATTTTTCTTAGCATGTCTCGGTTGGTTTTTCTTGCTGCCCATGGTATTCTCAGGACTCTTCTTTAGCTCTTCATTTCGAAGGCCTCTTGACTATATTCTCCTGGGTTTTATTTTGCATCTATGTTTTGCAACTCTAGAACGGCACTGGGAACACACATGTAGGTAGCAAACATACCTTGGCTCCAGTGTTGCCCTGTGCCAACGTTTTTTTCCAGTGGTTTTAATATGGACATCGCTATTGCTGCTCTCCCCCTGATCACGACTGCGCAGTCTCCTGCACTGTTTATGTTAGCTCCTACACTGTTTATGTTAGCCCCTGCACTGTTTATGTTAGCTCCTACACTGTTTATGTTAGCTCCTGCACTGTTTATGTTAGCTCCTGCACTGTTTATGTTAGCTCCTGCACTGTTTATGTTAGCTCCTGCACTGTTTATGTTAGCTCCTGCACTGTTTATGTTAGCTCCTACACTGTTTATGTTAGCCCCTGCACTGTTTATGTTAGCCCCTGCACTGTTTATGTTAGCTCCTACACTGTTTATGTTAGCTCCTACACTGTTTATGTTAGCTCCTGCACTGTTTATGTTAGCTCCTGCACTGTTTATGTTAGCTCCTAGATATTCGAAATTTTCTTTATTCTAAAACATTGTTATCAATATTAATTCTAAGTCTTGTTTTCACTTTGTCGGTTATTATTTACGTCGTTTTCATATTTAGAAACAGGTTTTGTTATTCGCTACAGATTTTTCTTGTTTTTCATTATGTTCATTAAGTCTTTCTCATTTGATGTTAACATCATTGTGTCGCCTGCGTATCTGATATCTCGAATTTGCAGACCTCCGATGTTTATGGGACTGAATTCTTGTTGCATTGTTTTGTTTCACATTTCTCATTATATTCTCTGCCTTTATGTTAACAAGTATGGCGACAATGTACACCCTTGTCTAACTCCTTTTTTTACTTAAAACCACTGATGGTACCACTTCCACTTTTACGGCAGCTTCTAAATTTTTGTACAGTTCTGAAATAAGGCGTATAATGTGATCTGGAAACACATATTGATCCTTATTTCCAATAATTAGTTCGCCCACCCTTTACACAGGTACATACATTCGATTGGATCACATACAGGTAAATTCAAGTAAGAAGCATGAGGGTCAAGGAAAATAATTCTTACAGCTGACGGGAATTGAACCAGTTTCGTTCTAACGGTACCGAATCGCGTTGCAACACAAGGAAACAGGTTTTCCCTACTTGACCAATCACGTCCTCAAAAGAAAAGATGTGATCTCGTCAAGACATTCAACCTGTGTACTCAAGTCACTGAGAACAGATCGTCAGAGACAAGGATTATTACAACAACGACGAACATCCGGTACAAATATTGAAGTGTCCTGTTAAGAAGTAAAAAGAAAGGAAAGCCTGTTTACTTAAGCTGCAAGGCAATTCGATGCCGCTAGAACGAACCTGGTTCAATTCTCGTCAGCTGTAATAATTATTTTTATTTACCCTCATGCTTCTTACTTGAATTTACTTGTATAAGATATTATTTGATGCAATATTGTTTATCTCTATGTTATTATGTTGACAAGATGTCATTTAGGTCCTTGCAGTACGAAACTTGATTTTCTATGTTTGTATTCATGAGGATACTTCAATACTTGCATGTCTTGTTCGACATGTTCGTTGCTAGAACGAATCTGGTTCAATTCCCGTCACCTGTAATAATTAGATTCTATCATACGTCGGGCATATACAAAGGTTTCATTGTTGCAGATACAGTTCATGTATTACCTGAGAGTGAATGCTACTGCCCACACTGTGTCGTATGAGCTAGCGGCGTGCATGCTGATAGGGACACTGGCATTCGCTCTTCCATAAGCTTCCAGGAACTCAAGTGATGTCTGATGTAAGTAAACAAAATATATCAATAAATATTTCAACAAATTTACAAAGCTTACTTCCGCAAACTATTGTAGAAGATATAGTCGACACAGCTCACTTTCTGTGTCCCCAAAAGGGGTCCACTAGCTAAACAAGATGTAAAAGCACTGATTTAACTTACTCTGAATACGACTATCAGATAGTTGAAGACATTTTGTGCGCGTGTATTTGTCCGAATATTAAACCTGGACCTTGATCGCCTGTAGCTTTAGAAGACCTAACTGCTAAACGTAAACAGGCCTTCATTCAGTAAGTTTTTGATTATTGTCAGATTTTTTCCATTGGTTACTATTTATATACTTTGAGTAGTGTTGTTATTTTTGGCATGCGATTACAAGCATATCAATATTGACCAACGGAAAACACGGGAATAATCAAGAAAACTAACGAAAGAATGCCTCATTAATTCTGTTAGAAGGCCTGTAATACTCAGTCGATAGCTACGGCTGGAATTACAATCACGGCTTTAAGAGATTTCAAGAGTGGCTAAACATGTACGTACATAAAACACAAGGTCGGTTAGCTTTAAAATGAACTATTGTGTGTGACTAGTGGCTGTGACTATAAGATTATGGTGTGACAAGAACACATAGACTATCAGAGTATAGGCTACTGGTGTGACAAAATTACAGATAACAGTATACAAGTACCCTAGATTATTATAGTATGTACGATCATTGTAAAAACTAATCGACCTTGTGTTTTATCAAGTATTATTGTTAAACAGTTTTCCAGCAGTTTCACTTATTATTGGTTGCCCGAAAATATTTATTAACTCCCGCAGACGATAACAATTTAGCGTCACGTCAAATTCATTGTGGCGGACACATTCAGGGCAGTTTAACGCCATTTTTCATTATCTGGAAAGCAACTCACATAATTTCAGTGATCGATACATCATTCAAAAACATGACGCTTATTGTTGCATAACAGTCTATGGCAGTGATTCCTACGTGGGGGCAATGCATGACGGGGGGGGGGAGAGAATTCGAACAAGTTGTAATTAGGCTTCATTTAGGGAATAATTGAGTTTTTGAATTTAAAAAAATGTGTATATGTTGCTTAGACGGGCATCATAGTTTTAGAAAAGCTTAGGTATGGCATGGATAAAAAAAAAAGGTTGGGAAACACTGGTCTAAAGTTAGTACATCCTTTCTAGAAGCAGATATAGGCCTACTCAATTTCTGACAATCACAAGTCTTAGTTTCATCTGGGTTTTCTCATGTCGCGTGTTTCGTTTTTTCCTTGTTTATCGTTTACGATTTCTTTAGTAAAGATATCAAAACTAAACTAAACTCAAGAACTACAAAAGGAATATTATGTGACCAGTTCAGTCTCAAATATAGCCCAGCGTGTTGTTCCTAAATAACGTCGCTTATCTTGGCTGATGTGACTATTTGATACTTTGCATACACTCTGACGCCAACTAATAAAAACGCGACGTTGGAGTAGCCTTTAGCACGCTAGTTTACAATTACGTAAAACACTCTCCTGCAGCTGGATACTTTTTTTGGAAATGTTGCTAACAGTTGGTGGCTGTTTTGGAAATGTTGCTAACAGTTGGTGGCTGTTTTGGAAATGTTGCTAACAGTTGGTGGCTGTTTTGGAAATGTTGCTAACAGTTGGTGGCTGTTTTGGAAATGTGGCTAACAGTTGGTGGCTGTTTTGGAAATGTTGCTAACAGTTGGTGGCTGTTTTGGAAATGCTGCTAACAGTTGGTGGCTGTTTTGGAAATGTTGCTAACAGTTGGTGGCTGTTTTGAAAACGCGCTTTGTTGTTAGATATATTTAAATAATATGTGTACATATTTTTTTAAAAGATATGAATTCTGCATATATTGGTGTAGGATTTGTTTGTGTGTGTGTGATATGAGACGTGTGAGAAAGTCCTTAAGACGTTTTATTCACACACAAAAAACACATTTTTTAAACCCACAAAAAAAAATTAAATAAAAATTGTAGACTTTATTTTATAAATTTCCCGGAGTGGCAACAGTAGAAATACAGAGATAAGTTGATAGTATTTATGTTCAAATGTTCATAGTTTCACTAGGGAAAATGAATAAACCGTATAGATTTGTCATAAAAATCGTTCTCTAAAGCTAGATCGAGTCCAAAACTTGAACTCTTTCTGATAGTTGATGTTAAACGTCAAAATATACAAAACCACGTGGTCTAACGTATTTTCGAGTGAGATTAAAAATTTACCTCTTTAGAATACACAGAATAATCTACAGTGTTTTTGATCAGCCACATACATCAAGATTGACCGTCTAAATAAAGACCGTTAAACAGAATTAATTAGGGCCCCATTCGTTGTTTCTTAAATAATTATTGGAACGTTGGTTGGTCACTATTTACATACTTAGAATCGCTTACCAAAATAAGCAAAGGCGATTCAAAGTAAATAATTAATGAATTACCGAAATCCAAACACGAGCCCTGGTTCGGTCACATGGCAATTCTAGATAACAGGTCTTATTGGAGACCGTCGTACATCTAGCTACAGGGTCAGACCTTGACTTTAGCTAATAGAAGATCTTCCTACAGGGTACAATCAAGCCCTCTGGCTCATATTTCTGATTATTCCCGTGATTTTCGTTGGTCGGAGATGACAGACTACACCCGGGCGACGCAAAGTATATAAACATTGACAAAAGAAAATGCAAGCAATAATCAAAAACATCATTAAGGCTGGTTTTGATTCTGTTGTTAGGTCATATCTTGTATTGGTCACACATCAACTCGACCGACTATTCTTTAAATTAATTGTCTATTGTCTTTCACCAGGTGAGTGATGGTTGGTAATATCCACACTTGACGTTAAGCGTAGGGGTTCAAGCCACAGTTGTAGACAAAATACCAGATATGTCACATTGGTTGCATTAAGTTTATTATTGTTCAAGGTAACCTTAATGTTTTCTATCCACCGTTTTCTTGGTCAACTTTGGTGTTATGCCCACATATTCTTTTGTTATATGTTCCTATTGATATTTGATTTCTGTTCATTCTCATAAAGTTGCCGAACCGTTTTACTTGCTGTCTCTCAATATGTTCGATACATGATATTATACCAACTGTTTTCCTTATTTCTTCATCTCTTATTTTATGTAGTTTAGAAAAATGGCAGCTTTTCTCGGACATTTCATTTCACCTGTAACGAAATGAGATTAACTGACTAAAATGTAATGACAAATTTGACGAAATACACACAGTAAATCATTAGCATTTCCTCAAAACTAAAGCCTTATTAAACATTTCTAATAAGAAAGATCAACAGAGTTGGTGTTTCTACAACAAAGAATTGATCAATCAGGAAGGAACTCACCAAAAGTAATAAATGTACACAAGTCACAAATAATCAAGGAGAAAAAACAATGAGGAGATTAACATTGTAAAAAAAATGTAAATTGTACGTTGTAAAAGTACAGTTTTACTCATGTAAAAAGTCCCGTGGAAACTCCCCCTCTCTCCTTTTTGGGACACAGCACCCACTGTGCCCCCCCCCCAATCCTGGTGCAATAAATACTGGTGCTTTTCTATTAAGCGATAGGTACTTTCCTGTTAAGCGGGCACATATTTTTGCGTTTGTATGTAACAAAATAATCCTATTTATAAAACACGTTATGACAAAATCAAGAGTCAATTCGACGTCATTTTTCATTCACACATTAATACATCAATAGTTTCATTCACACATTAATACATCAATAGTTTTATTCACACATCAATACATCAATAGTTTCATTCACACATCAATACATCAATAGTTTCATTCACACATCAATACATCAATAGTTTCTAGGATTATAGCTACCATGAATGTTATAAATATTCTAGGAAGCTCCCATCATCATCAAGTGCCGTCTCCGCAACGAAGGTTGGCTGCAACAGACCTCCAACTTCCCATGCCTCTTGTCTTGATGGTGCATTCTGCTAGACTGTAACCTGTCCATCTCGTAACGTTATTATTCAACCTTTATCTCTGCCTACATCTCGCTCTCCTTTCGTCGACTCCCTCCACAAGGTGTCATCTCTTTTAATATGTCAAAAATACTGTATTTGTTTGATCTTTGTTTCCCATAACAATTCTTTATTTCTATGAAGTATTTTTGAAATATCTTTGTTCGTTTTCTTTTCTTGTCATGAAGTTCTCCCTATTATAATATATATATATATATATATATATATATATATATATATATATATATATATATATATATATATCAGCCGCCTGCCGAGAGTATCACTCATAGCACGTAACTCCGTAGCTTCAAGTGATAATCCACAGGGATCTCCGAAAATAAAGTGGAATACCTTCCTTCGGAGACTAAATACGCATCTATAAACCACCACTTAACATAACCATGTCTTTAAGAGAACTCTACTTATACAAGTCCATGTGTCATCTTGCACACAGTTGAATAGGACATGTGTTTTTGTCAGAACGGTTTTCAGGTTCAAACGCTACCTACTCACAACTAAAGGAATTATTTCACCACCATCACCATAGGAAGACAAGAATAACTACATAAGTGAACTATCTTACCGGATTAGCGAGTGCAGTGCTATCAGCTAACAATCCATTGAAGTCTAGAACAGTAAATGACATTTCAAGAGCTGCAGCCAATTCAAAGTGGGTACACTGTGTGTCTCTGACGCTAGTATCCTTCCACCACTGTCTCTTGTAGTCGCCGACTAGAATCCAAACGTATCGAGAACCATACATTCCTCGTTTATAGATCTGAATCGTAGACAAGAAAGACATAATATTAGTCTGAAGTGTAGATATCGACATGTGAAAAAGATATCATTAGTCTGAAGTGTAGTTGTGAAGGGATGGTATTAGTCTGAAGTGTAGATGTGAAGGGGATGATATTAGTCTAAAGTGTAGATGTGAAGGTGATGGTATTAGTCTGAAGTGTAGATGTGAAGGGATGGTATTAGTCTGAAGTGTAGATGTGAACATGTGAAGGAGATACTAGTAGTCTGAAGTAGATATCAAGGAGTTTGATAAAGCAAAACAAGGCAGATAGACTGACCGACTGACAGATTATCGATAATACAACAATATAAAATATGATTGTACTGAATGATTGACTGGGCTGGACAGTACTATATTAGTCTAACGCAGGCATACATGTAGATTCGGTAGGTTGACCGAAGGACCCGACGGAAAGAAAGATATATAATGTTAGAAAAAACAATCTAAATTGGCAGGGCATGCATTAAAGCGATCAAAAGAATACATTTCAAGTAAAAATTTGTTATTAAATCTTCAGGCAGACAAAGGTTATAGAAATTGCAAATAGATATAATTTAAAACAAATAATGGATAAAACGTAACTTAGCTAAACCTAGCTAAATGCTCAAGAATTCGCTGGGAGGGAGTTATTTGACAATTTATCTTTAACGAAATGTTGAAATTTAAATAGAACGAAAGGGAGAGTGATAGTGTGAACAGAACAACAGAAGAAATAGTTGTTGATGTAGATGTGGCAGCATTTATATCCAGTTGTAGTTCTCCAATATTCTACATTAGTTCTCCTTCTTCCACATTAGTTCTCATTCTTCTACCTTATTATTCTACGTTAGTTCTAATTCTTCTACATTAGTTCTGTTAGTTCTAATAATACGTTAGTTCTTTTGATGTTTTAGGACTATCGCAAATAAGTGTTGTCAGATTTTAGAAATTACAGTATACAGGCTATTTTTTATAGTTACATTTTATTTCAATTTACTCCTGTTGATATCCACAAGTATTTCCGTGCTTTTTATTAGTTACTGCGTTGACAACACATTGCAGTGACCAATGAAAAACACGAAAATATTCGGTTTGGCCAACAGGAGTGACTGAGTTCGTTTGTCTTGAAATCTTATGTTAACTGTGAACTAAACGATAATATTGATGTATGTTGTGTAGTGGTCTCTATTGGGTCGATTTGGTGCACGGGGAAATCCAGAATTATAATTTCACATGCGCATTTCACTGCTATAATACATTTTTAGAAGAAGAAGGCTGTTCAATGTATAAAATATTATAAAATGAAAAATAGAATGTAGTTGACACATCTATAACGTACAGAAGAAGATTTTTCAACTTGATACATTTTGTAGGAAAACAAATAATATTTTTTTTAACTTGATACATTTTGTAGGAAAACAAATAATATTTTTCAACTTGATACATTTTGTAGGAAAACACATAATATTTTTCAACTTGATACATTTTGTAGGAAAACAAATAATATTTTTAAACTTGATACATTTTGTAGGAAAACAAATAATATTTTTCAACTTGATACATTTTGTAGGAAAACAAATAATATTTAGATAGCGTCAGTGATAGCCGAAAATGAAGGAGATGTACAAGAAATGATGAATAATATTGCAAAAATATATTCAAAACAAAGCGCTTAGTCTGAATAGCAGGAGGAAAATGAAGTAACCAAAGAAGAAATATCCCCCAGAATGCAACATCAAAGTAGATGGGATCAGTCTGAAGCAAGTCAACATATACAAATATTTAGGTACATTAATAACATCAGATGGAAGATGTAATAAATAAGTCAGATGTAGAAATTCCCAGGCACAGGCACATTTTACAAGATAAAGACCACTCTATGTAATATATCTTTGTAAATTAAGGTGAGAAAGAGAGTTCTTAGACGTTAGATAGAACCAATTGTGATCTATGGAAGTGATTCTTGGACATTCAGCAGACAGCAGCAGAGAAGTTGTTTTATAATATAAAATTAAGAACGACCATGGACAGATAAAAAGCGAAATGAAGATATCTGTAAAGAAGTTAATTCAAAAAGAGAATCTGATTACTGGCATCAGAAACAGATAGTTCACATCTTTTAGACACATCATGAGAAGAGGAAAGATGGAACACATTGTAACAGCAGGCAAGTTGAAGAGCAAGAGAAGAAGATGCAACACATTGTAACAGCAGGCAAGTTGAAGAGCAAGAGAAGAAGATGGAACACATTGTAACAGCAGGCAAGTTGAAGAGCAAGAGAAGAAGATGGAACACATTGTAACAGCAGGCAAGTTGAAGAGCAATAAGGGTAGGGGAAGACCAAGGGAGACGATACTAGACAACCTAGCATTATAGCATGGGAGTACATCAGTATCGGACTGATTGACAGCACACGAAATAAAAGCCTGTGCAACGACATGATAACAAACTGCACACGGCATGGACCAGAAAACAAAGAGCGTCATAAGATTCGAATATTCGAATATTGCATGCCAAATATATATGCGATCTAGCAGGGAGTTTCTGAGGTAATCGACAAATTCCATATTTACGAGGTAGTAAAATGACTCTAGTAAATATAATAAACAATAACTCTGTTTTCAAACTTAATAATTCATCAATCAACCAATGGTTAAGACATTTATAAACAAACCTCACAGAACACTTGCCTCGCTGTTGCGTCACTGAACCCTGCGATGATGATTCTTACGTCTAGTTCCTGCAAAAAAAACAATGATTAAATGGATGTCCAACGTTTCTGACACATTACACCTGCTTCAGAAACATTCGTATACACGTTTCATATATATATATATATATATATATATATATATATATATATATATATATATATATATATATATATATATATATATATATATATATATATATATATATTATATATATATATTGCGTGCGTTCAGTGAGTGTGAAAAGAAAACCCATATATCACCAAATGTGTTGTTACTCCCTCATATGATCAGCATTCATAAATATAGTTTGACGTGTATCCACTACCTGTTCCCATGTAACAACTGGGATTTAGACTTGTAACTCTTCTTGCACATAAAAATCAAGGCATGTCGTAACTGGCGACTAAGGAAACTTTGGGGATAGGCTGACAGCTTGTCACATGTTTAAACAAAATCATCGTTACATCTTGCCTAAATTTCTTTTGTCTTTTTTTGAAATATCGCCATGGATGCTCTGTTTTTTTTTAATGCAATAATCCCCATGGATAATCCCCATCTGCTCAAAGGCAAATGCAGTAACATACCAACTGTCACCACTTCTTCTTCATCCCAAGATCGAGATGGAAGTTAAGAGACAAATGGTCTACAGTATATTCCTACCAACACTGTGTTACCAGTGCCAAACCTGGTCTCTCTCATCTTCACATTACAGAAAGATAGTGACATGTGAGATGAAATATTTGAGGAAAGCTGTCGGGGTCACCAGGCTTGATAGATTGCGAAATGAATATATCAGGGAAAGAATAGGTATAATATCTTGTACAGATTACATAGAGTACAGATCAAGTGGTTTTGCCACATTATGAGAATGCATCACGAAAAGTTGCCCTTTCAAGCATATAACCAAATGAGATCAGGGTACAAAGCCAGAGGAAGACCACGAAAAAGATGGATAGAAAACGTCAGGACATCCTGTACACACACAGTCATAGCACAGCCGAGGCCACTCATCTGGCGATAGAACGCAAGCTCGAGCTCCAATCACCCCTACCCTTAACGGCAAGAGTGGATCACAAACCACCTGGGGAAAGACAATAGATGCTCTGTTTTTTTAATGAAATAATCCCCATGAATAACTAAAAGCTGCAGGTCAACGGACATTACGCTTGTGTACTTTTGTGACAGAATTTTACATGACGGGACAAGTTAGATATTCCATCACTGCGGGTGAGTCAACAGATCTGACATAAAAATGATGAGTTTGTAGGCTTAGAAGAGTAGGATGTGCTTCTACTGGACGTAGTAATCCTAGGATACTGTGGTACTGCAATGTTTCCCTTCGGGGATAAATGTGCACTAGCAACCAATCACTTATCTACACATCCATGACTTTGGGTCCGGGTATTACTTCAGTTAGACAACTGGGAAGTGCCTGTGCTTGTATCAAGTTTATGGGCTATCAACAACTACCTGCTCACAGCTAAAGTGATTATTTCATCATCATCATGTGTCACGAGATACCTGCACAAATCTAAATTTATTATTTCATCATCATCATGTGTCACGAGATACCTGCACAAATCTAAATTTATTATTTCATCATCATCATGTGTCAAGTGCTACTTACTCACAGCTAAAAGAATTATTTTATCATCATCATGTGTCATTATTTCCTGCTCACAGGTAGAGGAATTATTTTATCATCATCATGTGTCAAAAGTTACCTGCTCACAGCTAAAGAAGATTATTTTATCATCATCATATTATAGCTGTATTACCTGTATGAAAATTTCTCAATTAACCCTATAATTATTTTTGTTTGTATTAAATAACAATTAACCTTATACTTTCTTTTGTTTGTACAAAGATCAACACATAAATCGAACCATTTCATTAAAAAAACCGAAATCATTAAAGTCACAAAAAGAATCGATACAAATAAGCATCCATTATTCAGGAAAGACATTTATTGTCGACATATTTGAATTATTATACGCACAATATATCCTTGTGTTGATTCTGGAATAATCTGCCAAAACATGAATTATTTACAAATTTACAAGAGCACGGACCCGAGCAAGGGCCCCAGCATGGACTATTTAAAAATATGCACACCGATACATTCGATATCACAAAACTCATGCGCTACGCAGTTTGGTAGAGGCGACCATAGATGTCGACACTAGTTAGTGTAGTTATACTGTTAACAAAATATACGGAATCGACGTTACGATATAAACAGCAATGATTTTAAAACTGTTACTATTACTACATCTACCACCACCAACCTTTACAATCACCACCAACACTACCATACCACTAGTACCACCAGCACTACCACTAGTACCACCACTACTAATAGTACTACTACCAACAACATCACTACCACCCGCACTACTAATACCACGATGTATGCTACCCTTACTAGTTTCTCGATATCCGTTAGCACTTTATTTGTTATTCTACACATAATAGTTATCTGGTTCCATATTTACTACACAAAACACCTGAAAAAACCCGAGGTCCGAAAGCGGAGCAAAATAATATTATTTACATTCTACGCATGTCGTAATAGCGAAAAAAGGACACTATGGGGTTAAGATGGCTGTTCCATCCCATATAGGGCTAAAGTGAATAACAATCCATGCTGAAGTCGGATATGTCAAACCGAAAGACGCGAATATCACATAAAGACTGTAAACCATGACACAACACATTTCTTTTTTAGGATTATATTATGTCAATCTTCAGGAATTTTTGTGAAAGAACGCAGAAGAAGAAGAACATAACCCACAAATCTCTGCCCTCTCTTACCTCTCTTGTGTTTTGATATTTGACTTCAATTCCTTTTCATTCACAGAGGATTCCAGTTAAGTGCATGTTTGGTTATCTAATCCAATCTAATCTAATCTAATCCAATCTAATCTAAATTAATCTAAACTAATCAAACCTTGTCTGCCTGCCTGCCTGTCTATCTATATATTTATCTATCTATCTATCTACCAACCTACATGCGTGCCTCCCTGCCTATCTATCTATCCATCCATCCATCCAATCCGTCCGTCCCTCTGTCCGTCCCTCCCTCCCTCCGTCCTTCCCTTCGTCCCACCCTTCGTCCATCCTTCCATCCATCCATCCATCTATCTATGTATCTATCTATCTATCTATCTATCTATCTATCTAATGTATACATCCGTCTATCTACATATTTACCTACCTACCCGAATATATGTCGTGTCCTGTCTCTGTCCCTGACTGTCTGCTTGCCTGTCTATCTAATCTATCTATCTAATGTCATTGCCACTTGTGCCGTTAAGCGTCGTGGGACATGTTATTAAGTGTTTCAATTTCCTTGCCAGTTTGTTGTAACTGAAACCATCCGATGTTCTTGTAATCTTTTATAATCTGGTCACCAAGATTCTAGTTGTAATCTTTCATAATCTGGTCACCCAGATTCTAGTTATAATCTTTCATAATCTGGTCACCAAGATTCTAGTTGTAATCTTTCATAATCTGGTCACCCAGATTCTAGTTATAATCTTTCATAATCTGGTCACCAAGATTCTAGTTGTAATCTTTCATAATCTGGTCACCCAGATTCTAGTTATAATCTTTCATAATCTGGTCACCCAGATTCTAGTTGTAATCTTTCATAATCTGGTCACCCAGATTCTAGTTGTAATCTTTCATAATCTGGTCACCCAGATTCTAGTTGTAATCTTTCATAATCTGGTCACCCAGATTCTAGTTGTAATCTTTCATTATCTTGTCACCCAGATTCTAGTTGTAATCTTTCATAATCTGGTCACCCAGATTCTAGTTGTAATCTTTCATAATCTGATCACCCAGATTCTAGTTGTAATCTTTCATAATCTGATCACCCAGATTCTAGTTGTAATCTTTCATAATCTGGTCACCCAGATTCTAGTTGTAATCTTTCATAATCTGGTCATCCAGATTCTAGTTGTAATCTTTCATAATCTGGTCACCCAGATTCTAGTTGTAATCTTTCATAATCTGGTCACCCAGATTCTAGTTGTAATCTTTCATAATCTGATCACCCAGATTCTAGTTGTAATCTTTCATAATCTGGTCACCCAGATTCTAGTTGTAATCTTTCATAATCTGGTCACCCAGATTCTAGTTGTAATCTTTCATAATCTGTTCACCCAGATTCTAGTTGTAATCTTTCATAATCTGGTCACCCAGATTCTACTTTTTATCGTTTCTGATCATCTGATATGGATTATACGACAGTGTTCTCATTTATACACAAAGCCTGAATTTATTATGAAACTGACATCAATTGATTGAGTTCTCAGAGTAAAACCAAACAGGAAATGGGTGGATAATTCAAGGTCAATCAGATTAAGGGCATGCACGTGAAGGGAAAGCAGTATTATGGGTACAAAAAAAATTTAAAAAATTTAAGGTCAGTTCTGGATTGATACTTTAAAAGTCGTGTGAAAAGTCTTTAAAAATAGTGTCATGTGAAATCTAGGATTGGTAGAGTGTCCAGTGAAATCTTGCGTTCGTATAGTGTCAGGTTAAATCTAGGATTCGTAGAGTGTCCAGTGAAATTTTGGGTTCATATTGTTAGCTGAAATCTTCAGTTCGTAAAGTTTCCAGTGAAATAATGTGATTATTTTGTCTTGGGTTCGTCGAGTGTCTGGTTAAATAATTCGATTATTTCATCTTAGATTCATAGAGTGTCAAGTGAAATAATGTGTTTTCTTTATCTTGGGTTCCTAGAGACTACAGTGAAATAATGTGTTTTCTTCATCTTGGTTTCCTAGAGACTACAGTGAAATAATGTGTTTTCTTTATCTTGGTTTCCTAGAGACTACATTTAATTAATGTTTTTTTCTGCTTCTGTTCCTACGCTGGTTTTGAGCTTCTGCACATTAACAGTATTTAGTTGAAGGAACGGAGGGTGATGTGTCATTGCAGCTTAGCTGCGATATCTGCGCTTTCTAGCCCTGCACATACGACTACAGGATAGCCTATATGTAACTTTGCCAGATGGGACAGATATTTTTGCACTTCAAATACCTCATTAGTCGCCTTTAACACCGAAGTTGGATGCGTCGGCCACCTGGCACAAATAAAACAGCATTAACGTTCGTTGAACTATATTCTGATAGAAAATTTGTTACGACCATTGCCCTGTTATAAGAGTGATCCTGTGAGAGTTTCAGAGCTAACGCAAATAAAACTTAGTCGTCTACGACAACATGAACGTCAGCACTGTGTAACTACAGTTTACTCCACTTTCGAGTATGGTAACTAACACACTGGCAAACTATCTAAACAAAAAGTCTTCCAAAATATACATATTCTTCCGTTTTTATCAAAAATTACTTTTAATCGTTTAAGCCGAAACATGTCTTCGTAAAATGTATTTGTACATTTTTTAAGATCACCTCAATTTTTTCATCTCAATCTCCTGTGTTAATTTTGTTAATCCTCTATAGTAATTTTCTTAATCCTCTATGGTAATTTTCTTAATCCGCTTTACTAAAACCAACGCATAAACCGTTTTCCCCAAAGAAACTTCACAATTCATATGAGAACCCACACACACTGTTCCCTCAAAGAAACTTCACAATTCATATGAGAACCCACACACACGGTTCCCTCAAAGAAACTTCACAATTCATATGAGAACCCACACACACGGTTCCCTCAAATAAACTTCACAATTCATATGAGAACCCACACACACGTTTCCCTCAAAGAAACTTCACAATTCATATGAGAACTCGGCTACTTCTTTTCCGAAAGAAATTTTATTATTCATGTAAGAACCCACCAACATTTTTCGGAAAGAAACTTTAATATTCATATGAAGAATCCACCAAATTTTTCTGAATGGAAATTCACTATTCATGTAAGAACCCACTAACTTGTTTCCACAACAAACTTCACTTATCATGTAAGAACCTACTAACTTGTTTCCACAACAAACTTCACTTATCATGTAAGAACCCACTAACTTGCTTCCGCAACAAACTTCACTATTTAAGTAAGAACGCATCACGTTTTAGAAATTGTATAACTCTAGAAATCTTACCATTATTTCCTTGAGTTGGCCTGGAATCTCTACAGTCGCGTCTTTGAAGGATGTAGAATATTTAAACACAATACCATGTGAAGCAAAGTCCTTGCTGATACCATTGAATGCCTAAAGAATAAAGCGAGAGTCAGTCACATGCACATGTACATTAGGAAAAAATAATAAGTAGCATATCCTATACAAGATCTAGCCATCAATCCAGAATTTCATTGACTGTAGTGATTTTCTTGGCAGTATTTATTTTCAGTAGTTTGCTATTGCTTTCTGAACGGTACGGATGCATAATTGCCCGAGACGGGTTTAGAACTGGATACCTTGGCCGTCACAGACGCACCCTGTACAACTTCGCCATAGAGCCGTGCGTGTTTATGTACATATATGGTTTGTGTGTACATGTACTTACATGGTTTTTATGTACATTGATTTTGAACGTCACAATGCAACAGTTTCTAATCCAGTTTATGTTATTTTGATGCTTCTTTAACAGTGTATTCTTGAAGCTTCTATATTATATTGTCCATTCAACCATATCACATCTGAAGTAATTGTATTTAAGTTTATGTTTACAAGTATACCTAATTGGTTTTTGCTGTACTGAGGTCTTCTGGTACATGTTGATGTTAATATGTTTGTGGTTCTCGAGGAATTTACATACTTATACACAGCGTCTGTTGTTGTTGTTGTTGTCTGTGTGTCATTTGTCTAATCCATATTCAAAGTAGCTTGTGAATATACACGTTGAAAACATTTTAGTAGCATTTCCTTTTTTTTAACCGTCAACTCGGCATTTTTTGACTGATTTTCTAGGCAATGTAAATACATTCAGTAGTTTGTCATTTCTCTATGAAAAGTCCCGATTCACAGAAGCCTTTATCGGGATTATAAACTGGTACATTGGCCGTCACAGACGCTTTTTGTACCACCTCGCCACAGAGCCAAACAACAGACACATTTAAAACTCGTGACTAACATCGCTTGTTGTTTCGGGATGCTGATTGGTCGAAGACGGAAACGTGTTGACTCAAGTGGCAAGGCGAGTATGTACCATCCAAAACAATATTACACGAAGAAGCAGTTTACGTGTTACGCAGTGAAACAGCTGTATTGTTGATATGTGTTTCTGTAACACATAAAAACGTATTCATCATATACATGGGAACCCGCAGCTGTTTTGACAATTTTGAGAGGAGATGGTAGTCAGTCTGTCAGTAACTGCCACGAAACGTAGAGGATTTAATCATTTTTATTTTTTCTTCTTTTTTCAGCGTTCATTCTCAAACTCCCTCTGGATCTCTGTTGTTTCTGGACAATGGTCCTACTAGATTTCCAGCAGGATGTATTCCAGAGAATGGAAATGCGATGTATCGCAGTTTTATGTGAGTTCATGGTCCGACACATACGTCTTCGGCGGATATAATATTTTTATCTCGGTACTAGTTAGTAATTTAGCAATACTAGGAGTGGTGACCTAATCTACCTTGATTTATGCTATACTAGACTAGGAGCGGTGACTTTGACTTGTACTATACTAAGAGTGGTGACCTAGACCTGTACTATACTAAGAGTGGTAACCTTGACTTGTACTATACTAAGAGTGGTAACCTTGACTTGTACTATACTAAGAGTGGTAACCTTGACCACTGTTGCTGAGGACCATGTGTATATTGCACATTGTTGTTAAATCGTGTCTTTCGTCAATTATACAGTCCAAATGGCTCGCTCAGAATCATCCCTATAAATTGGCGCACCAACTTTTTCCGTGAATTTCACTGGTCACGATGTGTGTGCGTTGTATCTACAGCCAATGAAATTCACAGGGAAAGTTAAATAGGTCACTTCAGATGGATTATTACCGCCAAAGACAGATGTGACGGCTCATTGACGCAAATAAAGCGACGACAAGTCAAATTTCCATTCACTGGACCACATCCTCTTGGAAATCTAGTAACAGCACGTTCCTGCTTCAAGAGAGATACAGTAGAAATTTGAAAATGAACGCTGAAGAAGACAAATGACGATTTCCAATTTAGCCCACGGACTTTATATTGACTATGGTCACGATTAAACTTGTTGAATATTTAGAAACCTCTAATATATACAATAGTATCGCCGACACTACGTGAAAGAAGGCCTTTAAAACCACAACCATCGAATACGAATAAGACACAACCATCGCCCGTGTGTTGGCGGGCCCGAAAGGGGAGCAAAGAATAACAACACTTTTTACCTTCCACGCATGTCGTAAAAGGCGACTAAGGAGGTTATGGGATGGATTTGGCTGTCCCATTCCATATAGGGTCCCATTAAATATATAGCCATGCTGAAGTCGGATGTGTCAGACCGAAAGGCGCAAATATCGCAGCAGTGCTGTAAACTACGACACAACGCATTCCGTTCTTCGGACTACATCCTGCTAATCTGCAGGAATTTGAGAATGAACACAGAAGAAGACACAACCACGTAAAAGAACGCGTTTACAACCACGAATACGACACAACCACGTGGAAGAACGGCTGTAAAACCATGAATACGACACAACCACGTGGAAGAACGGCTTTAAAATCACCAGTACATTCGAACGAGTTCTGTTTGTGAGAAGTCCATAGCTAAGGTGGAGGAGTTTGTATGTTAAACTCCCCCCCCCTCACCCATAACATCTATGAAATAATAACATTAGTTGATTAGTTGTATTACTAGACATCTAGTCAGAAGTTGGGTTATTTCTGCACCTTCCACCATTTAAGACAATTAGTCAGAAGTAGTGTTATTTCTACTCCTTTCACCATTTAAGACAATTAGTCAGAAGTAGTGTTATTTCTACATTTTCCACCGTTTAAGACAATTAGTCACAAGTAGGGTTATTTCTACATTTTTCACATTTTATGACAATTAGTCAAAAGTAATTTCTACATTTTCCATCCTTTTAACTAATTTTTTTACCACAAAAATGTCGTGAAATAGAACAAAGTCCAAAAATACAGGGGCTGGGGTTATGATGTTTATCCCCTCACGTTTAGTAGATCCGAAAACAATCTTTAGTACAAGGAACTTAGCCAACATGTGAGGTATCTCCCCCCCCCCCCCCCCCCCCCGGCTCCTAGCGATTATCCATAAAAAGATCGTCAAACAGAGAAATTCACACACGAAAACGTGCGAATGTAATGTTTGTTGTTAAACCTCTCACTCCCCCCCCCCCTATTTTTGTAACACCCCTTCTCCACGTTTTTAAGGAAAACGTAGGTATCTACGGGCCTTGTCATTGATACGGATTATGGTGGGGTGGTGGGGGGGCTGTTGAAAACAGAGAGAAACATAAACATAACTGTTTTTGTTTTACATCATTTTTTTTTCTTTTTCAGCGTTCATTCTCAAATTCACACTGGATTTCTCTTGTAACAGGACAATGGTCCTACAAGATTTCCAGTTGGATGTTGTCCAGAGAATGGAAATGCGTTGTGTTGCCGTTTTATTTGCGCCAATGGCCCAACACATCCGTCTTCGGCGGTTACATCATTTAAATTGGTAGAATTTCAAAAATTTGTTTAAACTGAAAACAAGAAATAATTTATATGGTTTCTTTTGTAGTTTTGTGAAAAAAATCGATTCGCAAAGGAGGTTGGGGTTAGTTTGTATACATAATTAAACAGGGAGAAAACACTGATTTTTGACAGCTTTTGACAAGGAAGGAAGGGGGGGGGGCCTTAAAAAATCCACAAAATCTTGTTCACATATGTTATGGATACGCCTTTACACATTTGTAACACTTAGGATGCAGTTTTAGTGACGCCACTGACAAGAATCCAAATATTCATTATGAAACACGCAAACATTATAGATTCATTCCTCGTGTGTTTTTAAGATCACATATCTCTCGACAATTATGGCAACACTCACAATGAAAACAACATATACTTCGTACCAGAGACATTGATTCCAGGTCTTCATAGAGGGCTGCAACCTTGTCCCAGAGGAAGTGCTTGATTAGCATGCGCCGAGCAGGATTGAGGGCGGAGTCTCCAAGAGCCAGACGGAAAAAAGTCCTGTACTTTTCCCTCTCACTAAGTGCTGGTGATGTTGCTGCATACGATATCTGATGGGAGTGAGAGAAACACTTAAAGAAGTACACATTTTTACACTAGAAAGTACATACAAATGGAATAGTACTAATTGATTTTTTGTGTTAGAGTGTACATTCTCAATGACTAGCTAAAATGTATCTAAAAAATGTATAGATTATTGAATTAATTTTTTATCAGTGTATTTGTCTATCTATTGTTATTTCACAGGGGATCGTCATGGCGTAGTGGTTGAGCACTTCTCTTTGTGCTCAGGAGATCAAGGGTTTGAATACGTTTCGCATCGTCTTTTTTATTGTGGATCTTTTAAAGAAGTTTCCAGGGAGTTTCTATAGAAGCTAGATTATAGAGAGTTACCTGCTATGCGTGGTACTTTTGAAAGCGGCGTGTTACTTCGTTTAGAAGAACAGAATACATGTGGGATAATCCGTGTGAAATGAAGTTAATCCTCTACGCTTTCTGATCAATTTGGAGACTATTCTTTAATTTTTAGGCTTCACATGATTGCATGAATATCGTTTTTCGTGCTATGGTAGTTTTGAACGCTTCAATGGTATCTACTTCAGCCATCATACTTCCTATTCTTCCGTTGCCACTTGCTGTTTTCATTCTCCTGCTGTACGCTCTTGCTATTGGTCAATATTGTTTCATACCATTACGCAGCCGAACAATTTCAGCCTATTTTGTTTTTCAATATACTAGTCCATAGACGATGTTCCAACAGATCTTACAATCTCTTTATTCCTCATAGACAATGTTCCAACAGATCTTACAATCTCTTTATTCCTCATAGACGATGTTCCAACAGATCTTACAATCTCTTTATTCCTCATAGACGATGTTCCAACAGATCTTACAATCTCTTTATTCCTCACACAATCACTTCGTGTTTGGTTTGCTGCTTTTCTTAGACTCCATTTTTAGACATGAATTCATTGTGCTCGCGTTTACACATCAGTACTTTGTCTTTCTCAACAGCATGGTGATTTTGTTGAGTATGTCTCACAACATACAGGCTGTCTATAAAATCGATGTACCATGGGTATGAAATTATATGTGTTCAAAATGACGTCATTGAAAGGTGTTTTTTTTATTTCCATTGTGCTGTGTACAGTGTGAGTCAGTAGATTGATGTTAGCTGTAAAGATTCCTTTTGTATCTTCATCTATCCATCCATCCATCCATCCATCCATCCATCCATCCATCCATACATCCACCCGCCTCTCTAGTCCGTCTAGTCTGGTCTGTGTCTGTCTGCCTGTCTATCTATCTATCATAATCTAATCTAATCTAAATCTAATTTAATCTAATCTAATCTAATCTAATCTAATCTAATCTAATCTAAATCTAAATCTAAATCTAACCTACTCGAATCTAATCCTAATCTAATGTAATATAATCCTAACCTAATCTAATCTAATCTAATCTAATCTAATCTAATCTAATCTAATCTAATCTAAAGATTTGTATCTCACTCTTGTTTGCAATGAAGAGAACACTTCTAACTCGAGATTTGTGTACCTGTCACTCCTATTTATGAGAGGGTTTGTTTTGTGAAGTTCAAGATGTCAAGTTTGACTTAATGTGATTATAGTGTGAAATGTTACAAGATAAACATGCTTGCACTTCGGAAGGAACTTTGTCATAACTTTTTTATAATGTCGAGGCAAGCTGCAGATAAAAGGGCTGATTCCATCGAAAAAGTTCAGAATGGTCACAGCAAAATCACCGGAAACATAATCACCCCCACACCGAATATCCTTAATCGCCTCTTACGATTTGCATATCAGACGGCGAAGTTACAATTGTTCGTTCCCGTTTAAGCTCCGTCAACAGGAAGTTGAGATACGATTATAAGATAAAGTTTATCCTATGGGTACGTAACATCTGTAGCTTATTCCAATCACATGATTTTCAATTACCTGAACGATTCTCTTTTGAAAAACTAACTGTCTTAAAACATCATCCGTGTCGGTTTATATCAGGATCAATTCTCATATTGACTCGGGTTATCCTATTTCCTTGGTTATCTTCAGTTAATACAGCAGGAAGAACTGGCGGCGAGCTAGGCAGAAGCGGACACTGGTCACATTTGTCTTATCAAATTGTATCCGCGGGCAGTGTTGGACAAATAGCTTAGATTCGCGTGTTATCAAATAGCTTATTGATTTCTCTGTTAGCACAAATCTAAAGATAAATTTTTCTGTCTTTCTAGCACTGTTTGAAAATAAAAATATTCGATGACATTTTTCTTGGAAAGATTGTAAAGATATCCTGTTGGGGTAACAGGTGGGGGAAGGGAGAGATGTAAGTTTGGGAATGGGTTCATTAAATTCATGTACCGTCAATCGTGTTTATGTCAACTGAAAAACTTAATGTGTACTATTGGAAATGCGAAATAATAGCGTTTTTCGGGTTGAACGAACATTAAAACACCTTTTTTTTAACTCAATCGCATTACGAAATGTATTTATCGGGTTATAAAGTTCCTCTCTCAAGATCATATGGATTGAAACCGCAAAAGACGGATGTGTCGGGCCACTGGCTCAAATAAAACGGCGACACAACGCTTTTCCATTCTCTAGACAACCTCCTGCTGAAAATCTAGTAGGACGATGGTCCTGCTACAAGAGAGATCCAGCGGGAGTTTGAGAATGAACGCTGTAGAAGAGGAATATGGAATGAAAATCT